>CM023839.1:3060000-3562500 GCA_013266295.2 Branchiostoma floridae x Branchiostoma japonicum
GCTCAACATTGCATTAGAATTTTGACCATTGCAGATGATATCTTTCTCAACACAACACTTGAAAAGTATAGACCGGATGTCGTTCTTAAACACACAAATACAACGTTACCTTAAATGAGACGTTCTACCAAAGTGCTAGTGTCCACTATTTTCCGACTCATGAAAAGTAGTGGATGCTATATGAATCGTCTGACAGTTTTCAAATCTCTCCAGTTGCTTGAGTAACAGTTTTTCTATTTTGTATATAGAGAATACAACACGGTGTATTCCGTATTGCCCGGGGTATCGGCTCGACCGCGATCCGACTCGCGGGAGGGCCGAGACCGAGGGTGAGGAATACACCATGTTGTATGCTATTTATATCATACCCACCTTAGAAAACACGTCTTTCAAGGCGAAATGAGTGAAAATTTGGTGTCCCTAAACAAAAAAACTGCTACAACATCCATTTCAACGTGCGAATCCTGTATTCGAATTTTCGAAAGCGGCACACACGGTTGGGGCGAAATGCGTTCAAATCATTCTATGGAAGCCCGGTTTATACACCCGTGTTGTACGGGTGGATACAACACGGCCGGGAGCACTGTATTGCCGCCCGGGTATGATATACATCAACATTTGCCACGTCATACATACCACGCTTGGTAACCGAATGGAATAAGCTTGACGTCGCAGTTCATAACAAAGGGGCTTCGACGTCTAATCAGTCTGACTTATTGTCTTTTAAGCGTTGTCTTGTGAAATCTGCTGTTGAGAGATTTGAACAACGCTTTGAACCTGACAACCTCTGTACATGGTCCACTGCGTGCAAGTGCGCGTCTTGTCAGGCTTTGAGGGTTCGGTAGTCTGTCTATATTAAGCCTGTTAATTCATGCCGTCTTTTTTTTTTCTTCTTCATTATGTATATGTATATGTAATTCTCATATTGTTCACTCATTATTTTATACTTGAGTCTATTGCATTTGTATGCTGTATCGGGACGAGGGCTGGTAAAGGTGTTACACCTGTTCCCCCGTCCCTTTCACTGTTGTGATGAATTTTAATTAAACAAATAAACAAATATAAAAGATTTTACAAGTCATAAGTTGTGTACATCTTACATCTAACAATCACCCCACCCATTCTACATGTAGAGAAGACATGACACAGGACGAGTGGCAATCCGAACTGGATGCAAGGTACCACTCCTTAGACATCTAGAAAAAACACAGAGGTGCTGGGTAGAAGTAATGCACTACATAGAGTGGTGGAGGTGCATTCAAGACATGCTGCAGTTGTCCACAAAGAGAGCTGCTTCTTGAGCGGTGCAATACACACAGTGCCTTGCAGCATGTAGTACATGTGCATTATGCAATGCAACAGACTAGAGACACTGCATGCATATGGTGCATATGGTGGCTTTATTCAACTGCCTGTCTAGGAGGAGGATGTCAAATACTGCACACTGAATCATTATATGATGTCCAATGTTCTTGATTGTAAAGAAATGCACTGTTTGGGGTATAATTTTTTTTGTTAGACATCCCAAATATGCAAATTTTTCCATCCCAAATATGCAAATTTTTGCATCCCAAACATGCAAATTTTCAATGTCCTGTGAATAGAACAGATTAGTCATTCTGATTGAATTTTTCTCTTAGGACCAGTGGCCGTAGGAAGGAGCCAATGGGGATGGCATACTCCGAGTCAGACGCAGCGCAGACCAAGTTTGCCAACGCCAAGAGCATCTCTTCAGACCAGTTCTTTGGCAGGGAGAAACCAGAGGTGAGTGTTTTGTCTCGCTTTTTCTCTGCAAGCCGTGTAAAGTGCCTTCCCAAGGACACAACGTCTAGCCAAGAATGCAAGAAATCAAGCCAGTAACCTCTGGATCTTGTGTCTGCTTGCCTAGCCACCATTTGTTGCCTAGCCACACATGATAAAAAGTTCAAAAAGAGTTTTTTTTTTTTTTACTTCAGTTTTCACCTCAGGTGAAAGCCACTTGAATGTTTTGGGTTACAGTGAGGACTGTGTGGTCAGATGTTTGTTCACCCTAGATTTAAACCGTTGGAGGTCGTACCTAGTGGGGAAACATTCACGGGGAAGTGAATGTTTCCCCAGTTGACACGACACAAGTTTCAAAACACACTTAATTTGCGTATGACTTTCATCAACATAACATAACACATGTACATATGATATATACAAATGTATATGATATAGATCTGTTTATCCTGATTACAGTTTGAGGTGCAGCAGCGGTTGGACCGTTTTAGCGGCAACCAGTCCATCTCCAGCGCGGACTTGTTTGGCGAGGACAGGCCACGACAGTCGTCGCGTAGCGCCGCAGACATGGCCGGGCCCGACCTCTCCCAACTGAAGGAGGGGGTCAAGTCCACTGCCGCTAGAATGGCCACCCTAGTCAACGGTGTTGTTAATACCATACAGGTGGGGACTGATCATGTGACGAACAGGCAGTGATCATGTGGTGATCATGTGATGATCATGTGATGGTAACATGGTGGCAACCTGGTCTTGGCCATGTCTATGATCATGTGCCAATCATGTAATGGTCATGTGATAGAAACATGATGATCATGTGATGGTAACATTGTGGTCACATGGTGTTGGCCATGTAACTCAGTCTATGATCATGTGCCAATCATGTAATGGTCATGTGATAGAAACATGATGATCATGTGATGGTAACATTGTGGTAACATGGTGTTGGCCATGTGACTCTCCATCTATGATCATGTGACAGTCATGTAATGGTCATGTGATAGAAACATGATGATTGTAAGTCCATATAAGCTTGCTAGAATCACATCATTCAAAAACCTGGCAGTTTTTCTCTTCTATGTTGTCTACAATTACAAATCCCATCTAAGCATGACCAGTTCATGAAGCTTCTCGTAGCTTAAACTTTTTTTTCAACTCTCTGTACTTTTTTTTTTATTTCAGGACAAGTACGGGTCTTGAGACCAGCATTGCCATGGCAACAAGACCTACCCAACACCATGCAGCCTTCCTATTTATGTGCTATACAGTCATCACCTGTAGTCAACCAGCCTGTACACTTCTACAGAATCAACTTTAAGTTTCGTTTATTTGGTTCTTTGGACACAGAAATATGAAGAAGTAAAGATTTCTTATTGGTGTTGTCAACATTTGGCCACAGCAGTTCGGATTGTTGGTTCTCGGACATTTTAATGTGTGAAATGCTAGCGAGCAGACATCATGAAAACAGAGGACTGGGGAGAAAACTTGCATCTGACTCTGTGAAACTTGGCGCACCAAGGCACAAACTTTTTCCCATTAGACTCTGTTTTCATGTTGATCTTCCAATCTGGCATAATTTTTGTAAATCCGAGAACCAAGAATTTAAATTGATGTGACCTTACCAAAAGAAAAAGAACATTTTATCATATGTATTCTGCTTTACGTGGAAAAATGTAAACATTGGCATGAAAAACATTGATAAAAGCTGCTTGTAGATCTAGAAAGCACAATGTTGAGCAGGATTTAGAATATTTAAGAACCAAGCAATAGATCACCAAAGTTATGCAAAACGTAGAATTTACCTACCTACTGCATGGTACGGTCCATTTTGTAATGTTCAGCCTGTATCAGCATGGGAGATACCATTTCATCTGAGGTAGTAATATTCCCACACTGTAACACACAATTTGGTAAAAAAAGGAAATCGTTGATGTTTATCAAATTGCTTTTGCTGGAAGGAAGGGGCCTTGGTGCATATGCCAAAATAATATTTGGAGTAGTTTTTGCGATTTTAAGGAAATTTGTACAGGAATACTTAAAGAAGAACAGTTTGTACAGGTAAAGCATATTCTGCAAATATTTTGTTGGGGTTAAGTTGAAATCACTGAAAATTGACGATAAGCTTGAGTAAAACTATGCTGTAAGAGATCATTTCTGCAAGTTTGATATATTGAAGATAGAATTACTGAGAAAAAGTCCAAGTGATAGCTGCGCATTAAGATTTATTTTGACAACATACTTGTTCCACATAATGCCATGTTAATGCTAGAACACCTAAGTTAATGCTGTATATGTCAATGGATGTCAGCCCTGTGTTATCCAATATCTGCCCTGTGTTAGCCAATATCTGTCCTGGGTTAGTCATTATCTGTCCTGAGTTAGCCAATATCTGTCCTGGGTTAGCCACTTTCTGTCCTGGGTTAGCTACCATCTGTCCTGGGTTAGCTCCTGTCTGACCTGGGTTAGCTACTGTCTGACCTGGGTTTGCTACTGTCTGACCTGGGTTAGCCACTGTCTGACCTGGGTTTGCTACTGTCTGACCTGGGTTAGCCAGTATCTGTCGTGGGTTTGCCAATATTCCCTGGGTTTTGGGTTTGTATTTGCCTCAGATTCTCGCCAATATCTTCAAGGGTAAGGTAACCTTATTACTACTTTATTTACCAGTACTTTGAATTTATTTTATTTTATTCACCCATTGTAATAAATAATATGGGATGGTGCAAAAATGATGCTATCTTCTATCATATGTAAACCTTAAGATGTTTTATTGAATAAGGCTTTAAATATTTCCCTTGCTTTGTCAACTTAATACTTACCATAAAACGTCAGTTTGAGTAAAGCACTTTGTACATTTGCAGTAATTGGAACTACAGTACTAGTACTGTATACTATGTTTAGAGCATTGTTAAACCCACAGTATTCCCACAGCTCTTGACACAGACAAGTGCAAAGTCCACAGAACTCTGTGGCCAGGTATCCAACAGTTTATTGATTGAATAAAGGCAATTAGAAAAAAAGTACTAGGACTGAAATAAATTGATTCTAGAACTTGTTTTCTATTTTTTAACTGAAAATCTGGTTTAATGTTGGCACTAGCATATTAGAGTCAATACTAGAAAAGTGTAAAATGTTGCAAAAGCGCGTAAAACAGAGGAGCCATTCGCTAATCTCCATGTAAATCATATGGTGGCAAGGCAGTATTCAGCTAGCCTGGTTACCAAACCTATTATAGCTCCCGAGTACTACACGAAGAGGATGTAAGACACGGGAGCTATAAAAGGTTTGGTAACCAGGCTAGTATCCAGTAGTGTCCAGTAGCCACCTGTATCGGTGTCAGCAGATCTTCGTATAATGGACACTCCTCTGGCAATGGATACCGCATTGCCACCGTATGATCTGCTTGGAGATTAGCCATTCACACTATGGAGCCTGAGTGCACAGAATGTAATTCTGCACCTTGATTATATTCCGATAGGGGGCGCTCGTACGCGGTCCCTTGTTGAAGGTTAGATGGCCGAAGTTCCCTTCAGATTCCGAGACTACCGTAAGATCCCACCCCACCCCACTCATTAACGGACCGTCCCTTCCTCCCGGGAGGCGTTTCCTGGCCAGGTCAAAGGTTAATCGTTATCTTTTGCTCCAATCATTTGTGAGAACTCATTTGGAGCGCCTCGCGTCGGACGGCTGTTCAACAGTAGTACCGACTCCCCACCGTAGAGTAGTTAAAGTCCTTACTTCAAGGTGGGTGGCTCTATCTTTCTACCGAGACTTCGTATTCGAAGGTAAGGAATTTCCGTTCTGAATGTCTCGGAAACTCGACGTAGGCGGGAGACGTTCTTGTAGAAGTTTTAGGGCCTTTTAGGGAGGAATTGGAGAGAAAGTTGGCAGTTTTCCAGTTGGTATTTGATGTTGTAGACTTCGATGTATATCTTTGGCATGTAGACAGGAGGTCAACTAGAACACGGGACATCTACTGTCATTAAGACTAAAGATACTCTGAAATTTGATAGCAAATTTATCCACAACTACTAAGCAATTTCATAGCAACACATTTATCCTTTTTGTGGACTAATGAATATAATATAGACATTCAATCTATCATAGATTTAGATGGTTGATATTTTCCTGCTTCCTATACGAGCGATCGCTGATTTTGTTTACACCATATACATGCAAATTATTTGAAGACATTATTTGGAAATTATTGGTAGGCAAATCAGCCAATTGTCACTGTTTTTGACCTACCACTCGCTGGCCGTGACGTCATGGCGATCGCTCGTATGGCCTGAATATTTTTGACGCCTTGGAGTAACGACTTTACATCAATAAAAGAAATTAAACAAATACTTATCCAGTTGCATCAATTAAATTAAGGGAAAGCCTAAAATTCAATCGACGCCGCCAGAATCCTACAAAGCAAGACAACCATTAAAGCAAGACAAGCAAAGAAATCCCTCATTAAAAAACAATACCCTTTTAGGCGCAGTTTGCACGTTTCTCAATTATGTTTAACCAAGGCGGTAATTATTTGTCAACGGAAGGGAGTAATCCAATAAAATAAACCGATTAAAGAGAAAAATACACCTAGCCCAGGGCCCTACTAGGGTTTGGGTTGGCGTTAGGAAGGGCATCCAGCCGTAAAAATCTTGCTTCAATAAAGACGTGCACTTGATGTAAGCACGTCTAACCCCCAGTTTCGGGGGGGGGGGAAAACGTTAAACTGGAGAGAGAGGGGGGGGGGGGGGAGAGAGAGAGAGAGAGACACTGCCTTTGCCCTTATCCTAACCAAGTCAGCCATCTTTAGTCCTGTAAGTAGTTAAAAAGGACAGCGTGTCTTTCGTCATTTGCACACCTGCTCCTGTACACATGAGAAGGGCGCTGTTTCAGCCTGTCCAGCGCCGGTATGCCCTAGCTCTAGGCTCTCCGTGTGTGTGTACACGACCAGAGGGCGCCCAAACATGTCGTTTCCGACATGTTCTCCTTTGTAGTTTCGTGGTTCGGCCTTGCCAGCTAAATTCCGCGCGGGGTCGCGAACTTCTCAAGTCAGCCGGCATTCCTAGCTCTCTGGCCGCCGGCATATACATATATATGTACATGCAAGCCTGAGACGACGCGGAGAAGTCGCAGCTTGTATTTTAAGTCTTACGGCAATGGTTTTCTCCAACTGTGTGCAATTAAGAAGGCCTAGTGATATACAACATGAGATGTACAAGGAGGACGCATCTCCTTTATTTAGATGTTGTCCTCTTTAGCTTAGCTTGTATTTCAAGTTTTACGGCAACGGTGTCGTCCAACTGTGTACAATTAAGAAGACAGAGTCGATTCTAGCGATAAACAGCATGAGGAACATAAGCCTTTTCTTAGTACAAGACATTATACGAGACGCAAGCCCCTTTATTTAAATGTTGTCCGCTATAGCTTGTATTTTAAGTTTTACGGCCAAGTTTCCTCCAACTGTATACAATTAAGAAGGCAGAGCCGGTTGATTATAGCGAATATACAGTATAAGAAACATAAGTGTTTTTCTTCAAGGCATTATACGAGACGCATCTAGTTTATTTGAATGTTGTCCTCTATAGCTTGTAATTTAAGTTTTATGGCAAAGTTTCCTCCAACTTTGTAAAATTAAGGAGACAAAGTTGATTCTGGCTATATACACCATAAAATAAAACATAAGAGAAGCTTTTTCTACAAGAAATTATAACTGAGACGCATCCCCTTTGCCCTGGTTGCCTGCGAATGTTGTCCTTTTTAGGTAGACGGCCGCCCTGATCTGATAGTCCAGTCTCTTCTGTCCCCGTTCTCCGCCAGAAGTCATCACGTACAGGACCACGTGTCGTGTGTGTGTCAGGAGACGTTAGCGTCAAGCTTCAAGCAGATGTGTGACGTTTTATTCGTCTCTCTTCTTGTATGTGTAAACTGCTCATCGGGGTAAAACTTTAAGAAACGTGTCCACATAACAGACGTATAAAGTGGAATCCTTTGTCTCCCTCTGTCTCAAATGAAATAAAGAATTAAAACCCAGCAGATTTAGCTTTTTAGTTCTACTTATGTAATGTTGTTACCGCTGTTTCTTTGTTAAATGTTCTTTTTTGTACTTGCAATTAATTAGCCATCGCGCAGAAGTTTGTAATAAAGAATAAACGACCATATGTATTATAAACAGATTTACAAATGAGCCAAATCAATTCGAGATAAGGTTTAGGTTACTAGTATCAAACTCTGGGGAAGCCTAGCTCAAATCCCTCACAGGCTAAGCTCGGCATCATGTACAGAGGCTAGTTGAGTGTGTATCCTAACACGTCTGGCGAGTCTTCCCTGTCCTCGATCTGAGTGTGCCCAGCAGCCTGTCGTGACTGGAGTTCCTCCCTTATCCTTCAGCGGTCTGCACGTCTCAGTTTACGGCATTAATGATGGGTTCGGAAGAGCAGAACATCCCGTACAGGGGCTAGTTGAGTGTCTATCCTAAGAAGTCTGATAACGAGGCTTCCCTGTCCTCGATCTGAGTGTGCCCAGCAGCCTGTCGTGACTGGAGTTCCTTCCTTATCCTTCACCGGTCTGCACGTCTCAGTTTACGGCATTAATGATGGGTTCGGAAGAGCAGGGCATTCTGGGCTGGCTGGCCGCGGGTCCGACACGGATCCAGTTTCACACCGTTAATTGGGCTAATGAAAAGCCGCTGAAAACACGGGACGGGTGGAGCTAGATTGGATCAGATTGGGCTAGTCAAGTTGGACTAGGCTATACTGTCTCTCCCTCCTACCTCCCCATTCTCTCCTCTCTCTCTCTCTCTCTCTGTGTCTCTCTCTGTCTCCCTGTCTCCCTGTCTCTCTCTCTCTGTCTCACTCTCTGTCTCCCTGTCGCTCTGTCTCTCTCTCTCTATCTCTCTCTCTGTCTCTCTGTCAGAGTCTGTCTCTCTCTCTCTCCCTCTCTCTCTCTCAGTCAATCACAATCTCTCTCTCTCTGTCTCTCTCTCTCTGTCTCTCTCTGTCTCCCTGTCTCTCTCTCTGTCTCTCTCTCTCTCTGTCTCTCTCTCTGTCTCTCTCTCTGTCTCTCTCTCTGTCTCTCTTCCTGTCTCTCTCTGTCTCTCTGTCTCTCCCTCTCTCTCTCTCAATCAAACACAATCTCTCTCTCTCTCTCTTTCTCTAGTAGCCCTAGCTCTAAAGAGTAGAAATTGGCCAAATAGACAGATAACATGCCAGGGGAGTTTGTGCTCCAGAGCGGCAAACTGTACTCTTCAGCGGACCAACTCCCCTGGCATGTTTTTGGCCAAATTCTACTCTTTCCAGCCGCTTCTGAAGCCTGGTAGAGACTATTTCTACCTCTCTCTTGCTTTCTTTGTGTGTGTTTGTAATAAACCGTCTCAATTAACATTTTTGCCAAGTTAATTAAAGTTTTTCCGCTCCCAAATTGGATGGTCTGGTAGTTTTCAGGCGACGCCTTTCTGCCCCGAATAGACTAGTTTTCTAATACTAGTAGTCTGTCTTTGATAGTGTAATGTCTGCCGGTCAAAAAGTTGAAATATTTTCAGGCTTAGTTAGTCCTGAGGGGATATATTATGATGATTCTTGTTTCTGCTTTCAATCAAAGTAATATTGTTAATATGCTGTGTGACTTTAAGAGATTCGGGCTTCAGTTTGCATAACATAACAAACAAATTGGGCTCACTTTTTAAGGCTTGAAGTCGGGAAACGACTGATGTATTTTCGGAAATCCTTAATTTTTGTGTCGTCTTTAAGGATACTAAGGTACAAACGAACAGCGTCCCTGGACCCAAAATGACCTAACAAGTTGATAAGTGCTGCTAGCACTCAGGATGTTGTAGACTACCCCGGATCATATGTTGTATTTTTGAGATGATACCAGATAGCAAAGCAAGACAGAAGGGTCATAATCATAACGTTACATATGAAATGAAATTTAGGTATGCCAGCCTCGCGGCATAGAATAGCGGAGGCAATTTCTCAACTATTAGAAAATGTGCTTCATTTTTCTGATGTCACTTTAGTAAAATAATGAGGCCAATTTCCGTTACTTCAACCCCAATAGATAAAACTCCCCACTGTAGACTTTTATAGGCGTGTACTGATTTAGGAGCGTCCTTATCATCATTGGGCCGATATTTCGTGGTTTGTTTATCTAGTTTTCCGACAGAATGAAAGATTAGTGTAAACCCTGATAAGGGCACCCAAGGTCGGTCGGCTGAGGACATCAATGAATTGTTTGGTCAGGAAAGTTTTTTTTTTTTCATTTCTTTATTACAATGAAAGCATACATCAATTACAAAAGACACTCACATGTGATACAGTGGGAAAATATCAAACATCTAGAAACGCAAACAATATTACAACATTACATCAGTTGGTCAGGAAAGTTTGTATCTTGTCTGGGACCCATTTTCTCAGGAACCCAGTCCTTAAGATGCGTTGGTAGTCCGGAACCCAGGCTTGTTAGGATGCTTCCTGTTGTCCGCCTAAGATGTGCTGACTCATTTAAGCTTTGGGTTAACCTTAGTTTTTAAAAAAACCTTCCTTGCTTTTCCTCTCTCTTGTTTGCTTTTGCTGCGGTGTTGAAAAAGAGTGGTACCTTTGCAAATTTCTTTTTTCTTCGTTCGGCATTTTGTTTATCTATCAGATTGTATTATCTATAGAATGTTCCCCCAATTTGAAAAACACAGGTCCTACACAATAATAAACAAGCCAATCATGTATTGCAGGCTCTTAAAGTTTTGTACAAGCCTTGACAAACTCCTGATAGTGCATGCGTGCAACGTATGACGGTTAATTTGTGTTGACTTTAATATAAAGCAGCTCGCAGCCTGTTTATTAGCACGTGCCTTGATTTTTTACAACCTGACATCAAACAACGTTTTCCTAGCGTCAAGTTTCTACAACTTTTATCTAAGTTTTAACTTTTTTTGCGTTTGCGACTTACGTAGCTTGTACTCTATAACGTACATGTTGTCTCTGCCAACATACATAGCCACTCCTAGCCTGGATGTCAGCCTTGTTAGCTGCCACAGATCGCTCCCTGCCAACAGTGTAATCAGTGAGAGCGGACAGAAGCTAACAAGGCTGACACCCAGGCTAGTGACTGATTCCCCAAACACTAGGCTGGACTCAATTAAGTAATGAGTGACTTCCGCCAGGTACACATCATATCCGATACCTTCCACCTGGGAGGGGGAGGGTCGTTTGGGGGTGGGGGTGGTGTAGTGATCGATATCTCTTTGAAATATTAATGTTAATAACAGGGGCCGTTTATTTTAGAGGTAGAGATAGTCCAGCGCTAGACATGCTAGAATGATGAGCAAGCGGTGGCCTTTCCCCGGTTAGTTGGGAGTCTATTTGACGTTTAGATGACGATCCAAACGATCCAAATTTTAGTCCATTGGATGGATACAAACAATATTTAGACGTTCTATGATTCCATCATCATCGGACGCTCCCATCTGTCGACGATGCAGACCACCACTGCTTCCCATTCTCTTCTTCCAGTCAAGCGCTTGCCGTCTCGCTCGATCCCTCACAATTAAAACCCATCTCCTCTACGTACGTAGGTTTCTCATGACTGTTTTGTCTAGCCTGGGTGTCAGACTGTTTCCAGGGCCTACCCAGGCCAGTTCCTCGGCTCCAAGACCAACATGCCCCCAAGGAAATTACACCACAGCCCCTTTCAGTTAGGCCATGCTGGCTAACTCTGGGCCTAGCGTGTTTGGGTCTGGCATCCAGGCTATGTTTTGTCCCATGTTCTATGTTATTGCTTATCGGGCCAGCTAGACCAAAAAGGAAATACCACATTTTACAACAGAAACTCCGTAATAAACGTTATAAACAGCAGACTACAATGAAGACCAATGTAAAACGCATTAGCGGTCATCAGGAAGAGTGGGTGGCACAGTAACGGTCACTTAGAAAACTATTATCGGTATAGAATGGCTTTTGCACGGTTTAGTCAACACCGTTTATCTCTGGATGACACAACACTAAAATGTCAACTTTGTTGAGGTCTAAATACTGGACCTATCTTTGCTGTTGTTGGACCGGGTAACATTGCAAACATTGGAATTGCTAAGCTGCTTGTGTTTTGGATATATCCGTTTGTGTATCGCCTTTAAATTAAGTACACCTCCGTTTCCAAATATTTGAACAAGAACAACCGTTCTGTTGTTGTTGTTTGTCAGACACGGTAGAGAATAGCCCAGATCTCAAAGCAATCGGTTTTTGGTCTTCTTTTTCTCAAGTTTTCCTTTCGTTTCGTCTTCTTTGTTCCCTCTCTCTCCTTCTCTCTCTCTCTCTGTCTCTCTCTCCCTTTTCTTTATATGTAAAGGTTTGGTGTGATGACTGGTAGAAATCTACTCAAAAAAGACGTACAACAGGC
The DNA here is from genome assembly GCA_013266295.2 of Branchiostoma floridae x Branchiostoma japonicum. Taxonomy (NCBI): domain Eukaryota; kingdom Metazoa; phylum Chordata; class Leptocardii; order Amphioxiformes; family Branchiostomatidae; genus Branchiostoma; species Branchiostoma floridae x Branchiostoma japonicum. The sequence continues at coordinate 3,072,139 of CM023839.1, forward strand.
GACACTTTAAATCCGGAACAACACTTTAAATCCGGACAACTTTGATTATTAAGACATAATCATAAGTGTGAGAAGGAAACTTAATATTCTAGATGATCACATACTACATGATAACAATTACGTCTACTAGGTAACATTGGTAGGTCCCGATGGACTAGGTCAGTTCTGCAGAATTCTGCATCGGAGCGCAATTTAAAGTGTTGTTCCGGATTTAAAGTGTCGCCTGTTGTACGGAAAACGAGACATTGATCGAATCACACACATCTTCTTGGAGGTTATCTAAGCCGCTACTGAAAGCCCCCGTTTTGTCGAACTGTTTACACCACAGACACATGAAAACAGGTGTGGGTTAGTGGAGAGGGGTGATAGCTGAGATAAACAGCCCATCAGTTCCTAATCAAGACAACCTACGGCTGTCCATGTCGGACATCACTTATAAACACACCCGCACACGTCAAGATAGCAACAGTCTCATCATGTTACCAGTGTGTACAACCTACCGGGCCTTGTTTGTGGAGAATTTCGTCCGAGAGATGTGAAAGACACCAGACTGGATGGCAAGTTAAAGTTCTTCCCTAAGCGAGCAAACTGGCACAGGAAAACTTGATCGTGTTCTCATGTTGTTAATATGCACGTCAAGATAGCAACAGCCTCATCATGTTACCAGTGTGTACAACCTACCGGGCCTTCTTTGTGGAGATTCTCGTCTGAGAGATGTGAAAGACACCAGACTTGATGGCAAGTTAAAGTTCTTCCCTAAGCGAGCAAACTGGCACAGGAAAACTTGATCGTGTTGTTTTTATGCAATGTTCAATGTAAAGCCAAGGGATGTGGGGTTACCGTTTACATCTAGGGCCTTTCTAGGGCAACTTTTTTCAGCGTACTCTAGACTGTTGGCAAAATACAATGAATGATAGATTTTTAATAAGAAAGAAACAGAAACTATAAACCAATCCGAATTGTTTCCCCCCCCCCCTAAAGAAAAAGAAAACCTTGTGCATGCCTCAAAAGACTCTAGTAGACCTGCTCTTGGAATGTTTCCCTGAGGAAAATGTGGGCAAAATTTGGTCATTATTTTCCTAAGATGATATCAGTTATTCGATGACAACTACTAAGTACGGCTTCCCGTGAGACCACCCCATCCATCTATACGTAAATTCCCTGGAATTTGCAAAATTCGCAGAATGCGGTGTGGGAATGGTCAGCAGCTTTTTCGGACTTCTCAAGCTCGTTTGCGAAGTGTCGATGGCACGAAAACACAATCTGGTGTCCACAGATCAAAGAGAAACCTGTCAGTAGCCTCGAAGCAGACCTTCTGGGCTTCAATGTTGTGGGAGGTACAGCTGTTAAATAACTAGCTACAGAAGGGAAGGCATATAATAAGATGTACTAGCTATATATAGTCCAGTCAACCGGCCCAAGAAGACCACGCAGGGGACCGATAAGATCGGGTCTATGTGGACAGGTGGTTACTATAGACAGGTTTCAACTGTCAATGGGAAAAGTCATCTAGGGGACCACCAAAAAGTGGTCACATTGGCCAGGTGGTCCTTGTCTGGTCACTTGTACAGGTTCGATTGTAGTAGGATGTACCGAAGTGTTTGTAGAGTAGAGACGATTTAGATAACGTAAATTGACTAACAACAGGCCATGACAGTAATGAATCACTTGGGCCAAAACTTTTATACAGGACCTCCACCCCGTTTTCTTCATCCTTATTTGGTCTTCTCTAGTACAAGCTTTGTCTTACAATGAAATCGTTTCCATGTTCGTGGATATGGTTCCCCTCCCCGTGGTAGAATTGTAAAACGCTGGTTTTTAGACCCACATGGAATCCTTTACTGGAATTAGACAGTGATAGTTTTAGACAAAATGTCCATGTCCATCTCCTGTACAGTTACCTATCAATAACGTCGCTAAAAAGACCACCTGTGTCTCTTTAACGCAAGGAAAAGTTACATTGTTTTTCTTCGGGGTGACAAACTAGGCAAACAGCGCTGAACAAGCCGTAACTCATCGCGGATAACGAACGAGAAACGATTCATCAACTTCAGAACCCGCCATCTTGGTCGGAAATGTCCTTCTTTTCAGGACACAGTATATGTCGTTTGACATAAACCTGGCTAGGCGCTGGTCGGTATCAGTGTAGTCTCTCTTATCTAGCCGGGGAAACGGTGTTTTCAAAGCATTCTTGCTGAGATGGGGGAGGCTTTTCTCTAAGTCTTGATGTGAAAACCTCCAAGGAGACTCAGAGAGGGTCGATATGCATTATGGGAATTTTCTTCCATCTGGTTTGGTACACTGAAGATGTCAAGTTGTCGGCCACGGGCGCCGCTTGTCATCGTAATTTAGCGTAACGAACCTGAAGTTTTATGATAAAAACCTCGTTTCGTTAACGATGAAAAGTAGGACACACACACATTTACCACAGCATTTTACTAAGTTCGGAACAAAATACGTTATATGTGTCAAGTTGGGTAACGTTACAAATGTTCAATTAAGAACAGTTTCTAAATTTAGCTGTCTGATATTTAAAGGTTCCATATCTCCTTGAAATCTCAACATGTTATATTGTAAGCATGCACTCTTTCGTGACTTAGAGTTCCTTGAAAGGTTGACGGTTTTCTCCGAGCCGGTACATAGAGAGGTAGCCAGCTGGGAAAGCCTTGAAGTTGTCGTTTGTAACGTGAGTTTGGCGGGAAGAAAAGACTGAGCAGCTTAAACACGCCAGCCCGCGAGGCGGAACTGCCGCGACTCAACCGGAAAGCTTTGATGAGACTTGGAGTAACTATAAGCAGACGGAGAACTGTAGAGGTTATATATCACCGAGACTAGCCTCCAAGGAGACGCTCTTGGGCTACAAGAACGAGTACTAGGCTCGAAGCAGGCACCTTGGTGTTTTAACTGTGCACAAGTATATGGGTATACGATATGTAACCCATTACTATGTAAACAGTCAACCTCGCACTATAACATTGCGACACGCTGAATGCAACCAAATTCAACCAAGCATTCTTTGCATTCTTTTCTTTGTACGGAGAAGAAATTCAAACTAACTCGTCGTTAGAGCGAGGAGTGCTCGACATCTAAGCAAGGGCAAGACCATTACTGGTTCGCAAAGGGGGGAGTATATACTAGTAATACTATGTGGAGAGAAAGCGTTTGAAAGACATGTTTAAGACAGGGGTTTTAAACGTATACGAACCGACTGAAACTTTTGAAGTCACGGGTACACAATGATGAGAAAATCAATTTGTTGTTTTTGTTGAAATTCTTGCACAATACATTTTATGGGGCGTTTTTGTAATGGTATAATCCTCCTCACGACCTTTGTCAAAGTCCATGATCCCATTGTGCTCGTTCCCAGAGTGTTTGTCCCGAGGCGACACAGACGGGGTTTCCTGGCCTGACCACACCGCCTTCCGTCTGTCCCATGTACAGGTGCAGGAACGAGACACAAGCGGGAGCCGGGCCAGAGATCGTCTGAGGGAACGTCTGTTCTGTTCTGTGTTCTGTGCGCCGAACCAACGAACACCGGCATTATCGTCTGTTCTGTTCGCCGAACCATCGAACGTCTGACAGAACGTCTGTTCTCTGCGCTGAACCATCGAACACCGGCATTATCGTCTGAAATATCGTCTGAGGAAAACCACGGCAGAGTTCAAGTTCAACCACCGGGTGGTTGTAGTTTAACTCAGGGAAGCCACACAGTGACGGTGGGGACGTCTTGTGCAAGCCAGTCGGTACTCAATAAGGAACTCTGACGACGTTTCTCAGGATTTAAGAACTTGTGCAGGTATGGAAACTTGGATCACGGCGTGTGTTCTCGTCTCAACGCTTATTCAAACCGCGGTGAGTGTGTGTTAATGGCTTGTCTTTGCATGTTGATATCGTTGCATTGTACATGTATTCAAATGGAAAGTTTTGCAATACATACCTAACTGGAGAAAATCTTAAATTACACTGTGAACCAATCGCTGTAGATCTGGCCTGTTTTCTTTACCATACGTGCCTATACATAGGTTAAGTGTTTCCTACTGAAGTTTTTTTTTCAGAGCTGACAAATACGTCAGACTTACCTGACTTACCTGACAGTCCCAAAGTACACAGTTTACTTTTCAGATTTAATCTCAATTCCGCTACCTGTCAGTGCGTTTATTTGCTTTGTCCTCCCGCTGCCAAGTTGATTGTGCACCAATTGCAAGGACCGTAAATAGAAGTCAATGTGTACATCAAGGCAGCATGTGTGGAGAAAATACACATGACGCGTAAAGCTGAAGGGAAATTCTAATCATCTGGATTTGTTGTTTGTATATTGTTCAAAGGAACCATCCTCCATCATTTCCGTCTTTCCGTTCTTCCTTCCTTCATTCCTTGCTTCCTTCTTTCTTTCCTTCCTTCCTTCCTTTCTTCCTTCCTTCCTTCCTTCCTTTTTTTCCTTTTCCTTCCTTCCTTTCTTCCTTTTCCTTCCTTCCCTCCTTCCTTCACTCTTTAACTCATTCATTCATCCACTCGTTTATTCTTATCTTTCAGGCTCACTCAGCCATCCATTTATCCGTTCTTTGATTTCTTCATCCATTCATTCCTTCTCTCTCGCAGGTTGCGGAGGTGCGAGTGTGCCGTTCGGGCGCCGACTGCCGGCCGGACGAGTACTGCACCGGGGTGACCACCCGCTCGGACGGCTACTGCGTGCCCATGGTAGGAGCGCGCCCTTGCGTCCGGGACCGGGACTGCCCCGTCGACGAGTTCTGCAGCTTCCAGGGACAACTTCAGCAGGGGTTCTGCACGGTGAGGGGAAAGGGGTCGCGTATATGGGGAGGGGGCTTGCACTGAAGGAACAAAAATTTAGTGCGTGCTTTAATTTCCAAGCAAATACTGTGAGGGCAGATTATGTAAAAAAAATCAGCTACCAGTTAGAAACAGAGTAAGCATGGCTTATTCATCATGCAATTTCTATGTACAGACAGAGCGTGCACGTGTACGTACATAACACAGAGGCTTTCACTGACTGTACATGTACCATGTTAACTATCAGGACAGATAAGCTTTCATACTTCATAAGGTCTTCAGCTCAAGAGAAGTGTGACAAAGATTTGTTGCCTTTGCCTGTACATCTTATTCTATCAATAATACAGTGTCCAATTGGCAAGACAGTATATCAAATTGGCCAGGGTGCCAGCCTCCGTAGTTTCCGCCGGCTCCCTAATGTCGCTGGCCACCATACATCAACACCGTTTCTCTCTTCCACTTACAGCAAAGACTAAACGCCATCCCGCCGCAGTACGACCCGGTGGTGGTAGGGTACCCGTTCGGCAGTCTGCAGCGGTGCTTCGGGGACGACAACCGGGGGGATCGGTCCGGCTGCCCGCCCTGGGAGTACTGCTCCGATCAGACAGGCAGGACAGAGGGGTACTGCTTGGTACGTTTTTTTTTTTCACTTCTTAATTCATATATTCACTGTACACTAGACTATCAGCTTCCATACCAGGTTTTACCTCCATAGATTTAAAAAGCAAATTCCAATACATATTGACATGCAGCAATCCATACATGGTATACATATAATAGGGATATATATAAAAGACTGTTTAAACATCAGAAATTCATTGTAGAAGTTCATTCCTAGATCCTATACTAGCCACCCACTTATGTATTAGATAGGTTAGCATTTTGGTATACGTAGTTATGTAATAGTAGGTGCCAAACTTTGTACCCTGTACAACTGTTGTGCAATAAAGTTATTATTATTATAACCAATATATCGATGCTATAAGGTACACAGCAAGCTGTACGCCAAATGCCAAGTACCACCTCTACGAAATGAAGTTCACCGCCGTAGGTGGTCCCTCTTCGGCCATGTACTCCGCATGCCGCTGGACTCACCCCCACAAAAGGTCCTCAGTGTCGCGTTCAGTAAAAAACTCTAACCCAGACAAGGAAGACCACGTGAAGGTCTCCTCAGCAGCCTAGTCGACGACTGCAAACTGTACTTAAGTCATGACATCAGACTCGAGTCTTATGTACTAAAACACCTCAGAGACTTAGCAAGAGACAAACGAAGATGGATTGAACTGTACAGAGATATGCACTGATTTGGTCTGTCAATTGTAACTAATTTACAGCCAAGAACAGCACACTCGATCTCAGAAACGACACGCACAAAAAGAAGAGAAGAAATCGGCAGTGACGGACCACATTGCTAGAAACAACTGTGTGATAGACTGGGAGGGGGCCAAGGTGATAGACAGAGAGGACAACAGACGAATCCGGTGGATCAAGGAAGCTGTTTAGATAAGAAAGTAAACCCCAGTGATGAACCGGGACGAGGGGAGATACAAACTTAATCACGTTTGGGATTGTCACGGTTCTCGCCGCAAAAGCGCCACCTACATCGGCTACATATAGCAGCGAGAAGCAGTCAGAAGCTCTGAGGAAGGTGTCTGATAGACATCGAAACGTAAAGTAGGTGTCCAAACCTATTTCACCTGCCAAGTCTCTTTTGACGAAAGAGACTCTGGCTATCTGGACATCTGGACATCAGGCTAGAATGGGCAGCAGTCTTTTTTAAGATACAGGTTCTTTTGCGTTGTTTCATCTGAAAGTTGATAACTATTTATTAACTTATCAACCCACAGGGCCAGGACTGCTACAGTAACTCAGACTGTGAGGGGGTCACGTGTAACGGCGGTGCTGTGAACCCGCGGCTCCGCGGCTACTGCAGCTTGCCCCTGGTCCCACGGTTTCCACCTGAAAGTTGATAACTATTTATTAACTTATTAACCTACAGGGCCAGGACTGCTACAGTAACTCAGACTGTGAGGGGGTCACGTGTAACGGCGGTGCTTTGAACCCGCGGCTTCGAGGCTACTGCAGCCTGCCTCTGGTTCCCACGGTTTCCACCGGAAAGTTGATAACTATTTATTAACTTATTAACCCACAGGGCCAGGACTGCTACAGTAACTCAGACTGTGAGGGGGTCACGTGTAACGGTGGTGCTGTGAACCCGCGGCTCCGAGGCTACTGCAGCCTGCCCCTGGTCCCACGGTTTCCAATTGAAAGTTGATAAATCTTTTATTAACCTATTAACCCACAGGGTCAGGACTGCTACAGTAACTCAGACTGTGAGGGGGTCACGTGTAACGGGGGTGCTGTGAACCCGCGGCTCCGAGGCTACTGCAGCTTGCCTCTGGTCCCCCGGACCCAGCTGAACGTTGAGCCACAGCCGGACCAGCCGGTACAACCGATCCGGGAGGAGTCCGGGACAACACCCGGCAGCGCCGCGCCCAAGGACGCCGGAACTACCGCGGATGGGCAGTCTGGCGTAGAGGTTCGTTAAATCTGACTTTGGCCGCTAAAGGCAGCCGTGACAGTCCCACCGTTTTAAAGTGGAGTGGTTGACGATAGCAGCTTTTGTGGAGTGGGCACATTCTTATCTCTGAAAAGGTTTTATATGTTAATATCTTGTCGAACGTATAACGTTTCTTTTTCTGTTTTATGTCAGTTTTCATATGCTTAAATGAGTAAATTTCATTCCTTTTGAAGAGTCAGGTTTGATAGCAAAATGGCCACAAAAAGGTTAAAACTAAGACGATAGTTTTGCTTTTGCCGGAATCCAGCCTTACATTTTCCGCCGCAGGGAATCGGCGCATCGGACCGGAAGGCTCCTAGAATTTTTCCTCAAAGCGGCCATTCCACTGTAATCTTGTGTTGAAATAAAAGCAACCAATCCGAGTCCCAGGATATTAAGCTCCCTGTCACACATAGCCGAATATGGCTTCCCGAACACTAGACGAACTCCCCCCAACCATGCATGGTCAGGAGTAGGTCGGGAGTAAGGTCGGCTGGCCATGGTGTTCGGCCAGGTCGGCTACTGTTCGGCTGCTCTAGTTTCAAAATGTTTAAAACATTTCGGGTGTTGGCGGGAGGTTCGGCCATGGTTGACTGGTGGTTGGCTGGTGTTCGCCAGTAGCTTGGGGTGTGGTTGGCAGTGAAATTTGACTCAAATTCAACTCAAATTCGATTCGTATCGAAAGGTAGGCGTGGCCTAAATCTGGTCAGACTGCTCCCGAACGTCAGCCAACCTTGGTCGGCTGGTGTTCGGGGGAAGGTGCTGAATGTGTGACAGGGACTTAACGAAGTGACCATCTGTTTTTTGTCCCCACACTTGTACAGCTGACGGGAGAAGAGGCAGGACAGGGGCTGGACATCTCGCCAAAGTTCAAGCTGCAATTCCTCACAGAAGCACCCGAGGCTTCACAGGACTCATAACTTCCTCCGGAGCGCTTGGGACCGAGGCTAACTGCTGCATCTGTTCGAGACACTGATATATTTGACACGCCTTAAAGTAAGAGTCATATCAATGAAGCCGATACACTGCCGGATAAAAGCGCCTCCCAACGGAATTTGAGCGCATTCCAACAGATAAATCCTTCTGATTTCTTGATAAAAATGTCATAGATAATCATCAACAACAACAGAGTACAACCAAATATGGTGCTATCAAATTCAGACTACTCGCTGGGTCTACCTCTATAGCACGTCGGCAGAACGTACTGCGCCTGCGCGAAAGCCGTAATGTATTGTGCATAGCACTTTGGCAGAACGTCTCATATAAGATCGAATTCGCGTATATAAGGGTGACATCCCGTCTGTAGTTTTCAAATGTTGTGTAGAAAAAGATATGGTCTGCAACAGGCAAAATTCTGATGCAACGTTGACCAAAAATCCAGCGAAAATCCAGGTTTTGCGCAGGCGCAGTACGTTCTGCCGGCGTGCTTACCTCTATCATATACAGATATTTTTGGTGCCAAGTGCCAATATTTTTGGCTCATATTTTTATATCGCTTTGAGTTGACAGAATGTCTACTAGTGTATTACTGAATGAATGTTGGGTAAATTATCATGAAACAGCGTATGAAACACTTCGAACATTAATATCTAGCAAAATTGTGTGATTTTAGGATTTTACCCGCAAATATTTGCCACTTGAGTGATATTATCACCGCTTTTATATATACATATTAATTTTTATATTTTTGCTTGCTCCCAGTAATACTAACCATATTACGTTTATAATTGCAAAATAACGCAATGATTACCAACTGCATTGTCAGTATTGACGACAGAATGTGTAAATAAATGCCAAGATAATTCGTGTGCGTTTTTTGCGTTTTGGTCCGTCTACGTTTTATAAATGTTTGTAAGGTAAGGATTCGGCAACTAAGGGGCAAACCGTTAACATTCGTATACGTAGGGGTGGGGTCTGAGAAGACGAACCTTTTGGGTCCTGAGACCCCCCCCCCCACACACACACAGATCGAGCCATGGGACACGCCCACCTCGTTTCCATAGCGACACAGCTCACCTGTCCTGTCTGTTGTCAGTTTGACGTCATCAAAGATGGCCGCCACCACAGGTGAGTTTGTGCCTTCGAGATATGATTCCCTTTTTTTCCTCGGTTGTAGCTGATATATAGCATTGTGATTTTCTGCAAATATGTGTTAGCAATATTTCTTCCTTCAACCACTATCTAATGGTGTTTTGATCGCCTGCGCGTAAATGCAGCTCACAGAATTGGACGTCGAGTGCCAAACGCCGAGTTGTCAATAGGGCAGCATAGCAACAGCATGTACATGTAGCTCAAACAGCTACGTGGTACGAAAATACACAAACAGAAACGTCTACGTGATTGTTCATGTGTTAGGCTGTAATTGATACATTGAATAGATCAGGATCATGCCGTCATTGATAATACATGTACATCGTTACACTATTGTTATTGTGACCTACTTGACATGTAATCCTGTGTTTGACATGAGCTACATGTATCTTTTAGCGCTGCTACGTTTCGTTGTGAGTGTTTTAGTTTTGGTGACTGTGGTTGTCGTATGATTATTACCTTCGAAGGTTATATTTTTGGTAGCGTTTGTGTGGGTGTATGTATGTATGTATGTGTGTATGTACAATGTATGTGGTTTAGCACGATAACTCAAGAAGCTATGGATGGATTGTCTTGAAACTTGGTAGGTGGGTAGGTGTTGATGAGAGCTCGTAATGATTAGATTTTGGGCCCCCTGGCTGCTTGTATTAAGAAAACAAATCGCTCGCCATCATCGTAAAGATACACTTGTCTATTCCATTGACAGGGTGAAGGCTACCGATGGTCTTGAAGCGCCACCCAGCGGTGATCTGTACACTCTGCACCCTTTTAATGATCGAGTGGTCTTCAGCATGATATCAAACCACAACTCTGACAGGTGACGTGAAAAATAGTTGGGAAACTGTCATGGGTCTCTGTCACGCGTCATCAACTACCGGAGGTGAGAAACCATGAAAAGTTGTTTTATGATTTTTCAGAAATCTTAAAGCGGTTTTAAATTGTTGTTTTGTACTAGGAGGGGACGGGGACCTACAATGTACTGTAAGACGCGTATATAACGGCAACGGATCATTGATTTAGGTTTACCGTTCAGACAACATTATCTACGATTCGCCACAAATCATGTCTTTCAAAAGGTAAATGACATTAGTACCTGGTGCTGGCCGTTCATTCGCAAGTTGTTAAAAACATCTAAACATGTCCCATGCATATCTATATTGTAATGTTTTGTCTTTGTCAGCAGGGCTAGCCCTATGCATTTAGCCACAGGCTAGTTGGGCCACCCTGGCTGTGCGTGTTGAACAGCCAATAATAAATAGATAAATCTAAAACATATCAGTAATATTTACACACCATTTTACAGACCCTTTTGAAAACTGAAAGGCTTTGCCATGATAAACTGCAGCATAATAAACCAAAAGTGACTTTCAAACTGTTTCTGACCAGTGTCTGCTGCAAGACTGCCCGGAGAAAGCACGACAGCTCAGCAGCCAGGAGCCGAGCCAGGGGCACAGGGCCAGGCGGGGCATGCGCAGTACGACTGGCAGCCCGATGAAGACGCTGACGTGTGTCAGCGGTGTCTACAGACCAAGTTCACATTGATACTAGAAAGAAGGGTGGGTACACTCAGGTCATCATAACGTGTCTACAGAGTCTAGTACAGACCAAGTTCACGTTGATACTAGAAAGAAGGGTGGGTACATTCAGGTCATCATAACGTGTCTACAGAGTCTAGTACAGACCAGGTTCGCATTGATAGAAAGAAGCGTTGGAACACAGTTTAAACTAAAGAAAAGTAGGGTAGACATGTGTTGAAAATTCATCTCATACACAGCGTTTCTATTGTTACATTCGAGTACGGAAATATTGTTTTGGGTGACTAGTAGGTTTGTGTATCTGTCATACAATCCCCTCCACAATTTTTAAAGGTTTACGAAAACCTTTTTTTTTCATTCTTTATTTCAGGTAAAAAAACCCATAGAACACAGTACATCATTAAGATAATACAAAACTCTAGAGACATACAAATAATACAGAAAACAAACCTATAGATGCACAGTAAATTGTAAGTCCTGCTGAAGAAAGAGTTCCTGTAAAAGGCGTCAGATCTTAGAAAGCGAATGATGATTGCGTTATGGGAGGAAAGTAATCGTTTTAAGAAAGAGTAACAAATCCTCCTCCTCCTAGTATCAAATGTGTCAGTATAGACAAACATTTTAAGATATATTCACGAAAACCCAAAATTTCAATACATTTGCTGAAACCCAATTTTTCAATACATTCACGATAACCAACAATTTTACTAATACATTTATGAAAACCCCCAAATCCTTCCCTAAGTCTGAAGTCTTCGATTTCTTGTTCCCCCATGCAGCACCACTGCCGTGCCTGTGGAAGAGTTGTCTGCGGCGACTGCTCCAAACGGAAGGAGGTTCTCCACCACAGGGCTGTGCGCGTCTGCCACGTCTGTGCAGAGAACCTGCAGAACATCAGACTCCCGCCCGACAGTGGGGACGGCGACGACTCGGAGGAAGAGGCGGATAACAAGGGGAAATAGTGGGGTCGCATGTGGCGTAACGGCAGAGGGCTCGGAACCAAGGGGTCCCGGGTTCGAATCCTGCCATGCCACCAAGGAGCTCCTTGATGCCACCGATCTTGTGCCCTTTGGAAAGGCACTTTAACCACTTAAATGCTTTAACTTGACTTTCCTCACTTGAAAATGAGGTGAAAATGAGTATTGCCTCTGCGTTGGCATAAAAATAAGTTGAGTGTGCCTATATTCGGACTCGGTTTGAATTCCTCGTGTCATATTTTCGGAAGACAGTGAAGTTTGTGAACTTTTTACAATAGAAAGCTAATGGATCCACACGGCTACAAGAAAAGAACCGGAAGAGAGTAAATTATCACTCGAATTTGACAACTAAGGATGCATTCGATTATGGGAAAACAATACAGCTGAACAAGACTGTCATATTTTGTATCGTTGGGCATTTTGCAATGTTGACTGTTACGTGTAAGGATAATGAGTGTATACCAGAAGGAAAATGGATTTTTACGATGTATGGTTGTAACTTACAGGTGATGTCATTTAATTTTGTGATGGGTATGCGAGTACTGTACTCCTTTAAAGTCTAAAACCGTCCATATACAGCAGTAAGACTATATGATAACATGTAACTTCTATTGCTCAACTGGCTCTGTTTTGAGTGTTACTATGTAGAGAACATCTGAATTATGTATTTATCACTATGTTGTTTTTTCTGAGGCAGCATTTGTGTTGATTTGTCCACGTTACTAACAAACTTTGCGGTGCAATAAAGTATGGTGTTGAAACACTGTTGTCTGGATTCAATCATACATCCATGCAAATCGTATGGATTCGTCGTTTAGAGACCTGTATTGAAGTAAGGTATATTATTATTATATTAGCTCATGTCCATCAACAGAAAACACCCCAATAAAACATGCTGCAAGTGTAAGATGCATTTTCCTATAACTGTTGGCCACATATTACAAATCTATATGGGTAAATTATGATAATAGCTACATGTATAGCGACCATATTGCACCATTTAGTAATACATACAAGGCATCGGCTCGAAAGGAAAATTGAATCAAAACACACAATAAAAAGCCAAGACTCATCCTCAACAAACGTCTTTAATCAAATGTAACTTATGTTTTTCACATAGTCCCATCTTCTCATCTTCTCACACATGTATATAACTACTATCTCATCAACTTTCATATTAATTTTTCCGATAAGTTAGGACAACTTGATGGATAAAATTGTCATGGATTACTAAAATGTAACAAGCTTGCATATCTGGATAAATGCAAACATTCAAATAAATAAATTGGTGTTCTGTGCCAACATCAAGAAAAGAGTGTTCAAGAATAGGAATATCTACAACAATATATTAACGTAACTATTCACGTTTATTCAACTTGCTATGGACTTCAACATATGTATTGGCCGTGGTTGTGTGAGTGAATAACAAACGCAGAAGTCAACTCTTCTTACAACAGTATATGCAAGGTACTCTATCATGTTAACTTTACCAGTAAAGGGATTTCTAACAAAGCAATTAGAGAAAATGTGCTTCATTTATTTCCTGTGTATGCTCTTCTTCTTCTTTTTTGCTGATTGGTCAACTCAATTGAATAAGAACGACAGTACAGCACAACTCCTATGAAACATCAACAAACCAACGTCAAGTTTTAATCGTTTCAAGGATGGTCAAAGAGTCTTTGAAAATGCAGAGCCTCAAAGATATTGAGTGAAGCATGTGACTACAAGCACGTCGGCAGAACGTACTGCACCTGCGCGAACCCCGTAATGTATTGTGCATAGCACTTTGGCAGAACGTCTCATATAAGGTTGTATTAGAGCATATAAGGTTGACAGCCTGTCTGTAGTTTTCAGATGTTGTATAGGAAAAGATATCGTCTGCAACAGGCAAAATTTTCATGCAACGTTGACCAAACATCCAACGAAAAAAGTGAAAAATCAGGGTTGTGCGCAGGCGCAGTACGTTCTGCCGACGTGCTGTGACTGCAGTTCTTGACTGATGTGACAGGTGGCATCACACCATGATGGCTCGTTCAGTCACGCTGGCCTTGCGCCGTTTGCTGCTTCTCGTTGCCTGTGTCTGGGTGTGCTCTGTGTCCTGGCTGCAGCTGATCTCAAACTCCTCATCCTAATAGAGTCATTAAATATATAATTCAAGGGTTTTTCTAGAAAAAATTTGCATGAGGGAGCAGATCAAAAGCTTGGCAAGGGAGCGATGCAAATTTTTACAAGAGTAACACAGTTTGTAATGCTAGAATGAATTGTTCTGATGTTTTGTTTTTAAATTTTCACTGGAAAACGATCATTTTGAGAAAGACTTAATGTTGTGTACTAGTAAACTTAGGGTTGAGGGTTCAATCTGAAAATTGACAAGAGGGAGCTGGCTGGTTACATGAGGGAGCAGCTCCCTTATTCCCTGGTTTAGAAAAACCCCTGTAATTGTAGTAGGTAGTAGACCATACGAAAGTCCCTGTACGTTTGTCAAGTCAATAAAGAATCTAATTAAAGAGGTAAAAATTACATGTACAACAAAAACTAAAAGATTACTTTGATAATACATGTATACACAATATCGTTACTTCTCTGGCTCAACCTATTATAGAAAGATTACAACTAGTATACATTTCTTTTCAATAAATCATAAGCTGGTGTTTCAAATCATATTTTTCATGGAATAAATGGAATTCTGAGGAGAAAATGGACCTAAAGAGCCATATGCTAACTGTACTTTGGTGGATCTCTTAACAATTGAAAAACAGGTTATTACCATAGTAGCATAAGTTAACATGATAACCTGCTTCTAATTTCTTTTTTTTCTTTCTTTTTTTTTATTAAACAAAAAAAGGAACCATCCAGCGTACAGTACGAACGGAAATTGATACAGAACGTAATGATAGGAATTCCAAACATATCATCAAAATAAATTCAGATACTATTCAACAGAATTGGGAATTCCGAACTAATATGAAATGATTATAACAAAAATTCAAATATAACGAAACATGACGTGAACATATCATCGAACGGTAATTGTATGAACGGAAATCTAATTTCTTTGTAACAATCAGGTGATTGCTAAGAACATTACCTTATTGGCCTGCGAGAAGACCCTCTTTCGACCTCGAGTCTTGGGAGAAGAAATGTCCATGCTGTCACGGGAGGTGTCTCTGCCCTTACGGTCCCTTTTACTGGACTGTCTACCTTGCTCCTGTTCGAATGAAAACAACACAATCTTCGATATGTCCAATTTGAAACAATGATTTCTCTACAACTAATCAAAAGGTATTCTAGGCTTCTTAGGATAAAAACAACAGTTTTATTACTATAACACTTTATATGGTTTCAACTGACCTTAGAACTCTGGGCATCTCATTCCCAAATTGGTGCATGTAGTGCTTGAGGTTCATACTGTAATGCCTTTATGAACTTAAAACTCAAAAGTATTATAGTCACATTCATTGTACCAGTGAAATTCCCCTAGCTGTTTTTGACAAGTACAGTGAACAGTAGACCACAGCGTAACATCCTGTCCTAAGGACTGCTACCCTTTCCAGTAGTTTCAGGAAAGTGGCACAGTCGAGGTTAAACCTCACAATTTGTTGGTCCAGAGGCAGGGTTGCTAACCACTGGACTACGCATGCTCTTAGAAGTGTAACCTGTGTTTACAAGCTCTCGACCGGGGGTATAATGACCCCCGGGGGCGGCAACTTCAGGGCGGAGCGCGATTAGTCAGGCTATTAGAAGTGGGAGGAGGATCAACTTACTGGGCTTAGCTGCAGTTTCCGGTTGGCCTGTTTGTTCCCATGAGCCTCAGCAGTGTTGCTGGCGGCAGGAGGAGGAGACAGCTGCAGGTGGGAAGCCTGCGACACGATCGCATCAACCTGGTGACAAACCATCAATCAATCAATCAATGGATCGATCGATCGATCATCAATCAATAGATAAATTGTTTATTTCTCAATAGATATGGTAGCCCTACACTGGATAGAGACTATGCAGACCAATCAGCACCAAGGACAGAAGCTATGCAGACCAATCAGTGCCAAGGATAGAGAATATACAGAACAATCAGCACCAAGGACAGAGACCATGCTGACCAATCAGCACCAAGGACAGATGCTGTACAGTTATAGTGTAATTCCTATCTATAAGGTATAGACAGTGAAAAAGAGATGTTAAAACACCAGTCTAAAGGTTTTAACCTCGTTGTCTCCTGTGGCCTTTGCTCTCACGGGTGTTTCATCCTTCTGCAGACTGGAGGTCTTCTCACTTTGGCTGTGTGTGTTCTTCCCAGACTCAGCTTGGCTAAAGTATTTGGTGAAGCCTTCTGTTGTCACCTTCTCCTTATCCACGGTCTTGCCGAGCCTTCAGGGGAAATTGCAAAGTGGTTAAAAGTACAGGATGCTACTTGAAACGTCTGACAGTTTTCAAAATCTATAGAGTTGCTTGAGTAACATTTTCTTGTGTATCTCATTACCTGCATCAACATATCTTGGCTAAATGCCATGGACTCCCTTGGAAATTGGGCCCCTATTTAGCAGAAGGGACTATCCATATGTATCAAAGCTTGATGAAAAAATAAAGAATAAGGTCCCACCTTTTCAGCACGTCGGCAGAACGTACTGCGCCTGCGCAAAACCTGGATTTTCGCTGGATGTTTGGTCAATGTTGCATCAGAATTATGCCTGTTGCAGACGAGATCTTTTTCTACACAACATTTGAAAACTACAGACGGGATGTCACCCTTATATACGCGAATTTGACCTTATATGAGACGTTCTGCCGAAGTGCTATGCACAATACATTACAGGTTTCGCACAGGCGCTGTACGTTCTGCCGACGTGCTCACCTTTTCCCCCTAGCTGGGTTGTTCACGAAGCCTTCCTTTTCCAGTCGGTTGACGAGCCCGTGAGCCACGTTCATCTCCACACCCAGTCTCCGGGCGAAGGTGGGGATCAGGAGCCAAGGGGCTTCTGTACAGGCCAGCAGGGCACGGCGCCACAGACAAGTGGCCTGGAGGGTAAAAAAAAACAAATCGAGAGATGCGGCAACAATGTATGTCCACTTTGTGCTTTATACTAGTAACACAAGGTATACAGCAGCATAAAACGGATCGAGAAAAAAGATTAGAAAACCGCAAGTTTTGCTGCAGTACCAAGAAAGTATCATAAGATACATGCATGCTGCAGTACCAAGGAAAGCATTATATGAGGCATACAAAAGCAAAAACATATCAAGAAAAAAAAGATGCGTAAAAACTACAATACAGGTTTTACTGCTATATCAAAGAAAGCCACAAAAATGCCAAGAGCTGTCCACATACATACTAAATGTCACAATAAGTCGAAATCTTACAAGGTACAAATGCTACTGAAAATATATTAACCTTCTCAGCAATGGTAATAGTATAGTTGAATATCTTATCATCATGCTAGCTTAGTACTGACCTGTACTTTGACTGGAGAAAGGCTAGCCAGGTAGGGGTCTGTTGGATACTTGTCTGGAACTCCAGTCTGTTGGGTGCAAAATAAAACACAGGCAAGGCATTTTCCTGGACATATGATCAGATAAATATGATTTCAGACAACTTTTAAATATCCGTCCGTCCGTCCGTCCTTCCATCCATCCGTCCGTCCGTCCTTCCATCCGTCCATCCATCCATCCACCCACCCACCCACCCACCCACCCATCCATCCATCCGTCCATCCAACCATCCGTCCATCCATCCATCCATCCATCCATCTACCCATACCTATACACCCACCCACTCACCCACCCACCCATTCATCCATACACCTACCCACCCAGCCAACATGCTTTGCTCACTTGGCGGTTTAATCAGTGGTTACAGGAAATGACCAGGCCTTATGACACCATATACTCCTCGGGTCATTAACCCTTAATTCACTCCCACTGCATATCTTAACCCCTTACGTCTGCGCAAACATCACAGATGTGTCTCTCCGGGGCGTCCTCCTCCTGGATGACCTTGAAGCAGACTCCGTGCTGCCAGAAGTCGCAGACGGCACACAGGATCATCAAACCGTCGTCCTCGTGACACCCACAGGGACAGCGTACACCCACGTCCTCCGTCTGGTCCTGCTGGGAGCCCGAGGGCCGACTGGCAGACTCGGGGGTCTTATGGGGTGCTGCATATATTGCATAGAAGGCAGGATACAGGGAATAGCAAAGTTCTTTATTCACAACCACTTGTTTGACAAGAGCCGATGTTTTCTGTATCTATATAGCCGGTATAATCGCCCTTTGGCGTAACACACCAGCTTCAGTTTTGATGACCGTCTGTCATCTTCATCAGGGCTAATATGACTGTATATGTCAGGGTAGAGGATCCAATCTGGTAGAATCGGCGATCCCACCGATAGAGGTCCCGATTGGAGTCACTGTTGACAGAAACTCCGATCGGGATCTCTGCCGGTACCCTAACCTGATTGTAAATTTGAAGATCTTCACTTAAAAGACAGTCAGAACTTTTCAACTTTGATTCATGTCGCTTTAGACCGATAGATTGACTTGAAATTTAGGAGTTGTAAATAGGAAACCACCCCAACACATTAACAGCAACCCAATCTGTTGACAAATACTCAGATCGGGATTTCTACTGGTAGAATCACTGATGCTAGCAGACTGGAGTCTCTACTCTGACATTATATTGAGAATTATATGGGAAACATAGACAGACAGACAGTCACTCTAACTATTGTGATATTCTATAATTAGAAACCCTTCATTTCCTCTTGGAGCAACAAATGGAAAATCTTTCTCTTCAGTCTAAATTGCATTAAAACTCAAACAAAGCTGCACAAAGGGAGAACGATAATAGACCTACAAAATCAAGTACCGTTAAGCCCATTCATTGTCTATGAAGAAGACGTCCATCGGTAATCAATAGTATGATCAATAAACAATCAGGAAAGTTACTGTAGTATGTTACCTTGCTTTGGCACATCCTTGCATTCCCTAGGAGTTGAATCTCCTGGCTTTCCCTGTGTCTGTGAACAGAATTGAACAGAAAAGTACATTTTCAGGTCATTTTTCAGTAAGTTGAATCAACCATGTCCCATAGCATACTGATATCTGTGAGGCAAAAATGTGATGTCGCTGAGGGAAAACAGTTCATTGTGTCACATCATAGGTTGGTTCTAACTATTTATTGGCGGCACCAAAAAAATAAAAGGACTCCTTACGTGGCTTGTTTTTGGTCTATTTCAAATGCTTCAAGTATGAAATGATGATGAAAATGTGCTAAGAAATGGCAGTAAATGTCAATATCAGACAGATTTCCTCACCCAGAATATTATTTGTGATGCCGTCCTGAAATTGCACTGGATGCCTTTAACAGATTTTCAGTGTATTGCTATACCTCCACATCCATCGGTTCCTCAGTGTCCTCCCCATCCAGCCCTGCAGTAGAGATCACAGCTCCCCCCTGCACACTGTTCCCATCCTCCGTCTCAGCAAGTTCTGTTCCCGCCGGCAGACCTGGCTCCTCTTCTCTCACCTGCAGTCAACACAACACAACTTTTCATCTATTTCATAGTAGCGTGCCTAGTCCAGGTGGTCAGCGACCCTGCCTCTGCACCAAGAGGTTGGGAGTTTGAATCCCGGTTGTTGTTGCTCATGCACGCTACTGAACTCTTGAAAAATATCTAAATCAAAAAACTCACTGTGTATGTACTCTCACCTGCAGTCAACACAACACAGCTTCTGATTAATTTCGTAGTAGCGTGCGTAGTCTACTGGTTAGCGACCCTGCCTCTGGACCAAGAGGTTGGGAGTTTGAATCCCGGTTGTTGTCGCTCATGCACGCTACTGAACTCTTGAAAAATATCCAAAGCAAAAAACGCACTGTGTATGTATATGATTCAATGTTAAATGTTGAAAGGTTGAGAAAAAATATACTGGTTACCTCAAACTGTGAGCTGTCTGTCTTGATGCGGAGCTTGACCGTGTGCCACTGTGTGGAGACATCCCCCACCTTGATGTTCATGGGCTCACAGTTGAACATGAAACCTTCCGAGTCTGATGGCTTAAAGCCAGGGGGTTCGTAGTCGGAGGGGGTCACTAGGGAGGGGGGTTGTTGAGGGGGGTTAAGTGTGCAAGAGGGGATGCTGTGACATATACGATATAGTTCAAGGAATATTTCTTTTAGTTAGTGTGCTTTGAAATAGGGATAAAAGGGAATGAAAGGGGACTAAGAAAGGAAAAAAAGACAACTATTTTAGTGTTTCAATCAATGTAAGCATCTCATTACAGAACAATCACATCCCACACATGACAAATACTGTCATGCTTGGATACAGTTGTCAAATTGAAGTCATATACAAGTATGGGAAAGCAGAGAAAGGCACTAATCATATAGGCAAAGAAAGCAATCAAATGAAGCGGTTATTCGAGAATTTACTAACTGTGCTAGGAACCAAATTACTATCAAACCTGTACAAGTGACCACATCTTCTTAAGGACCACCTGGCTAATGTGACGGTCACCACTTTTTGGTGGTCCCTTAGATTTGACACAAGCATTGAGAATCCCATCTATAGTGACCACCTGTCCACATAGATTTTATCGGTCCCCTGAATGGTCTTCTTGGGCAGTTTTGACTGTACTTCTGAATCAAAATGAACAGGAATGTAGTCTAGCCTACCGTCATCATAGTAGAGCAGCTTCATAGTAATCATGACATCGTCAGGCAGGGCCTTCAGAGACTGGGTCAGTACCACGATGGTACGCAGCAGCTGCATGGTGGCTTTCTTTGTCTCCGCAGCACTGTAGGCTGATGCTAACTGCTTGTCATTCCTGTCAATCAAATCATGGATACATACAGAATAAAGAGACTCTTTCTACACGATCAAGTGTTTTATTCAGCCGACATTTTAGTGACCGTCTGTCACCTTCCTCAGAGGAAGGTGACAGACGGTCTTCTGAGGAAGGTCACCGAAACGTCGGCTGAATAAAACACTCGGTTGTGTAGAAAGAGTCTCTTTATTCAGTGACTTACCAACCTGATGAAACTATTCACGGATGGATACATACAGTAAGTCTAATGCATTTTGCACATCGGCAGAACATACCGCGCCTGTGCGAAACCTGTAATGTATTGTGGATAGCACTTCGGCAGAACGTCTCTTTTAAGGTTGTATTCACGTATTTAATTTTAAGGATGACATCCCGTGTACAGTTTTCAAATGTTGTGTCAGGAAAGATATCATCTGCAACAGGTAACAGACGAAATTGTGATGCAGTGTTCACCAAACATCCAACGAAAACCATGAAAAGTCTGGCTGGCATACCTGTAGATGGAAACACCCTGGTTGTTGTAGGCAAACTTGAAAGTGTAGGATTCAATCACAGTCTGGAAATAAATGACATTCTCCTGATTATTTACAAGTATGTGTCCTTGTTCTTAAACAAAGACCAATCAGCAACAAGGACAGGTACTATACCGACCGATCAGCACCAAGGACAGATGCTGTACAGACCAATCGGCACCAAGGACAGAGTTTAAACTCACCTCAGGATCTGTAGGGTCCTCATAAATCTATGTAAATAGAATGAAAAGTTGGACATAAGTTCAAACTAGTGAAATATCGATAGGTATAATTTGTTACTAGAGAAAAAGGACCTGGTATATCACTGCAAAACAAGCACTGATTAAAACAAAAATCATATGATATATTTCAACATATGCCACTGGGGCAACACTTAACAAAACATGACAAACAGTTTCATTTATTCAATTGAAAAAAATGGTTTGTACACTTACCCCAATGATCAAACACCGGAGCTATTAAGAAAAATGGTAAAATATGTCAAGCAAAGATAAAAACTTACAGTAGGCTGGTCTTCAATATCGCCAATGAATGAGATGAACTTTTTAAGAAGGGTTCTAAAAGCATTGAAATTATGTTTAACTATGGATTGACTCACATATTTCTTGTCCAGTGCATCAAAGCAGCCCTTAACCCTGTCAGTGGAAAGAAAAAGGTTGTTTGCTTCATCACAGACAAAATCTGAGCAAATGTTTATTTCACTTTAATATTGATTTTAATATAATAATGATTTGTATTATGAACCGATTGTGTTGCAATAATGTATGACACACATAACTATGACACAAACATGTACGTGTATCAAGACGGGTCAAACCTACTGAAGATTTCACCAGTGAAAGAGTAATGCTTCCATATGGCTGAGACATAAACTAATAATTCTGCACACTACGATGGTTGCTAGGGGTGGCGATTCGGCTTCATCAGGTCCAAAAAAATGTCCAGATCCCGAATCGGATCATGACTTTCAGGTTTTTGACTTTAAGTTCTTGGATGTTATTCCAAGTCGAACCAGTAAAAGAGTAATGCCTCCAAATGGCAGACATAATCTAATAATTCTTCACACTACGATGGTTGCTAAAGGTTTTCTTACCACTTGATGACCTGGCAGGCTCCAGGACAGGCACTGTCGTCACGGAGGATCTTCAAGTTCAAGTCTGGATAAGTTGTGTGAAATACATGTCCTTAGTTGTTTTTTTTTAAAGTTTAATGTCATCACGTTTAAAGTTTCCGCAATCAAACTTCAATGATATTCAAGCCATAGAAAACAGTAGTAACATCAGTCCACTTAAATACATTTAATTTACTAGTATACTTGATAGAAATCCCACATTAAATTCTACATGTAACTGCCCCATAATTCTAATACATGTATCAGTCTGGCCATATGTGGTCCTTTTGTAGAGGGGTGGTCACTTAAGTACATGTTTGACTGTATTTCAATTATAGACTCTAACTTCATTCAAACTCTTTTCTTCTTATCATTATTCACTTAATCTGTTATAACTAGCTAGTGGTGAGACGTTTAGGTGATGTTCACCTTCTAGGCACCTGTCCCCAAAGGCATGTTCAGGAAAGATCATGCGAAGGTAGGTTATGTTGGACACAGCAACAGCCAGCAGTTTCTTCACAAACAGGGTGGAGAGTTGCTCTGTCACTTGATCCGTTGGGAAGATCGCATTCCACTGTGGAAAGAGGAACAGAAAAGACATTCTCATTATAGGGATAATGTCTAGGTAGCCATTGAAAATTTTCTATACAATTACTTACAATTTGTTTTGTAATTGAGTTAAGTTTATAATGACTGGCCATACTAAGTTACTAAGGAAATGCAACAAAGTTGTAACTACATTTGTATGACAATTACTCAGTGCCCTCTGCTACTGGTATGTTGCTGACTACTGAGTAACAGTTGAATTATTAGCAGGGGTTTTTCTAAACCAGGGAATAAGGGAGCTGCTCCCTCATGTAACCAGTCAGCTCCCTCATGTCAATTTTCAGATTGAACCAGCAACCCTAAGTACTAGTACACAACATTAAGTCTTTCTTAAAATTATCTTTTTCCAGTGAAAATATAAAAACAAAACATCATAACAATTCATTCTAGCATTACAAACTGTGCTACTCTTGTAAAAATTTGCATTGCTCCCTTGCCATGCTATCTTTCCTGCGCTGTGATTGGCTAATCCATATACCCCCTCTATATAAGGAGAAGGTGGGTTGATCACTGCGCAGAAGCGACAGACTCATCCCCATAGCCGGTCGCCCGGCGCGGCGCTTGGTCCTCCGCGGGTGCAGGCGAGACGACAGTACGTGCAAGACAGACTTCCAGCCGTGAATTGGTCTTTTGTGTCGGACTAAGAGGCGAGCGAGAGTTCAGGAAGTTGAGAAGGCGGAAGGTTACTGTGTATTTGAAATTTCTCTGTCTTTCTTGATGAATTTTGGGAGTATAATGGATTTGGAATCGTTGGCATGTTCGAACATGTGTATGAGAGTTGTCTGTCGTTGCACGTGCATTGCTTCTCGTCATGCTGAGGTCTGTTCTTCTCGCAGGCGGGGCGTGCTCGGGCAGTATGTATGGCGTACGAGTGTTAGCACGCCTCGGTAGCGAAAGACATCTAATTTTGGTTATGTTATAGATGTCACAGGTACCGGTCGTACCGGGAGGAGGAGCGGGCCCTGGGGCAGGCCCGGGAGCAGGACCGGCAGCAGGCCCCGGAGCAGGACCGGCAGCAGGCCCCGGAGCAGGACCGGCAGCAGGCCCCGGAGCAGGACCGGCAGCAGGCCCCGGAGCAGGACCGGGAGCAGGACAACAACCCGGGGCCCAAGGAGGAGGAAACCCCGGCGGACAGGAGCAGGCGGGAGCGGTCCAACCTCTACTGGGCGGCGGCCAGGGACCGCACGGACCGCAACCACAGCTACCGCCAGGCGCCGATGGAGCTGCGGCAGGGGCGCCGGTGCATCAAGCCCAGGGTGGTGGCCAGCAGGGAGCACGTGCGCCACCGAACGAAGCGGCTTTGAGAGCGGCGGCAGCGCCAAACCCGGCCGGGAATCAAGCTCAGGAACCATTATCACAACAGGTAAATTGGATATTCATGGTAGAATACCTAGGTTGCATGTTGTGTTGCGGGAATTGGTAATTTGAATTTGTATTCGTAATAATAAGCCAGTCGCGACCGGGTAGTGGACTCGGTCGGAAAGTTTATGTATACTCGGAGAAGCATTGTTTTACTGCAAGTGGTGCAGGCATGTTGCATATGTGTACATGGGAATGGCCCATAGCTATGGAACACAGCATGGTTATATGAAAGTAAACGGAGGAAATGAATAACTAAATGATTCGGTAAAAATGGGAATGGCCCATTGATATGCAAATAGATGGGACCAGTCAGTGCACGTGCGGCACACGTGGAGCTGGTATGTCGTGCGGTAATCTATTTGCGATGACAGAACATGGTGTACATTGGTGTTGTGTGTTATGAGAGGGTAAATGGTACGCCTCTAAAAACCCCATGTATTGCAGGCAATACGGGAAAAGATTGCCAGTCTGGAGGCAACAGTCCAGCGGTTGTCAGGCAGTGGGTCGGCGGAAGCGCTCCGGAAGGAACTGCTGGACCACGCAACAAGACCGGCAGCACTGTTCGACCCAAGAAAGGCCATTTCAATCATGGAAGCATTGGTAGACACAGCTAAGGGAGAGGGACATAGTAATGCTGAACGATTTAAACTGATTTTGTCCCAAATGAGACGTCATGTAACTCAACCGTATTTTCAGGAGTTAATCATAGATCAATTTGGTGAGGGTACGTTGAAAAAAGTAACTAAGGATTTTCACACATTTGTAAAAAGCCATTCCAGTAATACATCTAGCGACAACAACCCAAGGGGGGAGGGAGTGAATTTTGGACAGAATGTGTTTGATATGTATCACCCGTACCAACCCAAGGCCCCTTGAACCGATCAAGGGGCCTTGGATCAAGATGGCCGCTTCCTTTGGAGTCTCCACTGCTGGGATTGGAATCCATCCCAATCCTCAACATGGATAGCCATTGGAACCCGGCAATTCATCTCAACAAGCAGTGTAGATAGGGTTTAAAGTCTTTTTCAGTTTATTTTTTGTTTTGTTTGATTAGATAGTGTAAAATTCCCAAGCCTTCCCACAGGGTGAATACCCCCCTCCCACCTTTTGTATTTTTGAGTTCGTAGACTTTTTCTTCCGCTATCACTCATCCCTTAAGCCATCTTGACCCCCGGGAAATCATCCACCCCTGTAACAGCTTGCCGAGGAGTAAACCCCGTCAAAAAATCCTGCTTCGTTTCACGGGAAGTGGAAGTTCAAGCGGCAACCATCGACAGACTGGTGGTGTGGCGCTGGACTTGGTGGCTACGCAGAAGATTGGACCCGCTCGGCGACGGCAGTTCTGGCGACAACCGTCGACAAACTGAAGGTTTTTCACACACCGAACACCTAGCTTTCCGAACTGGTCCAACAATGGGCAGGCACAAACGCCCCAGTTAGCGGGGAACTGTGGAAAAATGGCAGGAGGAGTTGCGACCCCTGACATATAACGACTCGCAATAGAAAGAATCAAAACATGACTAGAGTCATAAATCCCAATAATGCGTCGTGCGGTAGCGAAAAAGAGAAACTGCTCCGATGTAAGAAACCATTGCTAGTATCAACGTTCAACACAAGAACTTTAAACTCAAATTCTAAACTGGGCGAAATTGCTGCACTAGCAAACGAGTATAATATTGACATTGTGTGCATACAAGAACATAGACTTATCCATGATGATGTTCTGATTCAGCACAAGGATATGGGAAATGGCTGGAAACTACTAACTAGTACTGCGGAAAAAGGATTGAATAATGCAACAATTAGAGGTGTTGGCATGCTACTAAGCCCAAAGGCTTACAAAAGTTTAAACTTTGTGGAAAGCATTTGCCCAAGGATTATTGTTGCCAACTTTGGCGGAAACCCAGCCACTACAGTAATATCATGCTACAGCCCCACAAATGCTGCAGACGAAGAAGAAGTGATAGAGTTTTACTCGGCCCTTGCCGACGCAGTAAAGGTAACACCTAAACATAACGTTTGCATTGTTGGAGGCGACATGAACGCGAAAATTGGCCAAGCTGATTCAAAAGGATCTTGCTATCACAGCGAAACAAACAGAAATGGGAAATACCTTCTAGAGTTTACAAATGAATGCAATATGCTTAACCTCAGCATCAACTATACCAAGAAAAAAGGAAAACTTTGGACTTTTACATACCCCAGTAGGGAACGTGCACAGATCGACCATGTTTTAATCAACAAGAAATGGAGGAACAGTGCACTAAATTGTCAAGCATACAGCAGCTTCTCAAACATTGGATCAGACCACAGGATAGTAACAGCTAAATTCAGACTGAGTTTGAGAGCACCTAAACGGCAATCCCAGAGAGGCACAAAATACGACTGGGAAAAACTCTTGAATGATGCTGATGTTAATGAGGCATATACAAATGAGGCCAAGTTAAAATTTGATGAGCTGAACGAACTTGATGTGTCTAAAAATGCAAACTCATTGTACACAAATGTCATTAGAGCGCACGAAGAGGCAGCATACTTACATATACCAGTCAAGCCAAAAGTAAAGAAGCGTGTGCCCTGGGCAAACGATAAGAACATTTTGGAAAAACGGGAAGCCTTAAGGAGGGCAACTGTTGAAAAAAAGAGCGAAGCTGAAGTAAGGGAAATGAAGGATGAGCTGGACAAAGCATACGAGCAAGAACTCGATTCTTACATAAAGGAAAAGACTGCCCAGATCCAAAGAGCCTCTGAACAACATAGAGGAGCTCTGGCGTGGGCCACTGTAAACGAACTAACCTTTAGAAAGAAATCAAAACAAGGGATGTTAAAGGCTAAAAGCCAACAAGAGAGAGTGCAGTTATGGCAAGACCACTTTTCCAAACTACTCGGCCACCCCCCGAATATTGTGGAAAAGCCTGTAGTGCCAATCATAGAATACACCCTGCCAATTAGTACAGATGACTTTACCAGGGAGGAACTTCTGAACTGTATTAAGACATTCAGTAATGGCAAAACCCCTGGCCTCGACAACATACCAATAGAAGTCTGGAAGACAGATGCCTTTATTGACCCCCTCCTTGAAATTTGTAATAGAACGTTCCATCAAGACAGAGCTGACATCTGGGTTAACAGTGGAATACTTCCCCTACCAAAAAAGGGAGACCTTGGCTATGCAACAAACTATAGAGGAATCAGTTTGTCAGTTACAGCATCTAAAATCTACAACAAAATGCTCTTGCTGAGGATTAGGCCACATGTAGAGCCATTACTTAGAAACAACCAAAATGGTTTTCGACCCGGCAGATCGACTTTGTCACAAATACTGGCTTTGCGAAGACTTATTGAAGGAATCAAAGATCAGAACCTCAAAGCAGTTATAACATTCATTGACTTTAGCAAAGCGTTCGATTCGATTCATCGCAAGAAGCTAATGGAAATTCTGAGAGGATATGGCATACCAGACAAAATTGTTGCGGCAATCAATATTCTCTACGAAGGCACAAAAGCGAAAGTGCTTTCACCAGACGGAGAAACAGAGTTTTTTGAAATAACCGCAGGTGTATTACAAGGAGATACACTAGCTCCCTTTCTCTTTATAGTGGCCCTGGACTATGTAATGAGACAAGCCACAGAAGAATCTGAGCTTACTGGCTTTGTGTTGAAACCAAGAAAGAGCAGCAGATACCCAGCAGAACTACTGACTGACACAGACTTTGCTGATGATATTGCCCTTACTTCCAACATAATTACAGAAGCACAGTTATTGCTACATAAAGTAGAAAATGCCGCGAAAACTGTTGGACTGCACGCAAACGATTCAAAAACAGAGTATATGGTTTTTAATCAACCCGAAGGAAGCCTGATATCAACAAAAGGACAGGCACTCAACTGCGTGCTAGATTTCAAATACTTAGGATCGTGGTTAAAAAGCTCCAGCAAAGATGTAGAGGTTAGAATTGCTCTTGCTTGGGGAGCCATGAGTAAGATGTCAGTAGTGTGGAAAACTGACCTATGTCCTGCTACAAAAATCAGCTTTTTTAGAGCAGCAGTGGAGTCAATCCTCTTGTATGGATCAGAATGCTGGACACTTACAAAAACTATGGAGAGAAGATTAAATGGCTCATATACTAGAATGCTGAGAAATGTTTTAAACGTCTCATGGAGACAAAAAATGTCAAACCGTGAGCTATATAAGAACATACCGCCAATCGCTGAGACAATACGTCAAAGAAGACTACGTTTTGTAGGCCACTGTTGGAGAAAAAAGGACGAGGTAGTTCAAAAACTCTTACTGTGGAATCCAAACCATGGAAAAAGAAGTCGTGGAAGACCACACAAAACGTATATTAAACAACTCGAAGCTGACAGTGGAATAAACCTGAACCAGCTGCCTGCAGCGATGGACGACAGGGAGCTATGGAGACAACTAGTCATGAAGGATTCCGAGCGAGTCTCGACGGAGTGAGTGAGTGAGTGTACCAACCCTGGAGTCAAGGCCAAGTCCATGGTAATCGTTCATGGCCGTATGTAGCGCCTCCATTGTCTGCGTTCCCACAGTCCACTTTTCCACAATCCACATTCCCACAGGCGCCTTTTTCGCAGTCAGCTTTTCCACAGGCAGCATTTGCACAGTCATTCTTTCCACCTGGTGTAAATTTTGACTCAGGCCGTGGATCCAGGGTTGGCAGAGGGAGAGGTAGGGGTAGAAATGCCCGCCCTCAGGACAGATGTTTTAGGTGCTACGGCTTTGGTCACTGGGCGAAGGACTGTAAGGCTAATGTGGATAAAAATAAGTAATGAATAAAGGATGAGAAACTGTCGTAATGCCAAGTTAAAATGTTTAAAAGAATGGAACGGAATGGAATAACGAGTTTTGCCTATGTCTGTATAACTAGTTGTGTGTGTTTTCACGTGGATCAATTGTTCTGTGGCATATATAAAAGATGTATTATTGGAAATATTGTGAAATGAATTATATTTGATACAAGGAATG
This sequence comes from Branchiostoma floridae x Branchiostoma japonicum, assembly GCA_013266295.2. NCBI lineage: Eukaryota > Metazoa > Chordata > Leptocardii > Amphioxiformes > Branchiostomatidae > Branchiostoma > Branchiostoma floridae x Branchiostoma japonicum. Next base: position 3,101,512 of record CM023839.1, read on the forward strand.
ATTCTACTCATGAGAATAACTATCTGTAAAATAAAATGGACAGTGTTTGTGTACCATGTCAAGGTGTTTGAATAAAGGATCAAATAAAACAAGTGTTTGATTATTACGGTGTACAAACCAGCAAAGGCATCTCAGATGAAGTAATAACCCGAGAATGGTATATCTTATAAGAAGTTGAGCCTATATGGGAGAGATAGGTAAATGCGTTGATGCCATAATTGAAGTTTATTTGCAAAGTCATGCCCGAAGGCTAATTGCATTTCACAAAGTCAAAAGGTACTATATGGTACAATACAATAATAGGAAACTACTGTCTAGGAAAACTTATACTTCTACGTTGTACTACTACGTTTGGTATTATGAGGTTTGACTTCTTCTTTGAAGGCAGTGGATAATGAATAGTCCCACGTTTTGTATAATGAGTGGGTTTAATAATATAATGTAAATTTTGAACGGATAAATACGTGAAATACTCGTTACGGTAAATAAACGATGTCGTTATACTAGAAAAGGTCATTTGTATGTACACATAAGGATAGTTGGTTGCCTTGTTTATACAGGCTGATATGGCGAATATGGTCGACGGACAGGAGGTGCAGTACCCAGTAAAACCGCTAGAAGCGTACTTGCAACATCTGACCATGCAACAGGGCTGGGTCACTAAGAAGAAGGACGGAACCAACATAGTCTCACCATCGATCGAGATGGTAGCTGAAGGGAAAGTTCAAGCGTCGGCAGATTCTCTCTTGTTTAGAGATCCTGAGTTGTTCAGAGCAGGCGGCTTACATAAACACGCTAAGGAATGGAATGACATCATTAAAACTTGTGAAAGTGAATCAGATGTGGGAAGATGGATAAGCCATGGAGTTGACATGGTCGAATTCATACAGCCGTTTAAGGGACGGTTCAAGGGTAAAGAATATGACTCCGCATTTCCACCTCCGGCCAGCTTTCCAAACAGTTATAGCTGTATTCCGTTTGCTAAGTTTGTGTCTGACACAATAAGAAGTAGAATTATATCAGGTGCTATTTCAGTTTGGGGTAGGGTAGGTCGGGTAAGGCCTCCTTACATAGTATCCCCATTGACAGTGGAACCAAATAAGCCTAGACTATGCCTAGATCTTAGGTACTTGAATAAGTGGATGCGAGATTGTACCTTCACTCTGGATACACTTATTGATGTGACAAGATATATAGAGAGAGGACATTTCCAGACAGTTTGTGATGACAAAAGTGGCTACGACCACATATTGATAACTGAAGGCAGTAAAGCTTTGGTAGGATTCCAATGGGGTGGATGGTATTACGTGGCGAATACATTGGTATTTGGGTGGAAATGCTCTCCGTTTATATATCAGAAAGTTGGTTTAGTGGCCATGCATAAGATCAGGTCATTAGGAGTACCTTCATCTCTGTACATAGATGACCGGCATGCTGGGCAGCTGCAAACGAAGAACGTAGCATGGTCTAACTATGAGAGGGCACAGGCAGCGTGTTTTATCCTATGTGGTATTCTGATACAGCTGGGTTATACTATAGGACTAGCGAAGTCACAGTTAGATCCACAAGTGATGCCAGTGTTCCTTGGAATGGGTGTAGATTCTATGACACTGGCATTTAGACTTTTAGATAAGAAGAAGTTGAGCTTTGCTGAGTTAAGAGAGTATATCTTGACCTGTGGAGAAGTGCCAGTTAAGATGTTACAGAGGTTGACGGGCAAGATAGTGTCTTTTATGATAGCAGTGCCAGCAGCTAGATTGTTTTGCAGAGAAATGTTCAGTAAGATTAGCGAAGCTGACAAGCAGGGCAAGAAGGTTAGAATTGAGGGAGGTGTCAAACAGGAGTTGGAATATTGGAGATTTCTGGACACATGGCAGGGGCACATGCCATGGAAGCCTGAAAAGCATGAAGTGGTGAATCTGACAACAGATGCATCAGGGTATAGATGGGCAGGTGTAGTGGAGTCACAAGAGGGAGAAATACAATGTGGAGATTATTGGACGGAGAAAGAGACAGAAGAACATATCTCAATAAAGGAAACAGAGGCGTTAACAAGAACACTCTTGTCGGTACAAGATAATGTAAAGGACAAGAGAGTAGACGCGAGAGTAGATAACCAAAATTTAATTAGGGCCTGGCAGAATCAGGGCGCGAAGAGCTTGAACTTGAACCGAGCTATCGTTAGATTGTGGGAAGTGACGGTACAGTTGAATGTTGATTTACACTTACAGTATGTGCCATCACAGCTGAATATAGCAGATAAGCCATCAAGACAGTGTAGTTTGACAGACGTCCAATTGTTACCTGAGATATTCAAGAAAATAGATGCAACGCTTGGGGGTGAAAAAGGTTTTGATACGGATTTGATGGCCTGCCCATCGAATGTACAGACAAGCAGAGCAGGGAATAAATTAGACTTCTTTAGCCAGAATCCTACACCGGGCTGCAGCGGCGTAAATGTATTTGGTCAGAACATAGGGAACAGAAACTCGTATGTCTTCCCACCATTTCGGCTCATCCCAGCAATTGTTGCTTTCGTTCTGGAACAAAAAGCTTGTGTGACAATCTTGGTCCCTGATCTCCATCCTAGGCGATATTGGTGGCCCGTCCTCAACAGACAAGCGGACGAGTCCATAAAGGTAGCGACAGCAGGGGACAGGGTCCTTCGATATCCGGCCAAACGACAAGGTTGGAAATTGCAGCCAACCAGGTGGGACCTGTGGGCGTTCCGTATCAACACAGTTCGTTCCAAGGGGCGGCTAGAATCTGGGTACCAGCAGTAAATTGTCAGGACTGTAACTACCCGAATGACTTTGACTATAATTTTTGTCAGCGATGTGGAAAGGCGAAAGAAATTCAACAAAGGGAAACAAGGAAACAAGGAATTCAAGTCAATTTAAAGATGATTGAAGCAAGGTTTGACGAAATAATGGGAGCAGGACATAGCTCGGCATATGAAAAACAGAAAAGGGCGTTGGCGGACCTTTTAAGTGCTTTCTTGAAATCCTTGTCTCCGGCTAAAACCATACAAACAGCGACACCTGCAGATGTGATAAAGTTTTTGATTTATAAAGATGAGCAAGGTAAAACAACAGTGCATAACACAGGTTGTAAAATGACAGAGCAGGGGTCATGTGGATGCCCGAAACGCCTAGCGTTTAAAACAGTCGACTCATACATTGGTAAGTTAAGAGCGATCTTCAATGAAAGAGGAAGGGGAGGAGGCTGGGATGAGAGACTGGGACTAGGGAATCCGGCGGCTTGTCAGGATGTGAAAAAGTATTTAAAGGCCGTGACAGGTGAGCAGTTGCAACGAGGATTAACTCCTCGACAGGCAAAGCCAGTTTTCCTGCCGAAAATTTTGGCGGTATGTCAGTACATTGGACAAGTAATAGAGAAGGAGAGGTCAGGAACAAAACTTTTCATCTTAGCTAGAGACAGGGCCATATTCAAAGCCTTGTTTTTCGCAGGGGATAGGGTGGCAGATTTAATGAAATCACGGACAGACGAAGTGGGCAGATTACCGTCAGGAGCACTACTCTTCAATCATGTTTGGGGTAAGACACTTCGAGATGGCAGAGCTAATCTGTTCACGTTAGAACCGACAGGAGATCCGGATTCATGCCCTGTGGTAGCAATAGATAAATATGTGCAAATGGCGACCTGGCTTTCGATAGACCTGACAGGAGGATTCTTATTCAGGTCCACTTCCAGGGAAGGACATGTGGTGGAGACACCACCATCAACGTCTGCTCTAGATAACGCCTTCAAAAAATACTTAGAAAAGATGGGTCAGTATGAAGGGGAGACACTACATGGTTGTAGGTCAGGGTGTGCTATCTCGCTCCATATGGCAGGGGAGTCACAAAGGGGAATCATGGAGCATGTAGGCTGGTTTGGAAATAGAACAGCTTCATACTATATGAAGGTGGCACAAGTGATGCAGCCAGGAAGACCGGCTCAGAAACTGGCGTCAGCAGAGGTAACACAAGCAACAGAGGAGTACGAGAGAAGCAATCAGGTTGTAGGTCTGGAAAATGCATTTCCAAAGTAGAGGTAAAAAGACAAAAAGGAAATTACGAAGGAAAGATGGGAAGAATGGGAGAAGAATGGGAAGGTGAGAAGAATATAGTGTCATGTATATAAGAATGGGATATTGTAAGAAGATGAATAAAGAAGGTTTATCACAAGTGTGGTTGCGAGAGTCTCATATATTCTCAAACTATTACCTAAACAGGACAAGTATGGGGTGAACAGCAAGGGAGAAGAAGAAGAACAAGAAAAGGGAGAAAAGTATGAGATTGGGAAAGGAGGGAGAAGAGGAGTCGGAAGGGTAAGAGATAACGAAGAGAAGAAGGGGCGCGACGTAAGGCACTATCCCCATAGCTTCATATGGATGAGCTAATCACTGCGCAGAAAGAATAGGTAACTATCTTTCCTGCGCTGTGATTGGCTAATCCATATACCCCCTCTATATAAGGAGAAGGTGGGTTGATCACTGCGCAGAAGCGATAGACTCATCCGCATAGCCTGGTAACTCGGCGAGAAGTACAATGTACCATGGAAGGGAAAAAGCTGAAGAAAGATGAGGGGCGAGAAAATAATGATACGGGTGGGACGAGAGGTGAAGAAGAGGTGAAACATTAAAACACCCACCCACCCACCCTTCACCACGGTACAGGTATAGAGATGGATACGAGATCGCCGCGCGACTCCAGGCACTATCCCCATAGCTTCATATGGATGAGCTAATCACTGCGCAGAAAGAATAGGTAACTAGTGATCTGCTCCCTCATGCAAATTTTTTCTAGAAAAAAACCTTGATTAGATAATGTAGAGTTGACTCACATTCCCGGTCTTCTCTTGAGACCTCATCTTGGTTGCTACTGCCATGTCTAAGGTCTGGGGAGGGCCTGGATAGGGACAGTAAGTATGGCAGCTATTACTGCTACCGGCTATACAGATACTGCAAATTGTTATGGTTAATGTTATTCAAATGTTTGAGTAAAAAAGAATAACTAAAACAGGAATGTTATCATGATGTAATGAGTTTGTAACATAACGTTTCAAACACAGTCACAACACCAGACATAGAGTGCTCTTTTCGAGATGGAAAGATGGCTACCTACTAACGTTACTAATTAACATAACAAGGAGGCTGAAGACGATGCAATTTCTAGAGTTGTGTTAATTTTCAGAGCTCATAATATGCATACCGTAACACGTAATAAAACACATGGCAACTCACTAAGTATTAGTAAAAATATATAATACTACATAGCGAAAGCACTGCAGAAGTTCTAGAGCTAATTTCGTGGTTGAAACGGGATGTCAAGTTCGTCTGAAAACATCACATTCTCAATCTCACAGACCAGTCACCACACTACAATTCACCACACGGACACTTGGCTTTCTTACCTGAGGTTTAGCGAGTTTTGAGTAAGCTTAAAGTAGAGTTTGAATACTTTTATCTAGCAAGACGTCGACGTATCGTTCTGCTCCAGTCTTGACTGACGCTGTGTGCATCTGTTTCCCGCCAAACTTCAAAATATTCTTTGGATGATACCAATTTTTGAAAGGGCCGACATAATCATAGATTAGGCATTATAAAGTGTTTGTAATCCTGTTCTCATTTTATTATGAATGTAAAAAGAATAAAATAGAAATATAATGTTATTTTATATTTTTAACCCTGAAGGAAATATCTATCAATATAATTCACTTACAAATACAATCCCTTTTTAGCATGTGTACCAATCCATCACGACCACCTAGCATGTCGACTTTTACCTGATGATACGTCAAGCCCAACTCTGTTTATAAAGTACCTTATGGTCTGATATATCGCCGTTTCCACACAAAACATACCTGATATATTGTGTATAGTATTTCAATATGCATATATTTCACATTCGGCCCGTATCTGAGAATATTTGCTCGGATCAGACGACAAGTGGGATATCATGACGTCACGTAGCTGGTGGGACATCCGGGACCTCTTGCCTTGCCTAGGTCATGTGACCCAAAATGGTGGACAGATTGGGTGAGTACTTTGGATCACCCTCATCTCCAAGCAATTTTGACCCATTTGTAGCTATCCGTAATATGTTTGAGGAGCTTTGGCCACTTAATTATAGCTTTTAGACATCAGGGGCTTGTTCCTGATTGGTTTCAATGGCTCGAGTGCTGTAGTTTTCTCGTTTGCCGCCGAAGTTTGAAGTTGACACCTGATTTTCTTGACTTGGCTGTTATGTCAGTCGCGTTTGGTGGGCGTCGTTGGGCGTCAAATATCGGAAACGCGTGGGCTAAGTAGTTTCCTTATATACTATTACTTCAGCAAAAGATCCTCTGAATCACGGAATTTTCTGCTTACTAGAAAACAGGTCCCGATCCGATAGAAAAGTAGGCATCGTCATAAATGTATAATTTGTCTTGATTCGTGATAATTTTCGACCTACGATCGTTAAGTGTCAATTAGTTTAACTCGAAGATAGACTACTTGAGTAACGATAGTGGTTTCTTATTTATGACATGTCTGATGTAACTTGACCTGTCGGCTATTCGCAAGAAGAAATATCGGTTTTCGAAAGCAGTCAGTGAGCTCAGTTCCCCTGCAAATACTATTTGTTTTAGGCAACACAAATTTTGTTTCTGGTATGAATTTAAACCAGGAAACTGAAAATACATTTTCCAATATGTTTTAGCCAACACAGAGATAGGTGAGCTTAGTCTTTGGGTCATAATTTGAACTAGTAAAAAAAAAAGCTATATAATTGCTGTGTTGTTTACATCAATAATTTGTTGCTTTGGAATCTGAAGTTTCGTTTGTTGTTAATCGATGCACTCGCTGGCCGTGACGTCAAAGCAATTGCTCGTATAACTTTAAGATATAGGTTAAAACAATCATGATTACCTATCAGATACTGTATCTGGAATCTTAGTGACATTCTTTCTTGTTCTTTAGTGCACAGCGAGGCGAATGCCAGGAGAATAGCCCAGGTGGAGACCTGCTTTGGCAGCTCCGGGCAGGTATGGGACATCATTTTATTATAATAAAAAAATTACTGTAGCTTTCAGTGAAGCAAGGCAAAAGAACTAACAAACTAACTGAGTCTAGTTTTGTGATGTGATGTGTTTTTGGTTTCTGACAGATTTTATTGAAAAGATTAACATTATACTACCAAGAACTTAAAGTTAATAACTTATACAGTATAATGACCATGTACTTGCCCAATAGATTAGATTTTTGAAAACTTGTCCAACCCTGGTGCCTTGCTTCCCCAGGTGGTCCTTATCTAGAGGTGGTCACTTGTACAGGTTTGACTGTACATAATTCTCCAACTGTTGTCTGCGAACTAAAGCTTGTTTCTTGCTTCCCCAGCCGCTGACAGGTCCAGGCCGGGTGTTGGTGGGAGAGGGTGTGCTCACCAAGCTATGCAGGAAAAAACCCAAGCCGCGCCAGTTCTTCCTTTTCAACGACATCCTGGTTTATGGCAACATTGTCATCAACAAGAAAAAGGTGACAAAATGCTTCCAAAAAAAGCAAAACAAGAAGTCAACCAACAGTCCTATCCAGTATTTTAGAAACTGTTGATAGTTGATACTATTTCTGCTGAGAACTTGCTGTAAACTAACTTGTAATGGACTAGAAATGTTTTGTTTGCATTCACTCATTCATCCACGATGTTGTGCTTATATCTACTAGTATTTCAACCTAAGAACGCTCTGATCAGAAGTCACTGTGATCAGAAGTGAACCAGCTTGGCTGCGCTGGCCTTCTATACATTAGTGTCACTTGTCCCCCTTGTGTATGGGGACCGTTCGTTATCTATGCTAAGCCTAAATGACAAATAAAGCTATTCTTAGTCAGAAAACTGTAACCATGAAAGTTATCGTATATTGACTTTGTCACCTGTAATGTTTTCTTTCTGCTTCAGTGAACATGACATAGATTGTTAGTGTTTAACCTGTACATGTTTTATTCATGTCCCATGAGCCTGTTTTATCAATTACAGTACAACAAGCAGCACATTATTCCACTGGAGAACATCAAGCTCCAGTCTCTGGACGACAACGGTGGTAAGCTCACAACTTCTTCCAGAAAACTGTCTCTACAAATCTTGGATTTCCCCTTTCCTCTCTATATTTTCCTTGTATATCATGTCTAGATATAGCTCCCTTGTTGATTTCCGGTTGTCTCTCTTATGTTTTGTCCTTGACTGTCATGGTGGTGTGTTATTCCGGTGGTTTGTTTTCCCTTTTTTCTGTCTTCATACACTCTCCTGTTCCTTTGTGTTTGCTGTATGGAAGACAGTGGCAGGAGAGTGTACCAGCCAGTGTTCAGGTCCAGACCGCGAGGTAGAGTACCTTGTGCAGCGTGCGAAATACTAGGTTGCCCAGTTGCAATGTGCAACCATATTTTGCTTGGTGCAACCTATTTCTACACCCAGGTAGCCCAGTGCACTACCTTAATTTTGTGGTAAGGATGCCCCTTTCTTCCATTGGGAACTGTTTATTGAGAAGTTCCCATTGAACAGCTCATCACTACAGGTAAGGGGAAACAACTCTGTGTCAGAAATGTATAAATGCACATTGCATTCTAAGTTAATCATAATGTAGAAGAGTTTAAATTTGGGGCAACCTGGAATTTTGATGGGCAACCTAGCTTTCATCCTAGGTTGCCACTGGGCAACCTGGCTCAAAAAAGTATTTCGTACACTGCTTGTGGATTAACAGCTTGCTCTCACTATGATGTTACTTAGTATTTAGTAATACATGTCTGGACAGGATTTATGCTCGTGTGCCATTTGATCACCTTCTTCAAAGTGACAGGGCTGGAAATCCCACCTGCATATGCAGGCTAGTGCAGGTAAAATTGGAGCTGTGCAGGGATTTCTGCACCTAACTTGCACCAGTCCAAACTATCTTTACTTACAGGTCAAAGCTTCTGACAGATCATGTAATCTGGGGTCAGTTTTCTGCCCTGTCCCTTTACTGACATGCAGCCACCTTATTGACTGTCTATAGATAGCTGTGCTATTTACTGTCCAGTATACCAGTTTGCTGACTGTGTCTAGACACTTGCTATGTCTGTGATGTATATGTATAGCCTACTCTTTCTCATCATCATAACATTTGACCACTTTAGTGTGTTCTTCTAAGAACAAAAAAAAAACATTATGTACAAAAGCTCAGGTAGTGCATGTTACACAGTTGCCTCGTTGTCTTGGTTTGACCCACTATAAGTTTAACATACTTACATGTACCAATTACAAGGAAGACTTAAAACATGTATGGTGTAAAATGGGAAAATTCGGCCTTTGTTTGTTTTGGTATGTGAACCAATTTTGTCTGATGTTATAAATTATAAGACTAAATCTAGATATTGATCAACGCTAGCAGGTCTGGGAATATAAGATTTAGCCATGGCAAATTAAAGCATTTACAGCGTGCCCTACTTGGATATGAAGATGTGCATATATGATATCAATGAGCCGAAAGAATTGTTTAGGCTACTTGTGAGTCTATACAGTACATTTGTGCATGCAAAAGTGACTCTACCACTTAGTCATGACCTATCAAGTTTGCATGCACATTATCATGTAATGATTTTTCAGCCCCAAGAAGAAGTTATCACATGAAGAATGTATAAAGATGTATTTGTGTCATTGCCTCATGAATATTGTTTTGGTTTTGACTTGATCTCCCCAGAGCTGAGGAACGGCTGGCTCATTATCAGCCCAACAAAGTCCTTCGCCGTCTACGCGGCAACAGCAACGGAGAAGTCAGAATGGATGGCTCACATCAACAAGTGTATAGGAGACCTACTGGCAAAAGGTAGGATGGTCTTAAAGTTTGTTTCAAAGGAGTCACCATCAAATATTTCGATTGGAAAATTAGGGTAAGACTTTGGTATTGAAAGCGATATTTCTGACATATTCAGAAGGCAGTCTATTGAAAATAGTTTAATAATTTGCAATTATATAGCATGTTTAGGAATGGTTGTTCTACATTGTTTTAGCAGTACGTATTTTAGTTCTGACATATACAGAGAGCAGTCTATTGAAAATACTTTCCTTATTTGCAATTATATAGCATATTTATGAATGGTTGTTTACGTTATTTTCAGGTGATAAAAGGCCGATGCAGGAACATGCAGCTGTGTGGGTCCCTGATTCTGAAGCGAACATCTGTCAACATTGCAACAGGACTAAGTTCACCCCCATACAGAGGAGGGTAGGTACTTAAGTAGGCTCCCTTGTACATGTTGTCTTACATGTAGTCTCATTACCAAAGGATAATCTCCATTTGGTAATTCATTTCTTTTCATTTCATTTCAGCAACTTCATTTCTGAACTACATCAGGTTGAAAACAAATCGTCTTTTTTTATATTCTCCAGTAATAAGATTGAAGTATAGACTATAAGAGTATTTTTCAGAATTCCCCTTACATGTACATTCATCCAACATGTCCTGAAAAAAAATCTTTGTTGATTGAATTTACCATCCCACTGAGTATGTGTTAATTAATTATTATATAAGTACAACTTTTTATTATCTCTAGATTCGAGTCGGATCGCGGTCGGGTCGATACCTCGGGCAATATGGAATACACCATGTTGCATGCTCTATTTACATATTAATGTTCTACCTGGATGTTTAACCTTTATTGACATAACTATTTATTAATTTCCCCAGCACCACTGCCGGAACTGTGGGCGCGTGGTGTGCGGCGCCTGCTCCAGTAAGAAGTACCTGTTGCCCCACATGTCGTCCAAGCCCCTCAGGGTCTGTCTCACCTGCTACGACAACCTGTCCAAGGGCAGGATGCAGCCGGAGAACGCAGGCAAGCAGCCGCCCATGGCCGCCATGCTGAACGACGACTCCTCGGACGACAGCGATGATGATTCAGGAACTGACAACACGGATGGCGACAGGGTAAGGGATTGTTGGATACATGGAGAATAATAATAATAATAAGTTTGTGAATAATTTCATCAGTTCACTAAACGTCAGCTTGTAAAACTCCTTTGGTTGTATAATGTTTTTTTTTTTTCAAAACTTCAGGAAAATAACTTTGTATATGTATTTTGTATATGGAGTAAAAAAGTATCCAACTATCCTTTTGTTGTGACTAAAGAATGTTGTTATTTTGTTAATTCTTGCCGAAGGCAAACTGACATTTTAAGAGATAAAAATGAAGAGACGACTATTTCTTTTTTTCTCCAGCCCTCCTTCTATGATGGGTCCCAGCCGAGATGAGTGAGTTAGGACCGGGGGGTTTCCTACCTACTGTACATCCTACATAGTCACAGCACTTTCTACCAGCCTTCAGCATGCAACCTAGCAGGACAGCGTATAACAAGACCATCGTGGACAGAACATCTCATATCTGTTAACTGGATGGTCATGGCTTTAGCTTTATATATGATTTTATTGGTAGATAATAGCATTAAGATGTAACTTTTGACAAGTAGAAAAACTGGCCATGTTAGCATAGTACTTTAAGCACTGTTTAGATTTGCCAAAAAACAGTTACTCAAACAACTGGATATGATTTTGGAAATGGTCAGACGATTTAGGTAGCATCCACTACCTTTTGTAGGTGATATTTTGAGATCCACAGGTTCATAACCACGTTTCCAAAATCATATCCAGTTGTTTGAGGAACTGTTTTTTGTCGTATCTTGTTACCTGGATGTCTAACCTTCATCAACGTAACACTGTTTAGATTTGTTTGAAAAATTCAAGTTTTTATAACTGAAAAGTCAAGGTTTTATAACTGAAAGCTTTTTGCGTAGTTTGGATTAAGTCTGTACTCTTGAATGGCAGTGAGTTATAACACTCAACATAGCAAGGATCCCTCATGGCAGCTGTGAACGATTTATTTTCTCTTATGAAAATATATTTCCTCTTTCTAATTTCCAGTGAACATGATGGTCATTGTATATATTACCTCAATAGTGATTCTATACTGTCAACAATTTTAAATTTTTTTAAAATACAACAGCGCGATTGATACATTGACTGCCTGAGTGTGTTTTATAGATATGATCATGTGACCGTCACATGATAGGTTGCTTACTATGAGCTGATTGGTCCATCATTGACACAGGTCATGTGACTGTCACATGATCATCACATGATAGGTTGCATGCTAATAGCTGATTGGTCCAGAACTATTGCAATAACATGTTTGTCAGAAGGGCATGCCATTGCTGTGGCCAGTTATACATGTACAGTCTACCCAATGAAACCTAACAGAAATTCTTACCCTTGTATAAATATGTCCTAACTCTTCTGCATGGAATCTAGTGTATTAGTGAAGGAGAAATACTGAATTTAACGTATTATTGTAATACTTAGTAATGAATTTTTGACTTTGGGATATGGTGGCCAATGCTTTAACACCCATTTATATACATACAGCCTATAAGCTTTTAAGATATTTTACACTGTAGGATATGTTTTAAAAGTTGAATGTTTGAAAGTGCATATTTTGTGCATTTTAGGATGATTGACGATTTTGTGACAGTTTACATAAACTAAGATTGGACATAGCGTATTATTAACAGTTCTATGCTTTAGAAAATGCTTTGTTCACAATCTCGATACTGCGTGTGAATGAACCTACACTTTGAAAGCAGATATTTAGATGTAAAAAAACCCTCTTCTACACAACATGTTAACAGGGTTGAAGCTCAATTTGTGTGAATGACATTAACAGAACATGTAAATATACAAGTTCGAGGAGAATGGAGGTATGTGTAATGTATACATACTAAAACCTGCATTCACACTGCATATTATAGAATGTTTGCAGTTTAAACTGACCATCCCAGTGTATGATACGAGTGAAAGTTGTATTTTTTTCACCAACTAATAGACATTAACGGTGGTGTCGATGAGTGATCAGTTATGAAGAGAGCTAATGTGTAAATTTTGTAGAGTTGACACTGATTTCGGTAGCCAGAGCCCCATAAATAGTGACCCTGCCCTACACACGTAATGTTATCATGATGAAATGTACCGATTTTCTCATCAGGACTGAAGTTTGAAGTTATCATATTAAGCTGTAACTGACAATAGCAGGTCACTAGTTTTGTAAGAAACTGTTCTATGTTATTTATGAATTATGCAGAGTGTGAAGGGAAATGAGGGGAATACTGAGAAATTTTAGTGCAAGCGCTTGAAACTTTTCTACCCATGAAGTACAGAAGTAACATAACCCAGGTACATTGTAATCTTCAAGCAGATCTTTCGGAGGCTGCAAAACAACACTATTGGATACAGTCTGGCAAATGGATACAGCTGGCCAATTTGATACTGTCTTTGCAGCCACCGAAAGATCTGCTTGGAGATTAAGTACATTGTACTTACTTAACATATAAACAGTGTTGAATTGAAAATTAAAAGGTTTGCAGTTTTGGAGAAGTTTGCTAGCTTGCTAGGGCAATATTGTAAGGATAGTGCACTTTGTGAAGTTTAAGAAAAACCCACCTGATTTTTTAAATCATGTACAAATCACGGAATCAAGCTTTTATTAAAACTTGTGCACTTTTTTTGCTGCGTTATAACATTTTGTCAATGTGTATTGAGTTAGAATGATTGATGTTCAGAATTGTAAGTTAACAGGCATACATGTATGGAAGTTTTAAGTTACTTACTAATAGTAGCCATGTTAGGGGGGGTTTGGGTCTCTGAGGAAAAATTCAATGAGTTTAAAATATGTATGATCACTTTTCCATCAAATGTGCATTTGAGATACCAGTTGTACTGTTTTATAACAGTTCACTTGTAGCAGAATATGGTAAACCATCTTACAAGCATGTTTGTAACGGTAGACCTACATGAGTACACGCCTAGCCTTTTTTGTCCGGGGGAGGCATTCTAAAATTTTGTTAATTTTTTTAACAGTGTTATGTATTTTGATGTGAGTGCTATATAGCTTTTTGTCTGGAGTTTTCTTCATAACTAAAATTGGGAAATGCATGTTCTTGAAAGCCAGAGGAAACTTGCCAGTCGGTCGACTTTTGACAGCGGAATAGAAAGAAGGAAGCCATGTCAGTTCACTAAGAGAGAGACCTTGTTCATGTATTCATGTGTTTTGATTTCTTTTGTGCGTTTATTTGTGCAAGTTTTAAAGCACATTTTTCTTGACTCATTTCACTAGAACTCTAAGCACAAATGATAGCTCTTCTTGAAGCAGACCTTTTTACAAACTGTTAGTAAAGTGCTGCCACATAAATTAGCCTATCATAAGGCCACACCAATTTAATTTGTTGGTTCTCGGATTTTTTCAGAAAAAATATGAAGCGACAGGGCGAAAAAAAATAAAAATAAAAACAGGCCTGGGCATCCTATTATAGCCCCAAATGCTACGATAGGAGCCATGAAGTCAACATAAAAGGCTGGGTTAAAATTTAAACAATGAATTTTGAACTTTTAATCAAACCTCTGCATTGAGAGATGGAAAAACTGTAACAACTGGGAAGAAAAGGACTTTCTTCAACTGTTGGGGACAACATGTGAGCATTTTTGAGCTGATTCAGAGCCAGAATCTTTTTTTTTTTTTTTTGCAAATCAGAAAAAAATGAAGAGGCGAATCCGAGAACCAACAAATTAAATTGGTGTGGCCTAATGCTTCAAAATTCATGTCTTCAGTAAAGAGACATTGGACAAATGTATTTGTAGCAAAAGTTTTTTAGGTTACACATCAAGCTTGATAAGGGTGTGCGAAAGTCAAAGTTTCCACATTGATGTTTGAAACAGATGTATCATGTTACAATATGCTTGATTTGCCAAATGTTTTATGAATTTTTAATGAAGATACTTGTATGTCAAGAATGAAGTTGGCTTCTAGATGTAGAAAAAGCTGTTGTTTGGGCATGGCTACTGCATTTTGTTCACCAGTAGTGCAACAAAACTTTTAAGACGAACGGATTTTAGCCTAGAAATGATTATTTTTGTAAACAGTGTGTCTGGGAAGACTGTACAGCTCATGTCATTAAATTGCATGTAGTTGGCTACACCTAAAACGGATTATTGTCATTTCTTATATTTGTTGAATATTCATATATACATTGTACAATATGTAGGTCTACAACAATGACAGAATTTAGAAAAAAGCAACTTAAGACAACACAAAGCCTTTCTTTGTCTTTTATTAGCCATTGCATGGTCTCTTTGGTAACTGGAAATGAAAGCCATACTATTACAACTCAAGCCTCTAGTCTGTGTGTTACTAAGCCTGAAAGAGTCACATAGTTTGCAAAGATACAGCATACATGAACTGTCTTGAACAGAACTCAAAGTTGGTGCATTTAATTAGCAGCGGTGAGAAGTGTCTACAACTTACAAGAACTGCTCAGAGTTTGAACGAAAGATTTGACTTCTGCGACCACTGATGGTCACAACAAGGAAGTCTTAAGAAATAACCAAGATATCCTTAAGTTTATATTTTCAAGTTTTCAAACACTTTTTTTAGAAGGTACAGTGGCGTCAAGAAACAAAGTATTCAAGGAAATGCACTGCTATGGCTGCTTAAGAAAGTATCATACTTAGAATACGTGTACTTGTTACTACTTGTCAAACTAACAAGGACCATGGACTTATTTGTCTACAAAATTGGCTCTAATTTGTTTAGAGGAAGATGAAATACACAACGTGAATTGTGGTCACGTAATATACAACCATGCAGGTATTTCACCCATTTTCCCCTCACATTTGGGTTCACCCATTTTCCCCTCACATTTGGGTACAAGGAAGGCATCTTCCTCCTCAAGAGTTGTATTCAAAATGCTCCGTTCACTTGGAACACTTCTTGCTGAAGGGAATAATTATATCAGTTCAGTTGGCATTGCTTACAAAATTCTCCATCTCATGTTCCTCTAAACACTGTCTTGTCTAAAAATACTCTTTTGAAACAATTTAGCATGGAGCTGTTCACATTGTAATAATTATAGTGAACATAGGGCGCCGTATCTATACAACGTTTTCATGTATTGTGAGGCCCTAGATCAGGTACTACTTTTGTTTTGTGAGGGCGATTTTTAGATAGATGTGGGTTTTGCAGTGCTCTTACAATGTATGTACGTGTATGTGTTACACTGCCTGGAATAACAGGTAAACGTTTCACCCATATAGATGCATGGCAAGAAACCACGCCAATATCAACCTGAGGATACGTAAGGTTAACAAGAATGCTCTGAACGTTAACATTCGTCACTAGTACAAAAAGTGCCGTCAGTGATATTTTCACTTTGTATGCACTACAGTTGAAACGAAGAGACTTACGATGTAGTTTGCTACATCTTACGACAAATAAAAAACATAGCATGAAACATAAAGATGGGCCTTTTGCAGTATAGGCCATTTGTTACAGTTGGAACGAAGTGTTTAGAAAGAAAGCTTTCAAGATTTTTGAACTAGGAAGTACCTAAAGGCTTGTGTAAAACCTGTATGTTTGAGAAATTTGTGCCACTACTATCAAAAGCTATGCTTTTGTTTAAGCGCATATCTTTTTTGAATCACTCTATACAGTAATGGCAACATGGCAAGCATGCCTGCATATATAATATGCAATGTTCTTTTTTGTAGTTGTGGATTGCCTTCCAAATACATGTATCGTTCATCAAATTGTGCATTCTCCCAGCCATTAAAAAAAAAATCAATGATGATGGAATCTATGCAAAGCAGGTAGAAAATAATATGGCTACAAAGAGAACTTCTTGTAAAGTCTAGGTTGGGCACTAAATACAAAAGAATACTGCTGAAACCTAGCAAAGCAAAATTGCTGGGAGAATGGCTGTTATATTCTTTAATACTAAACATCTAGGGTTCCTAGGATTGCAGTATGCCTTGTAATACTAATTGGAGGGACACCAAAAGTCAATATTTCAGCAATATCAACTATTGCAACAAATTGGTCATGTTTAGAGGGGTTCTGGTTAGGACTTAACGGTAATTGCAAGCTTTTTAGGGGGGAGGGGGGCAGTGATTGTCATAACTGCCTAGGAACTCTACATCCAATCAAAGCGCTTTGCACTGATGTAATTAATCATTGTTCCTCTCCAGAACACTTCCACATTCTTTTCTTCTTGTGCAA
The DNA here is from genome assembly GCA_013266295.2 of Branchiostoma floridae x Branchiostoma japonicum. Lineage (NCBI taxonomy): Eukaryota > Metazoa > Chordata > Leptocardii > Amphioxiformes > Branchiostomatidae > Branchiostoma > Branchiostoma floridae x Branchiostoma japonicum. The sequence goes on from CM023839.1 coordinate 3,118,619, forward strand.
TTTTGTTGTGTTTTTCATAATTTTTTTTTTGCACAGTTTTTTTTAAATGCAAACAGCATGGCAGGATTATTATATTTCCACATGCAGGCTTAGTTAGAAACCTTGTTCTGTTTTTTGTTGTTTTGTCAATTTTGTAGTTTTTTTTCTTTCAGGTTATTTCTCAAAGATTACTACTATTCCGGTATCTACATTTGTGATCATCACACAGAGATGTGTACTCATCATGATCACTACTCATTGTCGACAATTTCAAATTTTTCAGCTTACGAATGAAATGCTTCAGCCAATAACCATTTGGTTGGTTTTTCAAAGACTAGTCACCTACTCTGAGAAGACAAGTTAGTTAGTTGTCTGTAAAAAGTACATAAATCTCCGATATATCCCCTTCATTGTTCCTGTAGAAGGAACAAAACTCTTCCATGGAATTCGTACTTCGCGTGTGCATCCTAGACGAATGCTTTGGCATCGGGAATTGACGACCATACCATCACCACAATACAAAGCATCATGGGAAATAGCAGCAGAAAGGCATGCGCCCCGGAGACAAATTTCCGATTCCAGGAAAGAATGTCCCATTCCAAGAGAGAAGTTCCAATTCCAGGAAAGAACATTCTATTCCAGGAAAGAACATTCTATTCCAGGAAAGAACATTCTATTCCAGGAAAGAACATTCTATTCCAGGAAAGAACATTCTATTCCAGGAAAGAACGTCCAATTCCAGGAAAGTTTTCCTGAACTTCTTCTTTTCCTTGATTAAAGATTTAATTTACATTGTTATATGAGGAGAGAACTTTGCATACCAGCAGCAGATGCAAATTAAAAAAACCTGAATCTTGTCGTCATGTCAAATTGTCTCGGAAAGTTGTAATGATAATCATGATCTTTAGGAGTTTGGGATGAACTTTTGGGAACGTCCCCACACCGGAGAGTATCACAGATGCATACAGCATTCACAATATCAAAATACAGATGTATACCACAAATGTAATTCCTTCCATTTCAAGAAAACTCCTCCAATATAATATGATCAGAAACAAGTGTAACTCCCTGCACTCTCACTATAGTTCTCATGAATACACACATTTTCCCATGATGCTTGGCTGGGTGAAGGTTAAATCAAATCTCATAAGGACATGACAGATGATGATCAAAATATAACATCTCCTTAACCTTAACAAATGTCATGTCAAGTCAGTTACATCTTTTAGCTCAGTTAGAAAAGTGAGGAATATTGCAGAATGAAATAAAAAACTTCACAATGAGACTATGGCCAGTATAGAAGAGAAACGATAGAGGACATATGAGAGATGTTAGTAACATATTTTGTATCCTGATTTTCTAGGCTCAGTGTTGAAGAAAGTTGAACCTTGTTTTCACTGAATTGAAAGGTATTGTTCACTCACTGCTACTACAAGTTGTTAATTTTCTTCACAGAGTTACCATTAGTATTTGAACTCTTATGCAGGAAGAAGGCAGAATTCTAAACATTTGCACAGAAGAAAAAAGGCAGATAAAGAAGATCAGACCTAGTGTATGACTGTCAACTGATGAAATGCCAGTCACAGTTCACACTACATGTATGTGGCTTGCTTTTAAGTTCAGGACAAATCTTAATTCGAATTTCGAAGCGTTGGTGGTGGTTGCGTTATACTTGGTTTCTTCAAAGTGCTGGTCTGTTACTACACAGCGATGTCGCTGCGGTCTCTTGGTACAGCGATGGTAGTGCTGGTCGTTGTTGTCTTGAGTTCAGTTTCCGTTGGTGGTGCTGTGCCCATTCATTGTGATGTCGCTAGGGGGTTCTCCTGAAACAGAAATCAGGAAAACTTGTAAATATTCTTGTTTTTAGATTAAAAGTTATGAACCCTCATAAAAAGACAACAAAAAAGACAGTCGGCTATATGTATAACTCACATATGACTGGCCACATATACATATACACGGTACATATACAGGTCCGGGCCTGGACCTTAACTGTGTACATGTACATAAAATATGTTTAGGTATGCAGCTCTAATAACACAGAATGTTCACAGAATCCATGAATCTGGACTATGCATTATGAGTATCGATTATGGCTTTGTTAGTTTTGTGTATGTATTTTGTATGTAATGTCACGTATGTGTTGATATTACATGTTATGTACGTTTTCCAGGGCCCCACTGTAAAGCAGTGTTCTCCATTGAGATGGGCTACCCTTGCTAAATAAAACAGAAATAACTAAACCCTCACCAGGCTTGTGCGATGACCTCTGGAAGATGAACCCCTTGGAGTTGCCCGAGTCCGGCCCCTTGGGTTGGCGTAGCACGATGAGGCGCGGGCCGTTGTCGTTCTCCACGTTCACGGACTTCAGCCGGTGCAGCAGCCGCTCTGGACGCGCCGTCACCACATCACTTCCAGCAACCTGGGGGGGGGGAGAAATGTTCAATATAAGTAAAATAAAGACATCTAAAAACTAGAACAGCAACATTTGCAAAGCCAATGCATAATGTTTACCTTCACATGCTCTAGCCTAACAAACTACTGCTTTGTTTAGTCTTACTCAAACACTTTCATATATGTGGTGACCAGCCCCTCCAGCTCTGTCTTGCAAGTTGCAAGTTAATGTAACTCAACACCACAGGGTGTCTGCTTGAAGCATGATGTAGTCAGGCTAGGGGCCTGGCCAGTGGAAGGGCTGCTGCAAGCATGATGTAGCCAGGCTCGTATTTTCCAAGAACTACCGTAGAGTGGAAGTCGCTGCCACCAAGTACAGTTGGGGCATCATCACTAGATAGTTTTAAACAACTCCTGCAGTTAGATGTGCAAAGGTTAAGTGTGACTGGTTGTCCGGTGTAATGTAGCCAGCTGCCGCCGCGCCGCATGCCTGCGAAGCTGGTGTGTTATGCCATAGGGCAGTTATACCAGCTATACAGATACAGGCTGATACAAGACCCACCTTCTTCACACTGCAGGCGCTGTACTTGCCGCTCTTCTGGTTACACACCACCACAAACTCCACCTTGTCTCCCGGCGACAGGTCACTCCCATCATGCACTTCACTCAGGTGGAAAAACAGCTTCTTGTTGTCTCCAACCTCGTAGTTGATGAAGCCAAACTGAGGAAATGAGAAAAAAACATTATTTCAAAAACAAACTAGAGTTCCACGACCTCATACCTTCGCCATATGAGATTATCCTTTATGACCGGCGAATTATAGATTTTTCCCCTAATTATGCAAATAAGATCCTAATTTGCATGAATTGCATCAGTTGATCATATTCTCCTCCCAATGACAGTGTTATCTTAACAAAGAAGGTAATTCTACCATTTCCTCATAAATTATGCAAATGAGGTGCTGATTTGAATAAGTTATGTTGAATGATGATTACCTCCAGTCAACTTCGAAATGCGCAAGTATGAAATTGCCAACATCAACCACTATGGAATCATAGTATTTTCTCATTAATTATGCAAATTAGGTCTTCATTTACATAATTAATATATGGTAATGTTCCTCTCATTCTTAATTACACATGTCACAAGGTATAATAGTCCTATCATGGAAGGTAGCTGAATTATAGAATTCCCTTATTAATTATGCAAATTAGATCCTAATTTGCATAATTGTCTTTTAATTATGTCAAGCATCACGTAAGCTACCTACATACTAAATATCAAGACGATCCGTTTACCGGTTATTGAGTTATCCTACTTTAAACATTTTCATACAAAGGCTCCTGCAGTTCCAGAGCAAGCCGCTAGGGGGCCCAAACTGACGTCACTTCTTCCTGAGCACAAGAGCTACCTACCCTCTAAAAACATCACCCTAGCATGCCCAGATCACGAGATATCAAAACCGGAAGTTCCGCTGCAGTACCATAACAAGCCGCCAGGGGGCCCAAAATCTAATCACTTCGAGGTCTCATCAAGACCTACCCACCTACCAAGTATCAAGATAATCCATCCAAGCCTTCTCGAGTTATGCTGTTGACACACAGACAGACAGACACACACACAGACACACGGCCACGAAAACATAACCTTCTTGGCGAAGGTAACTAAGGGTAGAAGAAATTTTAAAGCTAATAGGTGTGTTATAGTACAAACTACCAGTGGACTGAGCCTCCTGTTGTAATGCTTGCACAACTGTGTGGGCTATAGAAACAGAGATGGCCCATGCTCTACACTGAAAGCGGTGGCAACAAATGTTATAATAACAATCATGGTATCATGGAGGGGCATCTTTCAATTAAAACTTTACTGTGGCAAATAAAAAGATGACTGAACGAGAGCAATGAAAGGAAAGTGCTCTCGATCCGGCTTCAGCTCACTGAAGAGCTACTCCTTCACTGGTCATGACAGAAAAGACAAGACGCTATGTACAGTATTTACAGGTTCATTGTACTGGGAAAATTCCCCTAGCTCTTTTCAACAAGCACAATGAACAGGGGACCACAACTTAACGTCCCGTCCTAAGGACTGCAACCCTTTACAGTAGCATGCATGTGGGGTGAGCTAAAACAGCCGGGATTCGAACTCCCAACCTCTTGGTCCAGAGGCAGGGTCGCTAACCACTGGATTACGCACCCTAGCAATGTGACTGCTGGTTCTGAACTGCTCACCTGCCCCTTAATGGTGTCGACAGAGCCCCGGACACGTTTCCTCACAGCCTGCACCTTGGCGGCCCGCTCCTCCCCGCTCGAGCTCGTGGCCACCTGGAAGTTCACCACGTCTCCCTTCTGCAGAAATTCTCTCTTGTCTCCCAGACTGGTGATTCCGTACGGGAATGTCTTTGCCTCACCATTTTCTGATCCATCTGAAGAACAGGAGTACAACAGAAAAAAGACACTATTAAATTGATGTACAGACACAAATGATGTAGTTTTAGAAATCTCCCAAAACAATTGAACAATCATATGGTGCTGTGATCAGAGTAAGGTGTTTTTTGTTAAAGCCTAAAGGGACACATTCAAACAACACAAAACAGTACATAAGTAAAACTAAAAGCAGCAGCTGCTTGGTGCAGGCCTTTCATCACACATTTGATTTGAGCACCAATTATTTTGAAATCTGCTGTTTTATTTACTGATTCCCTTGGCCTACCTCTCAAATCTCCACTTGCTACTTACATTAAGCTGGCTGCCCATAATAAAGAGATATTTAATAATAATAAAGTGGTTTATTTAAGAGGAACAGCTTGCAGCCCGCGGGCTGAATTGTGTGTTCTTTACATACGAACTTGACTATCACACATTTAACACAGTTAAAATATACAATGATAAAAACTTCACTCAAGGAATCCATAACAATATTAAAATACAGTGATATACATCTTATCTAATGCATAAAGGGCTTCTTCTACACACAGTTGTTTAGCAAACTGGTTAAAAATGGAATCGGACTGTTTCTATACCGCTCTGTGTGTACTGGCACTTGGTCTAGCTGGTTTATTTGTGATGCATATACTGTTGACTGGACTACTTTGTCTAGGGCTATTATTAAAAGTTCTACATGTTGTAAGCCTAACCTTCGTGAGTGACTTGAATCAGCCCCTGGTATTCTGGCTGTTGCGGGTCGATGCTGCGCAGCGGACGTACGACCTTCCCGTGTAAGATTGTCGGGTCCGTCTCCTCGGCTACGATGGTTCCCGGGGCCAGCCTGAAGATCCGCTCGGCCGACACCTTGTTGTTCTTCCTCACTGTGCTGTACTCCACCTCATCCCCCAGGTCAAGCATGCTGATGTCTCCGTCAAACTCACTGCAGGACAATAAACACTCATCAGGAAAAGTACTCTACGTTTTAGTTTTTTTAATATTATATTTTCGCACCTCATCCCCCAGATCAAGCATGCTGATGTCTCCGTCAAACTCACTGGAGGAAAACAAGTACTCATCAGGAGAAGTCCTCTACATTTTAGTTTTGCTAATATTATATTTTCGCACCTCATTCCCCAGATCAAGCACTGTGATGTCTCCGTCAAACACTCATCAGGAAAAGTCCTCTACATTTTAGTAGGTTAATTTCGCTTCTAATAAGGAAAGGCTATCATCTAGCCCAATGAGATGTCTGCCAAAATCACTAAAGGCAAACAAATACTCATCAGAATGAAAGTTCATCTGTGATAGTATGGTGATTTAAAACACTGTATTTGTACAAACTTGAGAAGGTTGAGAGTTGGTAAGCACTTAACTTTGGCAAAGAATATACAAAGAGTTTTAAATCTTCATAAAAAATACTCATCAGGAAATGTCATCTCGTATTGCTTTCTAAAAACATGAGTGTCTCACCTGAAGTGGAAGAATATCTCTTTCTCATGGTTAGCTGTCTCGATGAAACCAAAGTTGTCTTTCAGAGTAGCGATGAACCCTTGTAGTCTCTGGGCGGATGGTCGGTTCAGCACTTTGATGTTCACAGCCAGTCTGGTCCCCGTTTTCTTCTGCTCCGACACGCTGAACTCAACCTAAGGCAAGGTAGTCTTCTGGTTAGGGTTGTTGACTTAAAATCTAAAGGTTCTGGGTTCGAATCCCAGGCAGGCACTAGTGTTGTGCCCTTGGAAAAGGCACTTTACACTTATTTCCTCACTCGACTCAGGTGAATATGAGTACCTAGCTTTGGCTAAGGATGTCCTCTTGGATGGGACGTTAAGCTAGGGACCCTATGTTTGAGGAGAGCCATAAGTTGAGCACGATAAGGATGCCACCACACTTATCAAAAAGAGCATTGGTCTATCCTGGTGTCAGTGGATCAAACTTTACAGTCCAGTCTTATGCAGTTTGTACTTTCTGTTCAAAACTGGTGTGTTTAGCCTAAAGGCTGTTTACCAGTTATCCATAACAAACAAACAAATAAACAAACAAACAAACAACCTGGTCGCCCTGCTGAGGAGTTGAGCGGGGGTCGGTGTCCCGGAGGTGGTATGTGATGGTCTCCTTCTCCCCACAGATGTCGTACAGGATGGTTCCCAGCTCCATGTCTCTGTCCTGCTGTAGAAGAGAAACAGAAATATTTATTGACACAGTAAAAGTACAGGGACTGGTCAGATTGGCCAGGTGGTTCATGTATAAAGGGTGAAATGGCAACAACACATTTCCAACAAGGAAGTTCGTAGGAGAACAGGACAACCTCGTCTGTCTACTCTGGTGTGAAGGGTGCGAGTAACGTGGCTTGGCCACGTTGTAAGAATGCCAAGAACATGCCTCCCTTGGGTAGGTACCATAACTTCACAAGGAGGGGAGGACAACAAATGACATGGGATTAAAACAGTTATGAGAGATCTAGAGGAGCTGGGCTACACTTGGGACGGAGCGAGAAAGCAAGCATCATCTACAGATGAGAATGGTGATGATGATTATGATTAATATATAAAGGTGGTCACTGTACAGAGGTTTGACTGTACTTAAAACCTAATGTTGTATCACTCACCTGTTTCTTGGGACTCTTGGAGCCTTTCATGTTGGGCATGCCTGCCGAGACGGCTTCCTTGTCGACCACGCCCAACAGTCGCTCCGAAGAGACCTTGTGGAAGGACACGGTGCCCTTGGGAAGCGGTTTGATGCGGATGGCGTGGTTCCTCTGCGCTGACGACGGGTCCTGCGATAAACGGGAATCACACTCCTACTAAAAATCAGCAGCTGTTCACAGACAAGTGGAAGGGGTACGAAACACAGAAACTTCGCAAGGGTAGGAAAATAAGCAATAATTATCAAACAAAAGGGCACTACAGCCTGGCTACATTACACTTCTAGCAGCCCTTCCCACTGGTCAGGTCCCTAGAAGCTTGAAGGCCAACACCTCGAAGTCAGGAGAATTGGGAACACCTTACCCTTGTTGATTTATGCACATGTGCTAACATGGACCAATTGTTGTCAGACTGGGAACTGACTGTTACCATGGTGTTAGAGGCTGTGATGACTGGTTTCTATAGTGACAGAGAGTCCTGAGCTCCTAATGGACTGATTTTCACAGTGATAAAGAATCAAGAGCTCCTATTGGTAGTTCTGGGATTGGGAATGTTTCTCTTGGCTTAGATGTGTATTGCTGCAAGCTCTTGGGGACTGGAGGCCCAATCAGTGAGAGATTGTGTAACACAGGCTAAGGGCCCTACAACTGGGGAAGGATGGCGATACTTACCGGAACAACAGTGAATTCCACTTCATCTCCAATGTGCAGTTCTCTCATCTACAATTTGCCAGACAGACCAACTGTGAGTCAAACTTCATAATCTTTGACTTTGTGTCCAGGAAATAAAATGCAAAATAATGCAAAAATGATCCTCTACAGTCCCTAAAAGTAATTCCAATACTACAAAAAAAATATATATATTTGAACCAAACGCTACACGCAATTTTTTAAAAAGAATTATTTCAAACCCACTGGATCCAGCAGTTCGCTGAAGTGAAAGAACATGCGAGCGTCTCGGTCCACACACTTGATGAACCCGAAGCCTTCCTTCATTGCGGCCACAAGTCCCTAGAAATAACATAAATGGCTCTTAGGACAGTTGTGTTGCACAGCAAATTATTAAACATTCCACAGATGTAGATAAATGTACAAGTAATAATAATAATAATAACATTATTGCAAACCTGTGCCGGAAGGCTAATTGCACATGTACACATGAAATAATAATGGTATAGTACACAAACTTAGTTTCTTAGTCACTAATAGTGACTTTCTTTCCTTTTCACTGAACATTGCTGGACAGCAGTCGAAACATCTGAAACTCTGTATTTTTCCCAGTTGTATTGATTAAACCAAGATTTATTACCAAGATTTATTACCATTATGGTACGGCTTATTGTTTATCGCTGGGTGGTTCGCTCTTGTCTTATCTTAGAAAATAGAATTGTTCAAACATATTATGACATCCAAGCACTACGATGTTAACGAAAAACTATGTAAACTTGTTCATACATGTTTTAAAAAGAGAGAAGAGATCATGTAGATAGACCCTGTAGATAGAGACGTAGCATAGAAATGTAAGTTGTAACACTTGTTCCTTCTTTACCTATACCCAAGTTATCTAACTCAGTGCATTTGGCCCATGTAGGGCGTGAATATGCAATAAAGTTCATTGTCATTGTCATTGTCATCTTGTCTTGTCAATAAAAAAACAAAAAAAACAACCGTACCATCTCTCTCTTCTCTCCGGTAGTGCGGAAGGTCTCTGGCAGCAGGTCGATGTTGGTTGCCCGCTGGAGTTTGTCGCGGCGGTCGGTGGCGATGTTAAACTCCACGATGTCGGCCACTTGCAGCGAGCACTCCGACCTCTGGTCACGGTCGCCGAACGGGATGTCCTTGGTACCGTCCGCCGCCTCGTACGAGAGCCGACCGGATAGCGGATCGCTCTGTTGGGAAGAAAGGAAGTCCTTGCAATGCAAAGTGAAATAAAGTTGGTAAAATTAAACCAAGGCAAACCAAGTAGTGAAGTACATACTGTTAAGCACGTCGGCAGAACGTACTGCGCCTGCGCGAAACCCGTAATGTATTGTGCATAGCACTTCGGCAGAACGTCTCATATAAGGTCGAATTCGCGTATATAAGGGTGACATCCCGTCTGTAGTTTTCAAATGTTGTGTAGAAAAAGATATGGTCTGCAACAGGCAAAATTCTGATGCAACGTTGACCAAAAATCCAGCGAAAATCCAGGTTTTGCGCAGGCGCAGTACGTTCTGCCGACGTGCTATACTGTTAGATCTGTTATTTTGTTTCAACTGGATTTGTGTATTTTTTCTAATTATTAGTTCACTTCAATCTGTTGTTAGTGTTTTTATTTTGTTATTTCATGCACAGAGGATTACTAGTATTATAATCACCTTGTACCTTTTTCTAATTTTCCGATGCTCATTAAACATATGTAAATAAACTAAAAAAATACATAAGAAATAAAAATCTTTGCTTAACAATCTGATGCTTTCATGGTAACTGAAGATTTCTTTTACAAAAGGTACTGTCTTCATGTTTGACAGCCACAAACATCTAAATTACTGACCATGACAACTTAATTTCTGTCTTTGTATGCTTTTGTATGTTTTACATTGTTATCATATTTGTGTGTCCATAGACCACAGGAAGAATTTGAAGCTAGTTGTGTATCTGAATAAAAGACTGTCCATACTCCATTTTTGTCAAGGAATGAGCAATCCACCCACCAAATCTGCCAGCAAGTCCAACTTTGTGTTGGAAACTACGGAGCAACTTTGCTTCAGTTCAGGAATGATAGACCACAAGAAGAATTAGTTTGAAGTTAGTCGTATGTCTGAATAAAACTCGTTAACTCACCTGTCTACGTTGTGGTCCCCGAGGCAGGGGCTTGACCACCTTCCCGCGAATGCGTTCGTTGCTGACGTCCTCAAACACGACTGTGCCTTCTATCAGTTTCTTAATGTGGGTGGCCACTTCTTTACCCTAAAGATATATAAGGAAGGGAGGTCAGCATCTTAGTGAATTTTATAGTATGCAACAACACACAATCTCTTTCTAAATTTTTCTTCCTATAAACTTCTCATACACGTGTAACAGTCAAGGAAGTGACTAGAACATGTGACAATCAATACAGGCTTTTCATATGTTGTCACTTGCACCTTGCTGGATTGCAGGGTATGTCTGTTAAATACACAAAACATGCTGCTGCTTTACTCCACTTACATTGTACCTGCTAATATGGATACTGAGTGTTCAAATCATGATTACTATGACATCAAGAAAAGCCTCTATTGTTTACCTCTGTTAAACTTTAGCGCGTATAACAATCAAGGTTCAAGTGGCTACATTTTTATCCTGATGCCAGATTTTTTAAAGTCTTAAAGTCGACCATATTTACTTCTGTCCTAACAAGATCATTACTATTGACACTTTAACTGGCAACTTTCTGTAGGCTGTGTTTTATGGTGCTTGTGAGTGTGAAGTTTTGTTGGTAAAAAATACCTTACATTTCTTACATTTCTTGTTGCAATACTGAACTCTACGTCGTCTCCAAGCTCAATCTCACGGATGTCACCTGGGTACTCACTGTAATGGAAGAAAATCTGGACAAAGAAAAAAAGGACCTTATTAGACATCTTTTCAAACTTAAGACTTTTGCTGTGTGGCAATGAAGGTTAGACATCCAGGTAATAGGATTCCAAGATACATTTTGTGTACATGTAACAGTTACTCAAGCAGCTGGATAGATTCTGAAAATGGTCAGACGTTTCAGGTAGCATCCACTACCTTGCTATGAAGGTTAGACAACCAGGTAATAAGATACTTAAGATAACAGTTACTCAAGCAACTGGATAGATTCTGAAAATAGTCAGACGTTTCAGGTAGCATCCACTACCTTGCTATGAAGGTTAGACAACCAGGTACATGTAATAAGATACTTAAGATAGAAGTAACAAGATAGATTCTGAAAATGATCAGACATTTCAGGTAACATTTGCTACCTTTTGTCAGTGACTTTAGTTGCATGCGTAAGTCAGATGTCATTCAAAACTGTATGTACAGTTTGCATGCTTTTCAAATCATATTTAAAACTTTTCAGTGATGAGAGTTGTGTGACATTTTCTGGCTGCATTAACATTTCAAAGGACACTTAAAATCACCTCTTTCACCACGTCAGCCCTCTCGATGAAGCCGAAGGATTCCTTCATACTGCAGACCACGCCCATGTAGCGCTCCACAGGCACGGAGGAGATCAGCTGCACTTTCCTGGCTCGCACATTCCCGTTCCTGGAACCAACACAGAACACACACACACACAGGCCGTCAGCAGTCGCACTTTATACATGCTTAACACAACATGGGAGGAAGATATACTACAGTCAAACCTGCCCAAGACGACCACTCGGGACTGATAAAATCTGGTAAAATGTGGGACTGATAAAATGTGAACAGGTAGCCACTACATTTGAATCAACACAGCACACACACACACAGGCTGTCAGAAGTCGTGCTTTATACATATTAGGACAAAGATACTACAGTCAAACCTGCCCAAGACAACCACTCGGGACTGATAAAATCTGGTCTATGTGGACAGATGGCCACTACATTTGAATCAATACAGCACACACACAGGCCAACAGAAGTCATGCTTTATACATAACACAACATTGGACGAAGATACTGTCAAGATTGCCCAAGAAGAGCACTGTTGGTCACTATAGAGTAGTATAGACAGGATTCTTAATTATTTGTTTGTGTCAGTTGGGAAAAATTGTGGTCACATTGGCCAGATGTCACTTGAACAGGTTTGACCAAACTACCCTGAACATCCACAAAAAGAAAACACTGCTTAATATCAAGTCTATTGTCAACACCAGAGCAGAACAGGAAGGAAACTACATGACATTGTATGTGAGAAGATGGCGGGGAAAGTTCTAAACACAGTACACACTCACACATAATACAGCCACAAAGTACTGTTATTCATTAGTGCAGAATCTAAGGCTTTTTCACTTGTCACTGATACTGATCTTAGTAGTAATACCTACAATCATTCAAGAGAAAGTACTGAAGTGTAAGTACAAATGTACACAACACCGATCGGGAGGTACAGAACAGCACCACCCGTACACAACTCACCTGTAAAGTGACCAGGCGAGTATATATACTGAACAAAGGGACGAGAGGTAGGAGTTGCTAATTTCCATCTCGTAAACGACTGTTGGCGTTTGAAACGGTTGATGCCATATCGCAGAATGGCACGCTTTAAATGTATTAGAACGCACCGCCAACACCATGATGTTTCGTGGCATAGAGGTGAGGGTTTTAGGGTTAGACTTTTTGACCCAGGTTCGAATCTGGCTGTCTTTTTACTTACTATATCTTTACTATTTTTCACGTCCTACGTTTGCAATTGAAATGTTGCTTTTTATACGTTTTAAATGTTTTTGCCCCTCGGATACGGCATCGATCATTCAGCGAAATATGCAGGGCTCGAATATAATAACATTATTTGGTAAAGGTGCACAGGTGCACATGAGAAAAAAATACTTGTATAAAAACCTTACTTGCACTGTTGCAGGCCGGTAAAAAGTTAGGTGCACAGCACCAAATCTACGTACACAAACTTGCACATGAAGGTGTAATTCGAGCCCTGATATGGCATTGATAGTTTCAAATGGCGACGACCGTTTACGAGACGGAAACGCGCGGAGGAGAAGTAGGAATTACCTGGGATCCGGGACCACCTTGGCTGGCTTCTCTCGCCAGGATTTTTGCTGCATGTCCTCCACTCTGTACAGGAGGCAGACGGGCTGAATAAACTTATCAACCAAAGGAATTAACTTATCAACCAACTGACCTGACGGTACGGTACGACCACGAAGCAACCGTGACCACTTCCTCTCAGAACCTTAACGTAACCACCTTTCATACCGACATCAGGCCATACTAGCTGTTTTACTTGATTCACATACAAGTTGCCTCAATTTCTTTTCTGACCTGGTACTAGGTACATTTGTACTTGGTAGTTGGTACATCCACCAGTTTATTAGTCATTTTGTACATCATGCATAGTCTGGACATTTTTCGCCTGTCATCCAGTGATGCCCACTGTAGGTTTCTTTTCATTTCCGTGACACTGGCACCCCTTTCGTAGTTGTTCGTGCAGAATCTTGCAGCTTGGTTCTGTACTACCCTTTCCAGTTACCCTTTCCAATTCGTGGCCAGAAAGCTGTTCTGTAATATTTCTTGTATATTCATAACGTATTTAAGTAGCAAAAAAGGGCTGTAGCTGGTTATCTTCATTTTTGCCAAACTGCCTTTATCAAAATTTGTAACGGTTAATAAAAATGCGAACTTCTTATCCATACATTTTTGGCAAAAATTATCTCCAGGAAAATTATCTGTAAGAAATATGCCACGTTTGTATCAATACAGCTTTACATTTTACTAGTTCTAGCATCTTTGACTTGCTCCTGTACCTACAAAATTTATACCAAGTAATTTGTGATAGTATGACCTGATTTTTTTCATTCCGTAACATGCCAACCAACCACACATATCATGCAGGGAAGAAAAAGGCCCTGGAACCCACCTGACAACATTCTATTACCACATGGTAACCTACAAGGAATTGGAGCTTACTTCACCTCAAGGCTTGACTGTCTATCCATGTTGGTCCAGAAATCTTACATAAGAATACAGGATGGAATATATCTTACCTACTCTTTCCTACAACCTGGACTTGTATTTCCTTTAGAAACTCAAACTTTATCGGGCAACAAAATGTCAATCAGTTAAGTATGGAATTTAGGAGCAACCCAGGGTTGATACTGATGCACTAAAAGGTGAAAACTGCTAACATGCATTCCTATACAGCTAAAGGAGCACTTAAGTTGGGGGAGCGCGTCAGCAGAACCTACTGTGCCTGCGCGAAATCCATATATTTCACGGTTTTCAATGGATCTTTGGTCAACGTTGCATCTGAATTTTGCCCGTTGCAGACGACATCTTTTCCGACACAACATTTGAAAAATAGAGACAGAATGTTATCCTTAAATACGCGAATACGACCTTAAACAAGACGTTCTGCCAAAGTACTATGCACATTGCACAATATTAGTACTTTACGGGTTTTGCACAAGCGCAGGGTGTTATGTACCAATAGAATTTTAGGAAGTAAAGAATACTACTTAACAGCATACAATAAACTGCAAAGCTGAAATGAAATACTATATGCAAGGCCTGCATAGGGGCAGTGATACTGATATCATTTTATAAAACACATCGCACACATAAAATTCTGCAAAGGGTCTGCTGATTCTGTATTCATTGCTTCATAATATATTGGAAAAAAAGGCACCCACCTCCTGACTTAAGTGCTCCTTTTATGATCAAAATGTGGGGAAGGTAGTCAACACTGTCATGCTGTCTACACACATAAATTGAGTGCAACTAAATAATTTGTAGCAAGAGTGGAGGCTCCTGTACATGATGCAGGAACGTTACCCGATCCCCGGAACCAACCTTTTATCGGTGGCGATGAAGAAGGAAACTTCGTCGCCCTTCTTCAGCTGAGCCCCGCCCTCCACGTCTTCCACACCGTACGGGATGTAGAAGTGTTCTCCGGCCTGCTCGTACGAGACGCGGCCCATTTCCGTGGGCTGTGGCGCAAAAATACGTACATTTTAATATTCTTATTTATTCATTTCTGTGTTCTTTTACCAGGGTGGCTCTCCCAGTGACTGAGCACTGCTTTTCAGAGAGGCTCTTGTGTATATTGTATCAAGGATGGAAAGTTCAAACTTTTACACAATGTATATCGTTTTAACTTGTAGGTACAGTCAAAACTGCCCAAGAAGACCACTCAGGGGACTGATAAAATCTGGTCTATGTGGACACGTGGTCACTATAGACAGGGTTCTTAATGCTTGTGTCAATGGGAAGAAATACCTAACCACCAAAAAGTGGTCACAATAGCCAAGTACATGTAGTCTTTCTGTAGAGGTGGTCACTTGTACAGGTTTGACTGTATATAAAAGTGATGAGTGTTTTAGTGATGTTTAGTCTGGAAATTTTAACACCATATGAAGATAGGCTTGTGTCACCAAATTCCTTCAAGAACCACGAATAGTTCTCTCTTCCAACCATACAGCAACAACAGAGCCCACCACCAGAAGGAGGTCTTGTGTGTGAAAGCAATCGCCATACCCTAACCAAATTTATAACGTCTTCAGAATTATACATGTATTTGGAGTTCTACAGTTGGGGAGAGCCATTACGTATACTTAGGGGTGTCCCCAGGACCATCCACAACAGCTTTTACCAAATGTTCCTCAACATGACCAATGAACCTCCCCTTATTCCACAATTACAGTACACATTGCTGCTATAAGATGGAAATTGACAATCACAGAATTGGCCGAAAAAGGCAGAAAGACAGACAGATGCAGCCTGGCCAATCCATAGCAACCAGGTAAGATAGGAGTGCCATTTCCAGTTCCTAAAGGACTTATACACATGGTAGATACCGGTAACTGTGGTTGCAACAACAAGGGTTCACCACCATCACTCCATTTTCCAGAGTATGATGATTTCCCGGTGTAAAACTCCAGCTGTGGATAAACAAACATTTATGTGCAAAAACACAAAAAATGAAAGAAATAAAAACCATGTAGGTAGACTAAATATACTAACCGATAAGTATCCTCAACAGCCAAGTGGCTGTCTTGATTTCTGTTATCATTATACCATACGAACTAATGAAAGAACTGCACGTGATTTTGTGAAAGACCAAATGCTACAAGTACTTGGTGTTTTCAAACATTATGACGTGATTCCAAAACAACTACTAGTTTGTGTTAACATTTCCCATGCCCTACAATATAAGTAATACCTTGTTAGTTCGCAATCATTAGTAACACAACAGTTTACATTAATCAAGGTTACAAAAACAGACTACGTTTAAGAATAAATAATCCCAATCTAAAATTGCTACAATTTACGAAGACTGATATTTAAAGACAATGATCACAGAAAGAACACTAAGAACAGAAACATTAGTACAGAAACAAGTTAGACACTGCTGCTTTGGATGCAGCGCTATCCACAAACATTTAGAAAGGAACAGAAAAGAAAGGAACGAAGACATTGGTGAAGTTGACCGTGACCACCACCTGATTCTATGTCTATACTATCATCTGAAGAGAGCTACAATTCAACACATAGATACACCCAGCATTTACTGACATTCTTCTTTTTTGGAGAACGAAAACGGTTAAAACAGAAGTTATTACAGTTATAGTCAGTGTTTTCTGACATTGAAACTTTTTTCTTCTTTTTTTTTTGAGAACGACAAATACAGTTTAAACGGGAGATAGGTACGACTCAACTTACATGTAGCCCCAATGTTTACTGACATTACAACTTTTTATTTGAGAACGAAAACCATTGAAACAGAAGACAGATACAACTCAACTCAACTTACAGTTACACCCAATGACATTAGAACTGTTTTTTTTTGAGAACGAAAACGGTTGAAACAGAAGATACATACAACTCAACTTACAGTTACACCCAGCATTTACAACTTTTTGTTGAGAAAACAATTGAAACAAAAGGACACAGATAAGACTCAGGAGAGAGGAGAGAGTTGACAGGACCAGCTGACAGTGTTTTTCCTTACCCCTGACAACCCTGGCTCTCTCCTGTTTCCCACCTGGATAGCAACATAACCAACTTCTGCAGGCTGCAACACAAATTAGGCTGGTTATCAATCAGGCAGAATGGGCTACAACAAAATACAGTACAGGGGTCTGAGCAAAAAAAGCTTGCTGTAGTTAGTAAAGAACAACATAAACAGCTAGTACAACATCAATGTGCAAAAGGCTTGCTGTGGCCAAGGAGCAAGTCAAATATCATGGACAAAATAGTCAATCAGGTAAAATACTGTCTCAAATCATGCAGAATGGGCTACAACAAAATACAGTACAGGGGTCTGAGCAAAAAAAGCTTGCTGTAGTTAGTAAAGAACAACATAAACAGCTAGTACAACATCACTGTGCAAAAGGCTTGCTGTGGCAATGGGAAAAATAGTCAATCAGGTAAAACAAAAATTGTCTCAAATAAAAACGTGCAGAAATTATAATAAGACAAGCAAGGAAATACAAAAACCTTAAATATATTTACATATTATCCAACACATATTTTCTTTCACGTGCCCTTTTTTCGTGGCATTTTTCTTACAATTTTTCTCCCTCTCCCCCAATGCCAAAAATAGTCATTGACCAAACATGGTCTAGTCTAGCTTATCCGAAATAATTTTGTTACTCAGTTCAATAATACTAAAAATACACATTGAAGATTGCAGGTTAGGTGCAGGTACATGTAGACATCAGAAATACCTGCACAGCTCCAATTTTACCTGCCCTAAGGTGCATATGCAGGTGGTGCTTTGAGCTCTGAACATTAATGTTCTTTTTCCAACTTTTTTACATTACTGTTTGTTAGAGTCCAGATACTTACTATGAGTATGAAGCAAGTTTAAACTGTAATTTCCAACACATCACGTCATGTTATGCTGATGACACACGTGACTCAGTGAGCAGTGGATCATACATTGCAGAAGGTATGTGTCGCCCCCCCCCCCATCTTTGTTGAGGGATGGCTGTAATGCCCAGACTTTGTGCAACCTATGATCCACTGCTCACCGAGTCACGTGTGTCATCTGCATAACCCGACATCACAGAAGCGGTGGATCTCTCATTCCTTGACAAAGACTGGAGTTGCACAGTTAAAAATTTGGTAAGCCCAATTTCTTCTGTGGAAATTACAGCTCAAACTTGCTTAATAATGACTTCTACCAGCACAGATAAACGTTTAAGATTAGCTATTACTCACTGATTTGTTCCTGGCCGGCTTGGCCTCGGTGGTCACTAGTCCCATCACGCGTTCCTCGCTCATGACCTCGAAGGTCACCGACCCAGATTGCAACTTCAGGACGCGGCAGGCAATGGGTTTCCCTGTGCGCTGGTCCAGACTCATCTCAAACTCCACCTCATCTGGGGACAACAAAACAGGTAACTGTATCACCTTTTATTTCTGTACTTGTTTCTGTTTTGTTGTTTCTCATTTATTGCAAGTATTTGCGTTTATTTTGTGAAATCTCTTTTTATTATCCACAGACTCAGTACAAGGATTGTTCACTCTGTACATCTGTACTGTATCTTATTTACAGATGGGCAGTAGCCGGCTAGTCTTCACACCACACCTCCGAGTGACTCTGTCCAGTGGGTCCACACCGGCAAAGCTGCACTCTCTAATGTCTTTCCTGACATACTCCAACCAGGATTTCCTTGGTCTCCCCCGACCTCTGTTACCTAGCAGCTGCAGTTCAGTGATGGTGTTGATGCAGCCACTGGCTCGTTTAAAAAAAAAAAGAAGAAACATGACAAGGCCAGCTTACCTCCTGGTTTCATGTTGTCCACATTTCCCTTGTACTGGCTGTAGTGGAAGAACAGCCGGGCGTCCCGGTCACAGCACTGGATAAACCCGTAGGAGTGGAGGAGTTTCTCGATGATTCCCGTCTCCCGTACGCCGTTCTGTACGCGCTGGTACACCGTGTCGAAGTTGGGCTGCGGAGAGTACATGGGGGACTGGGGGCTCTCCGGGCTGCTGTAGATTGCCACAGGTGATTGTGGAGTCTGAGGAAAAAATACATGTCGTGTATGTAGGTAAAACATGTGCATGTAACGTTAGATGTTTATCATATACTGTACCTTGTTTATTTGTTCTTTTCATATCACCTGTCTTTGTTCAGACTACATGCATGAGGAAAAAATGCCATATATATAACATAATGTGAAAGAAAGAGGGAAGTGATCTCGAACCAGTTTAGCTCACAAAAGAGCAAATCTTCCACTAGTGGTGACAGAGAAGACAACAATTTGTAAAATCAATTTCGAAAATAAACTTCCAAGTGTTCACAAATTTAATTGGTCTTACATTAAACAATCTCGATCGGATAAAAATTCATTAACAGTACAGAATGCACAAATTAAAAAAACGAGATCTTCATAGATGCTAAATTTTCCGTTTCTTCCTACCTTCCACTGGGGATTGGCCATCTTTCAATCTCTTATTGTCAACACAAAGGGCAGTAAACGAGTCAGTCTTGTCTAGCTTGTACTTATGGAGTCTCTGTCAGAGGAGTCGAAGTCGTCAGGAGAAGGCCCTATACCGAACTGTTGGTGGAAAGTTGCACCCGCTCAGGAGAGGATGGTGTGTTTCCAGAGAGGAGGAGAGAGTTGCAGTTTCCGTTCTGAGAGACAGTAGTGTCTCCCTGCAAAACAGACAAGACTCATCATCATATTACATCATCATATCACATTACCAGAGTGTTCTAGCCAGCGTCTTTCCGTCATTTGATGGAAGTTTGCCACTCATAATGGACAAACTTTTTGCCAAATTCGAAATCTTTGCCAGACAAAATCGGTGTGTATGGAAAGAGCTGTCATTAACTAAGCAGCAAAATTTGTCTCTCAAATTTAGTCAAAATGTAGGCAATTCAGAGGGTCAAGATTTCAAAACTTTCCCAGGGGAGCATGCCCCCGGGCCCCCTAGGTTTATTGTGCTTTGCACCTTCACCGCTCGACATTATGTTACGTCAAACAAAATTGAGATATGTCAATCACTGTAAGTATAACATAGCTTGCACATTCAAGAGTTTTTGCAACATAGCAATGAGTGACACTGATATATAAAGTGATACGATGGTCTCAATTTCCTACCTGTTCCTGGTTCCTTGCTGGCACCGTGTGGTGTGCGTTTCTGTGTGGGCAGGTTCTGCTTAGTCCTTTAGGAGGGGGGTAGCTTAGAGGTTGCTTGACATGCTGGGGACACAAAGCAAATGACACTGAAGTAAAGCTCGTCTACATGTAAAAATACAGGTTTCTATTCTCTATAAATTAAAACATGTTACCAGGTTGAAGCTTCAAGAAAAAATGACGAGTACTTTGCTTTTTTAACTTTAATCTACTACTACACTATATCACATTTAAACATGTTCATATAAAAAAAACATTTGCATTGATGTATTTATTACTGTTTTAGCCATGGTTCACGTTGAAGATTCAAAATTTGCACATCCAAAGATATTGATTGTACTTTAATAGGTGCAAGTTGTGGCTGATCGCTTATTTTCACATGGAAAGCACATGATGTGCTTTATGTGATCTTTTTCTCACATTGGTATGAATATAACAATACAATAGTCGTTCACACTTTATGTGTCTTTAAACTCTTTATCATTGTTATGCAAAACACACATTCCAAAGTTTGCTTAGTGAAAGAAATTTCAGATACAACTGGGTAACTTCGTTTGGAAACACTAAAAAAATGTTTTGACATGGATATTGATAACAGCAAAGTCTTATGTGCAGTGCCAAAACAGTAACATTGTATTTGCACATTCAAATTCGAAGTCAGAGCCAAATATTAGTACATGTATATATTAGACTAGTACGTTTCAATTTGGCTGGAAAATCTGGGCAAAAAATCATGCAGGCTCTGACTTCAGATTTGAATGTACAATTTACAATTATGTTCAGAAGCAGATGATGTACGACTATAGGGCTTTAGATCATCCCCACAAACCCGAGATGTCGGTACACTGAGAAGAAAGAAATGAGCGGCCTAAACTGGAGCGTGAAGCACCTACGTGGCCGAAGAACTCTACTCTACTCTACTCTCTACTGTTTTGGCACTAAATTCACTAATATTTGGATTGAGAATCTGGGCAAGAAATAATATTTGTGCTCTATCTTCCAATTTTAACGTGGCAATTTACAATGTTACAGTTTTGGCACTGCATCTAAAACCTTCGCCTGTGTTGTTGTCATTCCCAATGACTGACACGTGCAAGTGCAGAGATCCTGACCCTGACGCTTGGTGTATTACGTCAATCGATATCAGTCACTGTCCCTCAACCTATCAGGACAAGCTGTCCATTGTGAAAAACGACACACGACACAGTGTGAAAAACAAAGCCTTGTTTGTTGTGATGATCCCCGTTACATTGATCAATACTGGTGTAACAGTGAGGTTTCACACTGTTACACTGGAAGCGGCTTTTCCCTCAAGACCGCAGGCAGAACGTATCGATCGAGTTTTAAAAGATATTTGTCAGCCAGCTGAAAATCTGCCGGCTTTCCACACGCTCTTGTCAAATATTTTGGTCAGGAGAGTTTTTCCTCGACATCACTTTCCTTTCCTTTCAATACCTCGTGTTAGAGGACGTTTCTACGGCCAGTTCAGTCAACCTTCCAGTTTAGATTAAGCTTATTTCTGAGACAAGTCTATTAGAATATACACTCTTCCCCCGTAAATTCCCCCTTCCGGTTAACCGCAATGCCCACGGCCTTCCTCTCACAGTCATAATGCGCAACAACGAAAAATGGTGATGAGACAGTCTGTCGTCTGATCTGAAAAGGGCTATGTCTCGCAATTTTCACCGGCGCTTTTCTCCGCTGTTTCACACATTCAGAAGAAATTATTTCGTACACACGACCCTTGGAGTATCGTCTTCGTAACAGACTAAGTGTTGGTAACAATTTGTAGTGATTTTTGTCCGAATTTTGGCAAAATTGCTCGATTCTTACCCCAACACCGCACAGCACAGCAGCGCCGCCACCGCCGCACAGCACCTTGGGAAAGAATGGCTTTTCTCGCGAGACTTTGTTTAGACCATACCAAAATTTCAATTGTTAGGGGACAATCGCTATTTGACAGCTTAAAAACAACAAAACATTTGACAATCACATGAATATCAACATTACATCCATAATTTAAAGCTAATAGAATATGAAATCTATTGATTTTAGTCATCAATTGATCTTTATAATGATAAGTTTGAAAAGGAATTTACCCCTACTCATGAAATGGGATTTCCAGGAAGTTACTGGACTGAGAGAGACCATGTGCTGATCACTGGTCACCGATATTGCGACACATTTGTGTATCGATCAACCGGCTATACTTCGACCAGCTGGTTATCGATTTGCCGATTATACTTCTGGGTTGCATTGTCCAGTTATTTGAATAATTTGTGCAGCAGAGAATAACTGAAGCTGCTGTGAAAATTGCTTGTTTCCTACGCATGTAATTATTTTGCAGCTGTAGGTACGTTTACATGTAAATACTCTGTTTTAAATGCCCTTTCTTGTTTCAAAGATTTATCAAGATATCATTATTATGATAGCTAAGTATGACAGCCTTAGAAAATACTCAAAAGCAAGAATCCAGTCACCACTGTTATATTCCATATGATGTAGGTTTACTGGGTTACTAATGCATGCAGTAAAGTTAAGTTGTAAAGAGTTATACTTTGTATACAAGTTATGATATAATCATTGCATGTGCTAGCCGTGGACGACTCTAGTAATCCTTTTTGCATGATAATGCAGGATATCCTGCATTATCATGCAAAAAGGATTACTGGAGTCGTCCACGGCTATGCATGTGCTTATTAGGTTGAGTAGTTCAAAGATGACTGGACTTTATGCATCTGGTAAGACAGCTGAAAGTACACAAACATTCCTTATTCAAACATTGAATGCAATACAATTTTTGACATGCATACACACACATCATCATCTTTGGTACTGCTTATCCCACAATACAGCTTGTTACTATCAGCTGCAATGTTAATAAGTGCAACATATTTGGAGACAATAACTTTCTGAAAGTTGAAAAATATAACAAACAATAAATTCATACTTTAGTGAGTGATGTCAAGTTAGTCTACTTTGGATTATGAATGTCTTGAAAACTTGATCAATAGGAATGCAACAACTGATATTCTTGTTATGCCTTTCAGTGTCGTATAAAATGGCAGACTCTGGGGACAGTAAGGGGGCAACTGCTGAATCTGCTGCTGCCGAATCAGATGCCATGGACTGTCCCAGCCTGGATGGTTCCGATGACTCGGACTGGGAGGAGTGTGATGATGATGATGATGACCAATCAGGAGGCAGCGTTCTCTGCTTGTTTTGCAAGGATGAACTCGTGTCAGCTG
The DNA here is from genome assembly GCA_013266295.2 of Branchiostoma floridae x Branchiostoma japonicum. NCBI lineage: Eukaryota > Metazoa > Chordata > Leptocardii > Amphioxiformes > Branchiostomatidae > Branchiostoma > Branchiostoma floridae x Branchiostoma japonicum. The sequence goes on from CM023839.1 coordinate 3,142,098, forward strand.
AAGTCGTGTTTCAGCACTGTAAAACAGAACATCAGTTTGATGTACAAAAATTTGTAGTAAAAAATAGTGAGTATTACAGTTTAATTTTCATCTATTATTAGACTAAGGGTGAACCACATACAGTTTCAGCAGTATATCTGTTGGCTTGGCATGTCACATTGAACATGTAAACGCAGTTAAGATGAGAAATTTCAAATCTCCTTGGCAAAGGGAAGATTAGACACAGTAAGAAGACATTAGCTGTTGAAAATTTGTTGACACATTCATGTTGTAGTGTTACAAATTTCAGTGCTTTATCGCGATCTCTACTGGTCCAAGCTGCAAATTTCTTATCAAGTACCAGTTTATATTTACAATCAACTACATGTAAAACGTTGATGTACCATTTTTCTTTCTTTGCCTGTCTTTTCCTATTGCAGACTTGGACATGTATGGGTACATCAAGTTCATCAACTACATACGCAGCAAGGTAAAACAACCTCATTTGTACCGGGCACTACTTTCTATGAACACTACTTTCTAAGTAACCAGAACACTCACGTCATTTCCTCCACCTTAAACTGTTATCATGTGTTGGGAATGTTGACAATCGTGTGAACAGACAAAATTTCAGGCTCTTTCTTTTCCTATTTTTTTTCAGAACCCCCTTCCCACAGACATGAGCAATTCTTCCTCAGACACAGAGGCACCTTGGAACAGTGACCAATACTTAAAACCAGCCCTACAAGACGACCCTCTCCTATTCTTTGGTAAGACTAAGATTAAGTATTGAAGGAAATGATATGAAATTGATATGCAAAACTACCAAAGCCAAGACTGTTCTTACAGAAACTGTAAAATCTGCTAACCTGCTAATTTACATACAGATGTGGAGGAGTGGACGGCTCAGTCTCCTGTTGCTATGGAGACAGAAGATAGTGACATCACACTGCCAGCACATCAGTACAGAGCTCTCCTGGAGAGACTCCAGCAAGCTGAGGCAAGGTCAGAGGTCACTGAGGGGCAGCTGCATGATGCACTGAAGGACATTGATCGTCTCAGGTACATTTGTACTTTAACCTCCTACATGCCAAGGTGGCCTTTTTTTGTGTCAATTTGTATCAGTTATTGGGTTAGGCAGCAGGTGAAAGGTTAATGATGAGTGACTTTTCCTGAAAAAGGTTTTAGTACTAGGTTTCAGACATGTGTGTCTGTATTTGTCTGTTTGTGCATTTAATGATAAAGAATAGTGTTGATTATTGCGATATGCAAGCCAGATTTGTGTCAGTTTTGTTGTTCTTGTAGATTTAAAACATTCCATCCCTTCAGCCTATTCTGATATGGTAATATATATCATCATATATGTGAACAAATATATCAAAGTGTTGCATTAAATCTTTTCTATCGACAGACAAACAGCAAAGACCTTCATCTTGTCAGACCAGGCCAAAGACCAGCATGCCTTGCACCCTTCCCATGGTGCAGTTGCACAGCTGAGGGAAGATGAAGATGAGGCTTACTTCAGTTCCTACTCTCACTTCAGTATCCACTTGGACATGTTGCAGGTGTGTTCTTACAGAAACTGTAAAATTTACATACAGATTTGTTTTGTTTTGCTTTCTTTTTAGTACTGGTAACATGCAAAATATATGCTTATTTCATGTTTAGGATCACAATATTTCAGAGAATATGTCTTCTGGGAATGTAAGTCTCTGTGGTGTATTTGATGACATGTAGTACACATAGGAAACAAAGACATCATATCACTAAGTAACAGATTGTCTTTATCCTAATTAGGACAAGGTCAGGACAGAGAGCTACAGGGATTTCATCATGACCAACCAGCATCTTTTCAAGGACAAGGTATTGTTTATGAACCTGTTTATCATGGTACATGTGGAGAGCAGGCCTAAGGCTAATGGCATATTGTACTAGAACAATTAATGTAGTAGTTTTCTGCTACTGTTGTTAATAACAGTTCCAGAACAATGTTGGACACAGTGTCAAAACAAAAAGGTACGTTATTGTCAGTCAAGTTCCAGAGCAGAACCTGATTGTTGTCATAGGTCTAGAATTGGAATTTTGAATCACAAACACTTCATTGAATTCTAGAATAACAAACATCCGACTTGGAGACCAGTTCCTCAAACAAAAGACTTGAATCACTCACACTCTATGTATCATGGCTTGTTGGTAAACATACTAATGAAGTCCTAACGTGACAATTGAAGAAAAAGATATGTTTTTAAAGGGGGAAAATTGGTGTTGATGTTGCTACCAATGTCTCTCTAGGTAGTCCTGGATGTCGGGTGTGGAACAGGTATTCTCTCCATGTTTGCTGCCAGGGCTGGTGCTAGTCAGGTGATCGCTGTGGACCAATCAGAGATCATCTACAAAGCCATGGACATTGTCAGGTATTAGATGTAGATGTCAACAGCTTTTGTCACTTTCCATCCAAAAGTTTGTGTTTATTCCTTTTGTTCATGATCAGTAACCATGCATAGCTGCTTTGATAAAATGATGCCCCCAGTTAAAATTTTTCTTTGTTTTTACTACATTTCTAGGGAAAACCAACTAGATGATGTCATTAAGTTAGTAAAAGGTCGTGTGGAGGACATTCAACTCCCAGTTGAGAGGGTTGATGTCATTATCTCTGAGTGGATGGTGAGTTTATACAGCATCACTGTTAGTTGAGTCCTTTTTAGTCTCAATACCAGTGTGGTGTCGAATGGCCAAGTGGCTAGGCAAGTGGACAGGAGATAGAGAGGTCACTGGTTGGACATCCCTGACATTCCTGTTTAGACCTTGTGTCCTTGGGAAAAGCACTTCACATAACTTTCCTCACTGTATCCAGGTGTAAAATGACATTGCTGTATGATTATGTGGTGAGTTTGTAGCTTGTAGTTGTATTTACGTGTGTGTCTATATTTTGACAGGGTTATTTCCTGTTGTTTGAGTCTATGTTGGACACAGTTCTGTATGCTCGAGATCGCTGGCTGGCCACTGGGGGCTCAGGTAAACAATCTACTTGTTGTTCTACTACGTTTCTAGTTCGTATTGTGAAACTACAAGCAACTTACAAATTGATAATATTTCATTGAAAGACAGCTGCAATTTGCTGTCTTTCCCCGTATATCTTGTAAACAATATAAACAATAAAGGAATATCAACTCTAAGTTATATTCACTTCTATAATGTTGCACTTTGCAGTTTACCCCGACAGATGCACACTCAGTCTCGTTGCCGTCGGTAACGCAAAGATGCACAGCAACCGAGTTGCATTCTGGGACGACGTCTACGGCTTCAAGATGACCTGTATGAGGTCAGAGGTCACCAGAGAGGGGTCAGTTGAGGAGATTGACCCAGAAACGGTGATGTCAGAGCCTTCTCTCATCAAGGTGAACAGCAAACTACAATTCAACCTTGGAAAAACTCTTTCAAGCAATAACCCTAACATTATTGGCATGCTATACTTGTTGTATTATTTTATTACTATTTTTTTCACTATTTTACTATGAGAGTGAGTACCTAGCCTCCTTAGCTGGCCCTATGGGTCGGGTGTTTTTGGCTTATTATGTGCTTGTTCTGGTTGTATACCAGTTACTAGCCTCTACCAGGCCTCAGAAGTGGCTGGAAAGAGTAAGAAATTGGTCAAATAGACAGATAAAATACCAGGGGAGTTGGTACACTAATTATAAATAAATAATTCTACTTTTTCCAGCCACTTCTGAAGCCTAGTACAGGCTAACCAGTTCCAATATACCTGGTAGCAGGCAATGCTGCAGCTGACAAGAAACCGGATACAACCAGGAAAAACACAGCACTGGCCCCAAAACCTTGACCCATACATTTGCCAGGAGGCTAGAGTTCTCCTCCTGTTCTTTATGTCTGACATCACAATCGTGATTTTCTAACAGATGGTGGACTGCTGTTCAGTGTCAGTAGCTGAGTTGGATTTTACAGCAGACTTCAGTTTAAAGGCCACAAGGGATGGGACATGCACAGTAAGTAGGCTCAATAAATAGTAGATAAACAATAACCAGTTCTGTTCAATAGTTCATCCAATCACAAAAGAACTGACTGCATATTCATCAAGTCAGACACAAAATTAAGCATCTCACAGACAGAGAGAAATGAAAAATAATTATGAAGTTCATGTCGCCGCCGCCACGTGCCTGCGAAGCTGGTGTGTTACGCATACAGATACATGTGTCATACAGTAGTTTTAATTTCACACAGATTCACAGCAAGCTTGCTTTTCTTTCAAGAAAGCTATATAGCTAATCTACTGGGACTTGTAGAAAATTGCAGTCAGTGAAATCTGCTTTAAAAAAATACCAAGTTATCATCTTTGCTGTATCCTTTGAAGGGAATTGGTGGCTACTTCGACATCATGTTTGAGAAAAACTGCAACAATAAGGTGAGAAATATTTTTTCTTGGAAACAAGTCGGCTAGAATAAATGACTAGATGGATGAATTGACAAATTGATGGATGGTAAAATAATGAATAACTGCACTTTCTAGCACTTTTTAAAAATTGTATCATCTCTTTTTAATTGTATTGTATTGACAGATTTTTACACCTAAATTGTTTTTTTTTGTTCATTTTATTTCGCACATAAATGGAATACGGAAAGTAAATATCAAATACACGAATAAAACAGAATATAGGTATATAGAAAATAAATCACTTATGCAAAATGAATTAAATGGTTAACTGACTGTTTCCCTGTTCAGGTGTACTTCTCCACTGCTCCTACCTGTACACAAACACACTGGAAACAAACTCTCTTTCTTCTGGAGAAACCAGTGGAACTCAAACAAGGTACATGTACTTTTCTCTTTCAGACAGTTTTCCTTTTTTGGTGGTTTATCTCACACTGACAGATATGATTGCAAAAACTCAATATGAATTTTTATTATCTCTTCCTTTTTTCACTCCAGGGGAACACCTCAGTGGAAAGATCTTTGTGAAGAAGAACAAGAAAGACCCAAGAGCTCTTGTTGTTAGAATAGAAATCACAAACACTGGTCAAGTGTTAGATTTTCAGTTGCAATAACCCTTTGTGTTTATTGTGTACAAGATGCTAGCATATGGTGATGTCGCCCTATCAACAAGACTATGTTTTCACCTGCTTTTATCAATTTTATTTAGGTGTGTCCTGTAAATGGACATATAAAACTAAAAAGTGCCAATATAGGACATACTTTTAATGCCACTGACAAGAAAGTTAGCCATACATTCGTCATCATGATTCAATTTCGAATCCACTAGGGTTTGTTCCCATGAGTTATTATTATGATGTACTGTAGAATTATACTAATTTATAGTAGCTATTGAATTAATTCAAATCATTGTGGCCTCTTTTTGTGATAGAAACTCATCCTGATCAGCATTACCGATGTAATTTGTTTGGTAATAAAGGATAAGAAGAAAATAGTTAATTGGCAATTTTAATGTGTAATTTTTTTTTATTTACGCTTCGTCTCAAGATTTACGTTTTGAGTTCGACATTCCTTACTATGACCATGCCTTACTCAACAAGCGAACCATTTTCGACACTATGCTGGTGTTCTAAATCTGTGACCTCTGAACTGTGACCGCGCATTGACCGCAGTTGCCAGCTGTTGGTATGTCTGGATATGGTAGTGTGTTCGCAACAAATTCTTGGGCGTTGGAAACGCTACGTCACGTCTGAAACGGTTTGCGCAGTTCTATGTCTGCGTGTAGCAACAGTCTGTGCTTGAAATGGGTAGTTTCTACAGCTGAAAAGGTACTTAATAACGATATTTCTTTTTTTGTGGTGGTCAGTGACAGTCGGATGTGCAAGGATTCTTGGTGACGTCAAACATGAATACATACATACGTATACGTAGAATACTGCTGACCAATTTTACGAGGGGTGGACAAATATTTCGTATATTGGTCTCGACCGTTTGTTTTGTATGTCATGTATATAAATAGGGAGGGGAACCGTTCCTGTAAACATTATCTCGCTACGGGGAGTTATGAGGCCATCTCCAAGCAGATGTAGGGTCCGCGCGGCTCAGCAATTACAGATGTATGAGGCTTGTACGTAGGAAGTCGACAAAGAGAGAAAAACGTGGTCCACCAAAAAGACTCAAAAACGCGTAAAACACTGAACTGAACCCTACAACTGCTTGGAGATTTCAAATATATAAATAGTCATGAAAGTTCATCTGTGTTGGTAGTTACATGTTGAAAGCTAAAACTTTTGATCCAACACAGAATTTTCTCACCTAGAGCTTTCAACCAGTCTCTCTGGTCTTCTTCAATAGCCTGACCCATTGAGGCTTGTCACGTGGCTATTGAAGAAGATCAGAGTGACTGATTGAAAGCTCTAGGTGAGAAAATTCTGTGTTGGATCAAAAGTTTTAGCTTTCAACAAATGTATAAATGAATTGTAGGATCGCTAGCCAAGGAGTGCATTTTAAACATCCTACAAATCACGTACATGTACTTATCATTGTTTGGCCCATAAAACCTTTTAACCAACAGATATAAAAATCTCAGGATGCCCCGCCGGAAGCCGGTGCCATCCCTCAGGTCGAAGTGCCTGTCGCACTTCCGGGACTTCAGCAGGCTGGAAACCGCCAGTCAGCAGCAGGGAGTAACCGTCAACAGGCTGGTGCGGACACTGCGTGAGTTATCAAGTCTATCACAGACCTGATCAAAATAATCTTTGCAATACAGCGTGCGAAATACAGTAGGTTGCCCAGTTGCACCGTGCAACCATATTTTGCTTGGTGCAACCTATTTCTACACCCAGGTAGCTCAGTGCGCTACCTAAATTTTGTGCTAAGGATGCCCCTTTCTTCCATTTGGAACTGTTTATTGAGAAGTTCCCATGGAAGAACTCACCACTTCAGGTAAGGGGAAACAACTCTGTGTCAGAAATGTAGAAGAGTTTGAATTTGGGGCAACCTGGAATTTTGATGGGCATGCTTCATTACTATCCAGCATACGTCAATACTAGTCAATTGGTACTGTGTTTAGCCAAGAAACGTCCTCTTGGTTTCCAGTCGCTGTTCTATATTATCTTTATCGAACAATGTGGCATAATGGCGGCAAGAAAACTCCTTCCTTTGGAATTTTGTTGAAAGCATTGTAAAAGAGATCTAGCCTGGTATAAGACTTAAGTTCCAGACCGCAGTAGTTGGCCCTGCCTTCCGCAAATAGGGCTGAACACCAGGCTAGTAAAATCAGGACGTTACAAAAGGCCCGTTTGAGACTTTTTGTCTTGATCGATGGTCAGTGACTACAATGTCTCCCCAATGTTTCCGCAGCGCTGTCCATTGTAGAAGACCTCCTCCAAACTGTGCCGATGTCTCCACTGGAGGCTCTTCAGTTCTTACACCCCTACCTGAGGAGGTTCAACATCTTTGTCTCCGAGGAGGACCTCACTGAACAGCTGATCGACCAATGTACATCATGTCTGAAGACGTCAAAGGTACATACTTAAGGTTATGTCATACCTGGTCTGCGATAACGTTCAAAATGACCAATAGACTGGTGGATGTACCAAGTACCTAGTACCAGCCCAGAAAAGAACAAGAAATAGTCATGCCTTCAAGTACCAGAGCTACAGTATCAACCAAGGATTGACGTGTTCAAAAACTCATTTTTTACTTGAACTATCATAGAGTGGAACTCGCTGCCACCAAGTACAGTAGAGGTATCGTCATTAGATAGTTTTAAACATTGTTTAGAGTTAGACGTTCAAAGGTTAGGTTTAACATGTCGTTCGTTGTAATGTAGCCAGCTGCCGCCGCGCCGTGTGCCTGCGAAGCTGGTGTGATACACCAAAGGTTATACTGGCTATACAGATACGGCTATACAGATACGGCTGTTCCAGCCCATGGGATAACTAGCGGTACAGCCCAGGGTTCTATCCGGTTATCACGCGGGCTTCCAAGTGTTCCATAGAATAATTTGAACGCATTTTGAGGGCGCCCAGTACGTCGCTTTTTTGTTGTCTAAACTGAAGTTTTGCATAAGAAGTTTCAAAAAAGATAAAGATTGACATGTATTTGAAGGGACTCCGGCAACTTGGCATAAAAGTGAGTGGAGATGTACTGAAGGCGCAGAGGTTCATGGGAGCAGTCCTGGGGTCCACTACTAAACTCGTACAGCTCAATGTATCAGAGAGCCCTTTTAATGATGGCCTCATGGAAGCCCTCGCTATAAGGTAACTTTCTCTTTTATTTTCAACTTTTTCTTCTTCTTTCACCTCTTTGAATCTCTGACCGACCTGCACAGCAGTAGGCATGCTTATATCTCGTGACACAGTGAAATTGTAGTGATGAACACTTGTGTACACCTTTTTCCAACTTCATGCATTTTACACCAGCTGCCCGGCGCTACAAGACCTGAACATCAGCAAGTGTAAACAGGTGACCGACGTGGGCCTCATCACCCTGTACTGCCCTGGGGACGAGTTGAACTCCGGCTGTAGGAGCATCACCCATCTCAACGTGTCCTCTACAAGTATAACATCAGACGGCGTCCTTTTCGCCCTGCAGGGTTGGCCAAACTTACTGAAACTTGACGCCGACATGTTAGTTTTTCCTCCTGAGGGGACTGCTGTGCCTTCGGGAACGTACAAACTTCAGACAATAAACTTTCCTATACGCTACGAGTCGCTTGAACAAATTCACTGTCGCTTCCCCAACCTGAGGAGTGTTGATCTCAGCAATTACGGTGTTCGGTACGAAGAAGCGCCCCCTGTCGGAGCATTTGGTGAACTGCAGTTCTTGGAAGAACTGAGTCTAGATGCAGAGAACTTTCCACCTCACGGCATTGATATATTCAAATCACTCGGCAGTCGAATCAAGATACTCGAACTCTATGGCTACCACCATGTAGATCTGGCTGAGGTCGCCATGGTGTTTCCTAATTTGGTCAGACTGGTTCTGTTCGGCTGCCACTTTGAAAACAGTGGCCGGAGATTCCCGCCCGAAGTCGAACTGCCGAGGCTTCGTGCTCTCATGTTCTTTCGCTTGGGCCCGTACCAGAGTGTTGAGGAGAGCTTTCCTGCAGACGATTTCTGCAACCTTTTGGCCACTTGCAAGGCGATAGAGTTCCTTGAGCTAACAAGTATTCAAGTGTGGACGCCTGAGGTGATAGACACTTTGTCGAATGCTCTGCTGATCCGCTTGTTAAACAGAGACGTCTTCCAACATTTGCGTGAATTGCAGCTGTGGTACTGTCACCGGTTTACCACCCGAGGGATCCTGCCCATTGTGACGGGTGGCGGCTGTCTGAGAAAACTCGGCCTGCATCACTGCGACGGTCTGTCGGAAGACGACCTGCAAGACATCGAACATATCATCAACAGAAACAACCTGGACCTTACACTTAGGTACTGAGCTTGGTGGGAAACTAGGAACTGGCTTAAGTGTGTGGTTGATAGTTGTACTAGTAGCACCTACAAGTCTACAAGGCGGTACATTTTGCTGGAGTGCCCTTAACAAACTTAAATGGCATTACTTGAAGGTAGTGTTATGTGATTATCGAGAATGTATAATCCAACGTGCACGTGTTTTCCTGTACGAAGCTGAGAAGAACAATATACAATGTAGGAAATTTCTTACATCTGTTTTACATATATTAAGCACAGCAGAAACACTGTTGTGTCATAGTTACATAACAGCTAGCTAAAAATAACTAGCGTTGCTAAGGCACGTATTAGGAAGACAAGAGTCTACCTGGCGCAGCCGAACAGTAGCCGACCTTGCCGAACACCAGTCGACCTTGCTCCCGACCTACCTAACCATGGTTGGGGAGAGTTAGGCTAGTGTTTGTTTGGGACGCCATATTCAGCTACATAGCTACAGCTGTATAATATGTATGGCATAATTTTTTATGGGCTTTTCTCCCTGTGAATGATTCATGTGTTGTCTACTCACCTGCGCACATCAAAGTATACAAAACATATCAGAATCAATATATCAATATCTCGCGGCATAACGACTGTTTCTGTTAGATTTAAAAATGATGACATTTGACCGGAATGAAAAGCTTGCTGTTTGTCACTAAACAATGATGTACGCAGGATGTGCAATTTTGGGTTGCATTGTTTTCGTTAGGAGACCTGTGTTGGCAACATCAAAACATCGATTTTTGACCTCAGGGCTGACCCAATATGCATAACTCACATTTTATGGAAATACCATGTAAACGTTCTAACCTGGCATGCCTTAAAATGTTTCTTGCATTTTCAGTACAGAGTGCCTGCGATAGACATATTCCTACGTTTTGTAGAAATATGTTCTTTTAATATCATGACCTACGTTTGCGATTATAAAATAAATAGACCGATATTTGTATCATACATGGACCTGTTGACATGTTTAGTCTCATAGTCTTTGGTAAATATAGTGCCACACGTCCTTTGCCCGGGTACGACGTAACATAGTAGACGACCCGCAGGACAAGTCGTAAGACCCGCTCGATCTGGCCACGTCTTCCTAGACATAGAGGTGTCAGTGCTTTTTTTCCAGATTTTCCCTGTTGATGTTCAAAAAAGCATTGTTGTTGTTTTCATACTGCTATAGGTCTTGAGAACACAGGTCTCATAATCAAAACAATAAAAGCCAAAATTGCACATCCTACGCACACCAATGTTTAGTAACAAACAGAGCACACCCTGGCACACGTAACAGGGTAGATGACCCACAGGACTTGTAATAAGACCCGGTCTGGCCTCGTCTTCAGATCTATATATATGACGTATGCTGATAATGATAGCTGATAAAAGTGGAAAGTGTTAATGTGAACCAATAGGAAGAGCCGTCTCATAGCTGTTTGTCCTAGACAGCTTGGCACATTTCGTCGTTGTATCTCATATCAGTCTGAGCTGGCCGTGGGTTGAACACAACCGTGTCGGCGAGCTAACCGTGATTTGGAGAAAGTTTGGTATCAGAACAGTACAGCCCCTGACTTGAGGGAACGTTACAAGATACAGCAAGCGGTAAGAAACGTTATCACACTCAAGAAATCTATACCTTAGAATTTTCTTCATTTTCATCATTTTTTATTTGCTGTACTATTACAATTTTATATTCGGTGACGTGGCAGTAGGTATTAGTGTAGTGTTTTCAATTGTACATGTAAGGTTAAGATTTCCTTCATTTCATATCAATCTTTGTTTTTATGTGTACATATGCAAACGGTAAAAATTTCTTCATTTTTATTATTTTTAAGAGATCAATCTATAAGTTTTTCGATAGCATCACATTCGGTGAAGTGGCAGTATCTGTAAATGTAGTGTTTTCATGTGTACATATGCGGGGAAATATTTTCATACAGTGAAATTTTCTTTTCATTTCTAGCATTTTTAAGATACCAATCTATGTTTTCTGATACCATATACATTTATTGGCGGGGCGGTACATGTATGTGTTAGTGAAGTGTTTTCTTGTGTATACGGTAGGTTAAATGTGTTTTTAAGTGAATATATATATACGTAGGTTAAAATTTCTTTCATTTTTAAAATACCAATCTATGCTTTCCGATAACATTACATTCGTTGACAGAGCGATTTTCCTTTGTGTAATGTTTTCAAATGTAGATATACGTTCGGTTAAAATTTCTTTGAAGTTCGTTTTTATCCTTTTCAAGATAGCAATCTTTTTTCAACAACATTACATTCGTTGACGTGGCGGTATGTGTTGTTAGTGTAGTGTTTTCATGTGTACATATACGTTGGGTGAAATTTTAGTCATTTTTATAATTTTTAAAATATCATTCAATGTTTTACAATAGCATTACATTCGGTAATGTTGCGGTATGTTCTAGTGTAGTGTTTTCATGTGTACATGTACATATACGTGCGGCCGATGAAATTTCTCCATATTTTTCGATAGTATTACATTTGGTGACGTGGCGGTATGTGTTAGTGCCGTAACATGTTGGTATCAGGCTGATACAATGTTTGCCTGCTTTTGTTGGTTTCGGTGTAAGGTGCCATGCCTTAAAAACACCATGAATATTTCAGTATCTACAGTATGCTATGCAGTTCAACAAATCTTATGAATCTGTACTTAACGTTACACAGACTTCAGAACAAGCAACATGCCAGGGACAGGGCTGTTGCTGCCCGCTTTTGTGATGTTCGTCGCAATCCGCGGGACAGTTGGTATGTACCGACCACTTTGCTATATAGTCATGATAAGTAACAGTCAACAACTATTTTCAGACTGAGAACTGTCTGATGTTGGAGGCTGTGATGACAGGTTTCCATGGTGACAGAGAATCCTTAGCTCCTATCGGGCTGGTTTTCATAGTGATAAAGAATCCCAGGGTCCTGGTACTTTCAAATGACGTCTCCTGGTACAAAGGCGAGCGGTCATGATCACAAATTGTGTTTATTTGTTTATTTGACAGATCTCCATTAGTGCGTTACGATATACATATTCTACACGAGTCTTCCCGGAGTCATAAAAATTACAAATACACTAGTCACAAACTGTGTGGGGAGGGGCTTCGAGCAGTAAGAGATTAATATGTTCCACAGACTATTTTTGGTATCTCTTACAGAAACGACCGTACCGCCGCCACCCCAGCCACCCCCGGGGCCGCCTGGAGGCTGTTGGCATGAGGGGCAGTTCTATCCTGCGGGAGAGATGATGAGGGAACCAGGCTGCTTTAGACCAGGCTTAGTTTGCGCGGACGAATGGGGAGCAACCCTTGTCTTGGACAGCTGGGGACATGGATGTAAGTTTTTTTTTTTTTATTGTTAAATTTACAAAATAACAAATAAACACAAAATTAACACAAAAGATAGCACATATACCAGTCGGATCCAAAACAGAAGTACAGCAGAATACACAAACGAATCGAAATACATGTAATATGACAGGCGAAAAATGTCCAGACTATGCATGATGTACAAAATGACTAATAAACTGGTGGATGTACCAACTACCAAGTACATGTACCTAGTACCAGCTCAGAAAAGAACAAGAAATAGTCATGCCTTCAAGTACCAGAGCTATCAACCAAGGATTGAGGTGTTCAAAAACTCATTTTTTCCTAGAACAATCGTAGAGTGGAACTCGCTGCCACCAAGTACAGTAGGGGCATCGTCACTAGATAGTTTTAAACAATGTCTGGAGTTAGACGTTCAAAGGTTAGGTGTAACAGGTCGTTATGCCGAAAGGCGGTTATACCGGCTATACAGATACAGATACAGAATATACCAGCCAACTAGTACTAAAGCAATGGGTGTAAGTTAGTTCGACGTATTTGTTGGCTATTAAGAATCAATGATTGATGCATGGGTTTTTTCCCTGAAGAAAGTCAACACATTTCTTTTTCGCGTGCTGGCTTGGCCCCAGGGCCACTGTTTTTGCCGTTGTTGCTGTTTACACACACGCATTGATTTTGAATGCTGCAGGTTGCAAGTACGACGGAGAATACTACGTAGATGGGGAGACCGTCACCAGACCTGACGGTGTGACCTGTTACTGTGTGGGGAGTGAAACATTTCAAGCCGCCCCCATGATCTGCCCAGGTAAAGTACTGGTGATTCTTGAATTCTTGAGACTCTTTTTACACAACCACGAGTTTTATACAGCTCACGTTTCAGTGAAAGCCTGTCGACGTCACCTTTCCCAGGGCATTTTTTTTATTCAGTGAGGCCACACCGACTTAATTTTATGGATGACATCCGCGCGCGCATTGATTTTCGCCTGTTCTCAAAAAAAATAAAAATCATGTCTTTCGAGGCTTCACGGAACTCTGGAACTCAGTACAGACTGCCGACTCATAATTGCCGCAAAAGGGCGGCTTATCGTAAAACGAAGGAGGAAGCTGTGGAGGAGGATGAGACCTGAACAAGACTATCTACATGTATACCTCCTGCAAATAAAAACTTGTTTGTTTGATGCAGTCACTGTGTCCTGTGCTTCAATTCGCAATACCGGCTTTGTATTCCAGACCTGTGATTAAGCAGCATTTTTTTTTTTTTGCTGGATTTTTTTTTCCGCCCTCTCGCATTAGTTTTGTGGTCCCCATAGGATGTCATCCATAAAATTAAATGAGTGTGGCCTGACTTACCAACCTGATGAAGCTATTCTATCCTACAGCTTGCTCCGTCGATGTTGTTTTCGTTGTCGATGATTCCTCGAGCATCACTTCGAGCAGTGTCGCCAAGCAATACATGAAATACTTCCTCCAGTGTGTCACTAACCAGGACGTCTGGGTACATGTAAGTCTTACAGTTTTTAAACTCTCAATTCGTTTAATAAAATTGATGCTAATTCAACCTGTAGATCTATAATGTTTTTTTAATGATCTTCCATTTCTGTTCCCATGCTGTTTTCTGTAAAATACAATTCAGCTGATATACCTTTCGTACTACATAATGAATTGACATGTGACAATGCCTGCATTGTAGATATAGGACAGTATATATTCAGTGCCTACTGGTATACGTAGATATAAGAAATTCCACCAAATACTGTACAGTTTCATCCTATACTCCATCATGTTATTTTGTAGGGTAGATTAGTTTCCAGAGTTGTTTTATGTGTTGCATATGTTGTATCATGTACACTTGTTATGCAATAAATTTGTAGTAATTATTATCATTAATCATCATTATCATTATTATTGACCATATTTACTATCATCATTATTAAATATAAAATAAACTTTATTGCAGAACAATTGTACAAGGTACAAACTATGGCATCTGCTGGCACAAAAGTACAGTTCCATAAGGCGAATCTACCTATTAGTCATAGTATCATTATTACCTTTAAACCATGACATAGGTTGGAGTCATTCTTTTCAACTGCGTTCCGAGGACGGCTATCCCTCTGGGCAGCTACGCTGTAAGTGACCCCGCTCTACCTGCCCACATCGACATGCTGATGAATAAGGGAGGCCTCAGTCGAATCGGGGTGGCTATCAGATACATGAGACATACGGTAAGACTACCATTCCTGATATCAGGATGAAGATTAGACATCCACAGGTAATGAGATACACAAGAAATTGTTACTCAAGCAACTGGGTAGATTTGCAAACTGTCAGACGATTCAAGTAGCATCCACTGACGAAAAGTCTATGTTTATGTTCTATTTATCTGTTTGTTTGTTTGTTTGTTTGTTCATGTAGTCCAATTTCCGTGACGGGGCTCATCGAGTGGCAGTGGTCCTTACCGATGGATATCCTCAAGGAAACGGACAGGAATATGTAAGTAAACGAATATGTAAGTATGTGAGTACTCCTTGAAGCAAGCTCTCAGGTTTTCCTTTTTTAACTTCAGAATCACTACTTTGGTTTGGTAGAATTGTAAGTAGATTTGACCACATTCCAGCATGGACCAACAGTGGGCAGCATCTATTTGTTTTAATGTTCTTAGGGAATGGATGACTACGCGGCACAGGCCAATGCGGCAAGGGGCGCAGGAATCACCCTGTACAGTGTGGGCATTGGAAGCCATGTGAACAGCGCTGCACTCCAGGCCATCGGCGGTGGCCCCAGCAACGTGTTCAGCACCGTTGATCCGTGCGTGCTCGCCAGCCGTATTCTGCAGGACCTGTGTGGCATTGATACTGGTAAGGTTTATTGCTCATTTTTCTGCAGAACAATGAGTTTTTGTAGCTTTTTGTCCTGAAACCACGACGAAGCCACATTGAGCTGCATTGAGAGAGAGAGAGACAGACAGACAGAGACAGAGACACAAAGACAGAAAGAGACTATCCAGACCCATGCCTGATCCTAAGCCTATTTCCCATTCAGACATAGAACTAGATAGGCACGGTTCTGGAAGTAGAACTATCTACAATGTACGATATCTCTCTTGCAGACCAGCCACCGACAACTCCCCCACAGCCACCACCACCTCAACCACCAACGACCGTGCCTTTTGGTCCCGGCTGTGAGTACGGGGGACAATTCTATCCTCCAGGAACGACAATAGAGGAGACTCCAGGCTGTATGGGGCACGGTGTGCTTTGTGATCAAGACGGCCAGATTCTGGTCTGGGACAACTTTGGATACAATTGTGAGTCTTTTCGACTTCATTTGATAATCCATTTATGAGGCTCTCACATAGTTTGTTAACGCTTTTCTAGACAAT
The DNA here is from genome assembly GCA_013266295.2 of Branchiostoma floridae x Branchiostoma japonicum. Classification (NCBI taxonomy): domain Eukaryota; kingdom Metazoa; phylum Chordata; class Leptocardii; order Amphioxiformes; family Branchiostomatidae; genus Branchiostoma; species Branchiostoma floridae x Branchiostoma japonicum. Next base: position 3,158,193 of record CM023839.1, read on the forward strand.
TAAATTTTGAATGAATTGAAGCTGGTGGGGTCGCAGTGCATATCCAAAAGGATGTATATTTGAACAAAAATCTTGGTTGTGTTTACCTACTTAAATTCTAACGTTGTAGGTTGCGAGTACAACGGACAATACTACGAAGACGGGGAGACCGTCACCAGACCTGACGGTGTAACGTGTTACTGTGAGGGGAGCGACAATGCTGAACCCAACCCTATGACCTGCCCACGTAAAGCATTGTTTACATAAATTTATAAGCGATACAAGGTATAGGGAAAGTTGAAGAAGTTGGATTTGAATTTGAATGAAGAAGTTGGGTCGGGTAATTTTGTCTCCACCAATTTAGTGGACAATTTGGCACCACCCACTTTTCAATGTGACACTATAAGACACCAGAGTTCCCGGATCTCATACCTACGTCATGTCATCATCTTTGTTTCTGTTTATTAGGAATCTCCATTAGTAATACAAAGTATTGAATGCTATTATTCCCCTGCGTCCATTGTAAGCGGTTTAGGGACCATAGATCTAGATGTGGTCAAAGAGGAATGCTAAGTTTGACACCCATACTATATTTCTTGTAGCCCCGCCACCAACAACACCACTTCCACCACCTCCTCCCGGCTGTGAGTACGGGGGGCAATTCTATCCTCCAGGAACAACAATAGAGGAGACCCCAGGCTGTATGGGGCACGGTGTATATTGTGATCAAGATGGCCAGATCCTCGTCTGGGACAACTTTGGATACAATTGTGAGTCTTTTTGACATTTGATAATCCATTTATGAGACTCTCACATAGTTTGTTACCGCTTTTCTAGACCATTTGAAGGGATTAAAACTGGCGGGGTCGCAGCGCGTATACAAAAGGATGAACATCAATCTTGTTTTTGTTTACCTACTTTGATTCTAACGTTGCAGGTTGCGAGTACAACGGACAATACTACGAAGACGGGGAGACCGTCACCAGACCGGACGGTGTGACGTGTTACTGTGAGGGGAGCGACAATGCTGAACCCAACCCTATGACCTGCCCACGTAAAGCATTGTTTACATTGTTTATATATATTAAGTGATAGAAGGTAGGGAAAGTTGAAGAAGCTGGGTTGGGTAATTTTGTCTCCATCAATTTTACTATCCCGACTTTCCAATGCTAATGCCACTAGATGTATCCGTAAACATGTTAGATGACACCATAAGACACCAGAGTTCCACAACTTCATACCTCCGTCATCTTTGCCTGGTACGTATACAGAATGCAGAAAGCTATAATTCCATTCTAAGCGGTTGATACATGATGTAGATGTGGTAAAAGAGGAAAACTATAAACCAGAATGCTAAGTTTGACACCTACATGTACATGTATACTAGTAGTAGTACTATATTTCTCGTAGCCACGACACCACCACCGCCACCACCTTCGCCACCGACAACCATCCCTCCTGGCTGTGAGTACGGGGGGCAATTCTATCCTCCAGAAACGACAATAGAGAATACACCAGGCTGTTTTGGGGGCGGTGTCTATTGTGACTACAGCGGCGAGGTCATATTCTGGGACAACTTTGGATTCAATTGTGAGTCTTATTTCGACTTATTAACATTCACAATCGTCCCTATCTGAATAGGACTAGCCTTGTTGGACAATGCCATCCTTTGAGATCTTTATAGCCTTCTTGGTCAATGAAACACAAATCATTGCAACATCTTGAGCTCATTCGTATCTGCAGTCAATGAACGCTTATTATATATTAATAAACTTTAATCGAATGAGCAAAATGTACAATGACGTGACAATGTTATTTTGGGCGAAGCTTGTACGTTTGAACTTCAATGTTGTTTTTGTCTACGCAATTTGATTTTCTATGCTGCAGGTTGCGAGTACAACGGACAGTACTACGTAGATGGGGAGACCGTCACCAGGCCTGACGGTGTTACGTGTTACTGTGAGGGGAGCGACAATGCTGAACCCAACCCTATGACCTGCCCACGTAAAACATTGTTTATATATATTAAGTGATAGAAGGTAGGGAAAGTTGAAGAAGTTGGGTCGGGTAATTTTATCTCCACCAATTTCCAATGTGACACCATTAGACACCAGAGTTCCACAACCTCAAACCTCCGTCATGTCATCATCTTTGAATGCTGTTATTCCTCGCGTCCATTTCAAGCGATTTAGGGATCATACATGTAGATCTAGATGTGGTCAAAGAAGCAAACCATTATAAACCGGAATGCTAAGTTTGACACCTATACTTTATTTCTTGTAGCCCCGCCACCAACAACACCACTTCCACCGCCACCTCCTGGCTGTGAGTACGGGGGGCAATTCTATCCTCCAGGAGCAACAATAGAGAATATACCAGGCTGTATGGGGCACGGTGTGCTTTGTGATCAAGACGGCCAGATTCTGGTCTGGGACAACTTTGGATACAATTGTGAGTCTTTTCAACTTATTACCATTCATGCCCATTTAATGATCCATCTATGAGACTCTCACGTAGCTTTTCTAGACCACTTCAAAGTTTATTCCCACTTTGATTCTGATGTTGTCATGTAGGTTGCGAGTACAATGGACAGTACTTCGAAGACGGGGAGACCGTCACCAGACCGGACGGTGTGACCTGTTACTGTGAGGGGAGCGACAATGCTGAACCCAACCCTATGACCTGCCCACGTAAAACAATGTTTTCATTGTTTATATATAAGTGATAGAAGGTAGGGAAAGTTAAAGAAGCTGGGTCTGGTAATTTTGTCTCCACCAATTTTACTATCCCGACTTTCCAATGCTAATGCCACTAGATGTATCCGTAAACATGTTAGGTGACACCGTAAGACACCAGAGTTCCACGACCTCATACAAAATGTACCTCCGTCATGTCATCAGCTTTGGCTGGTACGTATACAGAATGCAGAAAGATATAATTCCATTCTAAGCGGTTAATACATGATGTGGATGTGGTAAAAGAAGAAAACCATTATAAACCGGAATTAGAAGTTTGACACCTACATGTATACTAGTACTATATTTCTCGTAGCCACGCCACCACCTCCACCTCCACCAACAACCATCCCTCCTGGCTGTGAGTACGGGGGGCAATTCTATCCTCCAGGAACGACAATACACGAGACCCCAGGCTGTATGGGTGGCGGTGTGCTTTGTGACTACGACGGCCAACTCCTTTACTGGGACAACTTTGGATACAATTGTGAGTCTTTTCAACTTGTTACCAGTCAACCATATCCCAACATGACCAGCTCAGAAAAACAATGCCATACTTTGACATCTTTAAAGCCCTCGTGGTCAATGAAACACAAAATCATTGCAACATCTTGAGCTCATTCGTATCTACAGTCAATGAACGCTTGAACTTTAATCAAAGGGCAAAATGTACACTTGCATGACAGTGTTGTTTTTGGCGAGGTTTGTACATTTGAACTTCAATGTTCCATTATGTCTAAGCACTTTGATTTGCTGCAGGTTGCGAGTACAATGGACAATACTACGAAGACGGGGAGACCGTCACCAGACCTGACGGTGTGACGTGTTACTGTGAGGGGAGCGACAATGCTGAACCCAACCCTATGACCTGCCCTCCACCGCCTCCACCTCCTCCTCCACCGCCACCCGCCACCCTCCACCGCCTCCACCACCTCCACCTCCTCCACCTCCACCACCTCCACCGCCTCCACCTCCTCCACCTCCACCTCCACCAATGACGGAACCTCCACCACCTCCACCACCACCACCTCCACCACCTCCTCCTCCTCCACCTCCTCCGCCACCACCACCACCTCCACCACCACCACCACCTCCTCCACCGCCACCTCCGCCACCACCACCACCTCCACCACCACCACCACCACCTCCTCCTCCTCCACCTCCTCCACCTCCTCCACCGCCTCCACCGCCTCCACCGCCTCCACCGCCTCCACCACCACCTCCTCCTCCACCTCCACCTCCACCCATGACGGAACCCCCTACACCAATGGCGGAGCCTCCTCCACCACCTCCACCTCCTCCACCGCCACCTCCACCTCCACCCATGACGGAACCCCCTACACCAATGGCGGAGCCTCCTCCACCACCACCTCCTCCGTCTCCACCTCCAATAGGACCACCTCCTCCGCCCATGATTCCCGACTGTGTGTACTTGGGAGAGTCCTATGCTCCAGGGACAACGATCGTGGAGGCCGGCTGTATGCAGAGCGGTCTACTTTGTGACGTATACGGCCAGATCTTTGTTTTGGAGAGCTTTGGATACGGATGTAAGTCTGTTCAACAATCATAATAATGATATCACTCTTCATATAAGCTGCGAAAAAAAAAATTCAGTCTTGTTCGTATCTAGATATACCAACCCGCTCGAATGGACGATTACCATGTTGCATTTTATCACTTCTCTATCACTATTGATACTTGATATACATTTGTACAGAATACAGCGTTGCTAGTGTCACTATCCTTTTCTGTAGGACCGGAAAGGTCGCAAAGCAGTAGTGGTAGGGGGTGAAGTCCTGTTAGCTAGGCATGGTGACCCGGAAAAGCCATGTAGTAAGTACTCTCGACTGTTTGAACAGATGAATTGTTGCTGGCATGGTCCCAGGACGTACACAAGAAAATGTGCAAGTCTACACTCCAATGTTGTCGTTGTTGTTATTGTTTACATACTATGATTTCCGATTCTGTAGGTTGCGAATACAATGGAGAGTGCTACGAAAAAGGGGAGACCGTGGTCAGAGATGACGGTGTGATGTGTCGCTGTGAGGGGAGCGCTGATGTGGCCCCCGCCCCGATGGTCTGTGACGGTAAGCGTTCACGAGTAACACTCTCCAAGCAGGTCTTCCAGTGGCAAACTCGTAACTTTCTTTCTTCTACTGCTGACCAAGAGTAGGTCCATTGGCTAGAGGACCAGTTACGATCTTGACCAGCAGTTACGATTTTGCCACGGGATGCTCTGCTTGGAGATTAGGCAAGTGAAGTAACATTAGGAAGGTATGGATCTTTGATCTCCAAGCAGATCTTCTAGATCTGGTCTGCAAAACGGTATCAAACTGGCAGGACAGTATCGAGAGCAGCAAACTGTACTCTTTAGCAGACCATCTCCCCTGGCATGTTATCTGTCTCTGACCATTTTCTACTCTTTTCAGCCGTTTCACAAAGCCTCGTAGAGGCTAGCTAATCTATAATCTGTTTTTTGCAGTGACGACCCCGGCGCCGACCTACCCACCGCCACCACCGGCCCCCCAGCCTCACTGTTATTACATGGGAGAATACTACCCTGCCGACACCACCATCCAGGACGCCGGCTGTATGAAGCCATTCGTCGGGTGTGACCCATGGGGACATATCTTTACCATGGACAGCTTTGGATACGGATGTAAGTTAGCCTGGTGTCCAGTCTATCGTAGCCTCTGCGAGACCCATAGCACACCAGGCCCAAAGTTATCCTGTGTGCAGGGATCTGGCCGGTCCTTTCCGAAATTCTTCTCGATGAGGGAGGAGAATTCGAAGGTGGCCACTGTTGAAGATTCAAAGGTACAGATGGGAGGTTTCTAACCAATCATAGCAAATTGCTTCCTGCTGCTCCATTGGTGGGGCCTCTACGCGCAAATACTGAGCATTCGATTGACAGGTCTATCTCATCACTGACCCAGACCCCTGCACACAGGGTAACTTTGGGCCTAGTGTGCCATGGGTCTAGCAGCCAGGCTAAGTCTATTGTGGTTGGGGCAGTGTGCCATGGGTCTGGCACCCAGGCTAAGTCTATTGTGGTTGGGGCTAGTGTGCCATGGGTCTGGCACCCAGGCTAAGTCTATTGTGGTTGGGGCGGGTTCTCTTCGGGGCTGCAAATTAGCTCTTTCCCGCCCGACTCAGCTAGGTTCCCCGGTAGATTTTGTACGATGGGAGTTAAATTAGCTAGCCTGGATGCCACACCCATAGCACACTAGGCCCGAAGTTATCCTGTGTGCAAACAAGATGCCTGTTGTTGTTGTTTACATAATTACTTAGATTTCTAATGTTGCCTAGGTTGCCAGTATAACGGAATATACTACGAAGACGGAGACACCTTTACCAGAGATGACGGCGTGGTTTGCCACTGTGTGGGGAGCGAGACTGGGTACCCAGCCCCAATGATTTGCCCAGGTAAAACATTGTTTATCCATTTGGGGAAGTGAAAGAAGGTACGGAAAGTTGGCTTCTGTAATCTCCAAACAGATCTTTTGGCGGCTGTAAAGACAGAATCAAATTGGCCAGGCTGTATCCATTGTCCAGACAGTTACCATTTCGCCACCGAAGTTACCATTTCTTCTTCCCTGGTTCTGTCTTTGTAGCCACCGAAAGATCTGATTGGAGATTAGGCTTACGCAGGGGCAACTTTGTTTCCACGATTTCATGCCCAGCAGTACAGTGGGCATTGCACCATCCACTTTCCCGGATGCGGATGTCATAAACGAATCCGTAAACAAGTTGGTGACACTCTGGTATGGGTGACACCAAGGAGGTTAGACGGAGCTTTGGTGACACTATAGGATCCTATAGCGTACCACTGAGTTACATGATCTCATACCTCCGTCATGTCAACACCTTTGACTGCCACAGAATTCATTCAGAATATAGATTATCGTGATTCTTCTGGTTTATAATGTCTCTTACTAACCGCGAACAATATATGTGGGGAAAGAGGCAAGCAGCCATTATCAACTGAAAAGCTATGAACAGATTCCAAAATAATGAGGGAAAATTCATTTTATTCCAACAAAAACAAGAAAATTACGCTTCCCATTTAATCAAAATACAGCCTTTTTGGGGCATCATTTGCATTTTTAAGATACTTGAGTTCAAACGATCACAACTTAGTGAGGATATGTCCTGAAGCAAAGTTGGAATCGTTCTGCCCAATTAAGGACGTATCCTCCATCCAACGACTTATATATTTCTTGTAGAACCGACAGATCCACCGCCGCCCCCTGCCCCACCTTTCGGCTGTGAGTACGGAGGAGAGCTCTACCTTCCCGGAGACACAATCTACGAGAACCCAGGCTGTATGGGGGGCGGCGCACGCTGTGATGAGGACAGCCAAATCATCTACTGGGACAACTTTGGATATGGATGTAAGTAGTCTCTATACCAGACTCCGTAAGTTGCTGGAAATGGTAGAAATCAGCTAGAGGAGTTAGCGACCAATTTGCAACCAGATTCTGCAGGAAAATTTATACTCCAATGATTGGTCAAGCCCTCTGATAAGATATACCCCATATTTTTGCCAATGTCTACAATTTATATGCAATGTGCAAGTCTAGTTAACATGCGTGTATAACATCGATCAGTTCCCACGCATCCCACAAAACGGCTAAATTTGGTCTCTTTAGGAAAGTCTATTATTCATGAATTGTAGGCCGATTGTTGTCGGCTGTCTCATATCGTACATGAGAAATTTCCAGGCCTTTCCGACCACCAAATGCCATGTTTACATGTCTACGTTTTGAACTTGTAGGTTGCCTACACAATGATGAGTACTATGAAGACGGGGCAACCCTCACTGAAAACGGCTTGATCTGTCGCTGTGAGGGGAGCCAAACTGCCAAACCCGCTCCTATGATCTGCGAGAAACAAGGTAAAAACAGCACTTCGGCAGAACGTACTGCACCTGCGCGAAACTCGTAATGTATTGTGCATAGCACTTTGGCAGAACGTCTCATATAAGGTTGTATTAGAGCATATAAGGTTGACAGCCTGTCTGTAGTTTTTAGATGTTGTATAGGAAAAGATATCGTCTGCAACAGGCAAAATTTTGCTTCAACGTTGACCAAACATCCAACGAAAAACGGGAAAAATCAGGGTTTTGCGCAGGCGCAGTACGTTGTGCCGGCGTGCTGGTAAAAACTCTTTTCACAAGTGATAGAAGGTAGGAACGTTGATGAAGCTGGGTCAGGTAAATTTGCCTCCATCGTTGCATTTCATACGGGCATGGCATCATTAACTTTCCAATGCCGATGTCACTATAGATGCATCGGATTCCGTAAACAGGTTTGGAAACACCATGAGACTTCTGGTTCTGGTTGGTTACTGGGGAACACCACTTAAATTGGGGTCAAGCACCCAGAAAGTGGTACTATACAGCCGGTTCCTCAGATGTTGGGAGACCTCCTCCCTGAACTTTGCCGGATCTTGTATTCGGGTGGTTGAGTATGGCAGTGAGTTCCAATCCGAAACTGTTCTTGGGAAGAATGAGTATCTATAGCAGTCCTTGTTGGAGTTAATTGGCTTGTATGAGTTCCATGGCCTCATAGTCATCATCTATGACTGCTACAGAATACAAAATGCTACTCTATAATTTCTTAGATCTGGGGGCCGGGGACAAGTAGTACGAAGACGTCATCACCGAGGGGCAGGGAGGTGAGGAAGAGGGAGGATGATGAACTGGAATAAGTCTCCCCCCAACTCTTCAACAACGCGGACTCAGATCACCCATAACCTTTCGTTTCATTCATGAACTTGTAGTAAATAACTGAAACACACAAAAAAGAATGCAATTCATACATTGTATGGAATTCCTACATTATTTTCGTCTTTGCTGTCCACATCTTTTTCTTGTGCTCCATGATTGAAATGCTGAATCTTTCCTGATAACACTTTGTACACCTATTTATAAGGGCTAATAGCGATTATAAGCAGAGGTTTCTTTAGATGTTGGGTGTTATTAATTGCCCAAGTATCTGGTTGCTTGAGGTTAGTATATATAGTACAGCGTACGATCAATGGAAAATGATGATTATCAGTTGGAAATGCAATGGTTACGTTGATATATTTGGATCTATCTCTGAGTCAGAATATCACTGGCACATTTTGCTCATATGTTTAGCCAGCGTAGGCCTTGTGCCATTTATGCCTATCTATTTGGCCATAGAATAAATACATGGAGCGAGGTCACAGCAGTGTTATGATGGAAATTATAATAATTTTTAGAAACTTATCATATGGTAAAAGCTTAATATAATCATATTAATCAAGGCAAGAAGTAATGGAAATAATGGTACGTACAATTGGTACCAGTACCAGCATAATTCCTTGGGGAGACGAGAAATTAAAAGACGCACTGTCCTCTACACGAATTGTCTGTTCCGTTTGTCAATTAAGACTGCCTTTATCCAGCTTACTACCAATAAATGAATTGTAAAAGAAGGAATTAAACTGATACGCACGACTAAAGAATCAAGCACAGAAGCTTTAAATGAATTGACTTAGTGATAGGAGTGTAGTCTATGGCTACCTACATTGGACAAAAAGAGCACGATTGATGTTAGACTTAAATCCTAGTACTTTGCAAGCAGAGATGAAGATGAGACTCCATCCGTGCGGGTGCCGCGGGCTGCTGTAAAAGAGATAGCGCTGATCTATGGCCTACTACAAATAATCGTGGCTTGCTGTCTTAAATGGAATAGGTTCGATGCAGCCCAGCTCCGCTGATGTGCACGTGGATCTAGTCGTGTCGTCCTGTCAATGAATTCAATAAAGACGCACCACTTGACTTAAAAGGACGTTCCCAAGGCGTACCGAAGCCATATATCTATCTGCATATCAAATTGATGACGTGTCAAACTGATGCAGTCTGACTGATGCAGTCTGACTTATTAGCTGATGCATGAACGTAGCCTTTACCAGGGTCGCCAGGTTGCTGTGAAAATAGTAGAAATTGGCCAAATAGGCTGATTAGAATATCAGTGGATTTTAGGCGGCTAGAGTGTACAATTCACAACCACGGAATTGGACCATCTATTAAACCAGCTAACTTCTCTGCCTTTGGTATGCTATTCAGTTTATTTGGCCCATTCATACTATTTCCCAGCAACCCGGGGGGCCTGGTAGAAGCTAGCATGAACGTCCAAACCATATCTGACGACCGCTGCCATGTATAACATCGCCAATGGTTTATATACCAGGTTTGATAATGATCTCTTCCATCGGCAGCGTCAGTCGTTTATGTCTAAGGGAATGGTCCATTACTCTTGTGAGTGTCAAAAAGGCCCTTAGGTATTTACCGCGCCTTCTATTCCATGCCGGAAATGACGCTTGCCGGCCCGATTTTGTTCCCTCCTGTCACTTCAAATGGTGCGGAGTGCGTTAGGTACTCCGTGAAGATAATGCAACTGGCGCAGGGACGATCTGTTATTTTCTGAAGCCAAAGAGACAGCTGAAGCGAAGGTACGTAAGCTTGTTCATCCCTGTTAAAACACAGTACTATGGCAGAAAGCGTGCATCGCTTCTAACGTAGTTATGTTCTAAGACCAATTCTTGGTAGTTGTCTATGTGTTGCGTATTTTGAGAACACGAATGGCAATCCATTTTGCTGACAGTCAGTAGTTGTATTGCAAGCGTTAGTATTCCTAGGTGTATGCTAGGTGTATAGAGTGTAAATATATACACATATATATACTAGTGTAAATGAATACGCAAAATTTTGTAGAACTATTAGCCTATTTTAGTAAAGGACTCTGTGGCTTTTGTTCACAACGGCACGTTGTAGGAAAAAAGAAGCACCTGGTCGTTGAGTACATTTAATTCTGGTCAGGTATTTCCGAGAAGCATCCCATTCCCTGGAGGATACTTTATCTCCACTGAAACCATTCCGTCGATACCCGGGTGTGAAACCATCCCAGCCCACTAATAAGGTGCCAGATTCACAACTACCACAGCAGGTATCCATGTGACATTGACTGATGGGGATATATATATATAGATCGCAGGCTTGTTATATAATACATTGGTCAAGCCTACGACGCCTTGGTGCATTCGCGTATGAGTAGTTTTGGACTGGCTGACGCTCCCGTTGGATCATTGGTACATGTAATTGTTAGCCTGTGTTACACAATCTCTCGCTGTCAGGGGCTGATTGGGCCTCCTCCCTCCCAATTCTCTTGACTTAGAGGTGTTGGTCATCAGGTTAATACGTGCCTGACCAGTGGAAAGGCTGCTAGAAGCGTGATGTAGTCAGGTTCATCTATAACTACTTATCTACAGTTACTTAGGAACTCACTACCTGGAACTTTGACGAAGATGAACACGAACTTATTCAGGTTACCCGGTGTAATACAATTAGACGGATGGGTGGTTTTCGTTTTAGCTGGTAGCACTTACATCTACTTCCACTCATTGATCTTCAACAACTCGCCATGATAGACAGAAGAGTGCTTCATGTGTCCGATTGATTTGAAAGAAGAGGATGGATGTCCCAAGGCAATATCAGGGGCAGCATCCGTATCTATATATAAAGCAGCCCTCTATGGAAATCATACTGTACAATGCTGCATACGCACAAGTAATACTGATCTTCAGCCAGTGGTAATATTGTAAATCAATGTATTTTTCTTGTCCACGCCAGGGCACGCTTATGCGTAAGAGTGATTATGAACTTCATAATGAAGACCGGCCGACTGCATAAAGGAGGTCGTCAAACAGTGCAGTTGGCGGTGTTCTTTTGGCTGGGATTGTTGCCCGGATGTTTATCGTTGGCAACTGACGGTGTGGGTCATACCGAGTTCCCGTCTCTTTGTCCATCGTCTCGACTGACAGAGGACAAAACGACAGCCGATGAAAGCGCTACCAAAAATTCTACAAACGGCAACAGGGATAGTTCCGACTGTTTCCAACTCTCACCGAAGACCAATGGCACTATTTCAGTTGTCAGTCCTGAAGAGAGTGAGCTTGAAAGAAACGACTTTCATCAAGTAAAAGCCTTTGGAATATCATCAACGACGAACTTGGATCAATCTGTAGTTCCTCCTCCGTACGGTTTTGGAACGGCGAACTTTCTATTGGTTACAGCCGCTATCGTTCCCATATTGGGACTTCTTTTCATTCTGTATCCTTGCTTAAAAAACGTAGTCATTGATACTCCTTTCTGCAAGGAACGTCTGAAGAATAAAAGACTAAGGAGCTCTCGATTGACCCTCGGCAATGGTGACAGTAGTGATGATGAGATCTTCGGGTTGTCTGACGAACAAAGGAACACGGGAGGAGGCAATGGTACCCAAGAAGTGATGACGGTCGCCTGCATCACCACAAAGAACGGTGACGTAGATGAACAGGTGACTTTGGAGGATGAGCAAGGAAAGAATGTCGCGATGTCGTCCAACACGGGACGTAGTGAAACCTCAAACGGACAAGAAACGAATGAAACCACCGAGAAAAACAAAATGCCGGCTCTTCACCTTGACAAGGCTGGACCTTCAACATCTGACCCTTGAAACTGAAATAATGGTGAACATTGTCGGTAATTCCATACCTGACCTCGACTGATGTCCATGGGTATTACCTTGACGTTCACCGGTTCAGTGACTACTCAACTTGACTTTATTGAATCTAAAGCTACCGACAGTCTATTGAACACAATATTAGTAACTAGCTCTATGTGGAATCCTACGACCAACATTGCCAGTCCTACAATGTCGAACAAATAGTAGAACTTTTACGTCGTTTCATTGTCTTCGTCAGAAGAACTATGGAAAAGGTTGGCCGCATTGTGGGTGACAGCGGATTTAGGGATATAACTCTGGAAGGCATGATTCGAAGTCCCTGATATTTGGCAGGCAGATTACCGTTATTAAGGCCAAAGTCAAGTGCAAGTTTGGGCTTTGTGGGGGGTCCGTAAGTCACGTTAGTGAACCTTTTGTGTTTGTTGCTTGTTAACAAAATAAGTCGAGTATATTTAAATAGATGGTCATGATTTTTGGTAGGCAAGTTACCGTTGTTGAGGACTAGGTCAAGTTCGAAAATGGGCCTCATGGGGGTTCCCTACGTTTCGTCATTGGACCTTTTGTGTTTAGAAAGATGACGATCTCCCCCCCTAACCTCTGCTTGGAGACATCGGGGGGGGGGGATAGCTGGACCCCATAACTATCAGGTCTGGGATCAGATAACGTTGTTTACATTAAGGGACTGTTCTATAATTTCAGGGGGAGGAGGATAGGTTGGTCAGCCTATGGCCACACCAAGTAATTTTTATGGTTGACGTCCACGTACTGGAGACCTTAAATTTATTGCGAAAGTGCGAAAAAAACATGAAGGGTCGAAAAAACAAGATGCCTAGATTTGGAATATACTGAATGTAGAAATACAAATGTTAGGACACAAATTGAATAAAAGAACACAGTGTAACTACAAACAAGCATCAAAATAATTCAACTAAACAGCAGTAGTCGCCCTGTTCTGATTCTTTCCTTTCATCGCACCTTCTCTTATTACATTTTGCAACACCGTTGTGACACTTTGATCATAGTACAGTAAGCAGAATTTCTTGTAACAGTACTTTTTTCCCAGTAACAGTCACAAATCAAAAAAGCTAACACGGATGACAGCGAGTCTGTAAATCTGTGGCGAACCATTTCACAGTGTTCCGTAGAGTAAAAAGAGGAGTAGAGATTCTTTTGCATTCTAGACCAAATTGATTACTTAAAAAAAGTAAAGAATGCACATGATGTTCATTTCTCCAGAACAATGTCCCTCTGACGAAGGCATGAGATCTCCGACCTCTAGTTGTTGATGCTATGTATGTGTATGTGTACCAGGTTGTAGTAATCAATTACGTTATGGATAATATGATATCTTGATCGTTTACAATGTACAAAGTTGCTGTCTTGATAAGTAACTTCGGTAAGTGTATAGATTAACTATGTTGGTTGTTATATCTTCCTGTACAGCTTCCCTGTAGCTTTATACATTGAACTTTATTCTGCTGCTCTCTTTCAAGCTTTCTTTTACAGTGGCTTAATTTACACAACATCATTCTGTAGGTTGTTTTACGCCTTGGGAGCTTTTACTATGTCTTCATGTATTGCAATTTATGCCATCATTTGCTTTGTACTTTATTTTAAGGCGGTTTGAAATGATAATCTATTCCGTCGGTTTCTTTGTATGTTCCTTTACAGCGACTTCAATCATGTAAATTTATTTGGTCCTTTTTTTATATCCCTTACAGGCAGTAAAATCAGGAGAGGACTAAGTAAAAACTCTACGCGTGCAACATAACAACAATATCCTACGTATGTATAGGATTCGTGCTGAGATACATGCAATCTATTACACAGCTATCAAAGTGTGTGTGCTTTAAAGTTATTTGTAACTAAAGCTCCAGGGCTTTGTGGAATGTGCGAGCCGTATGGCTCAGAATTGCTTTTAAAGCTCTGAAGAACATTTAAGGGCCCAGTAATGACTACAGATTTCCTGTCAGGTGACATTGCCACACTCTCCACCAATCAAACCAGGGGAGAAGTGTTAAGTGGTTTGGCTACAAAGGGGACAAAGTGAAAATCATGTCACGAATCGTTCTCCTAGCTACCAAGGCAGGATGTTACCGGAGAAAGTGACAAATGTAATGGCACGTTTCAATGGAGAGTAAGCTACGCAGTCTGTTTCATGCCCTTTTCTACTGTAGCCTAGTGTATGTAAGTTCATTTGGATGTTATACACCTTTTACTGGACCGTCATATGTAAAACATATTTTACAATTGTTTTATAGCCATAGGGCTGTTCCGCCATAGCCAAAGCTGTTGGGCTGATATCAATTAGGATTTTACCATGGTCAATATTGACTGAATACCATATTTATAGATACTAGTACATGTATCTCTTTAGTGTGTTGATGTCACCACCAAAATAAAACCACTGCAAAAGTTTCAAGATTACAGATTACTAAAAGGGTGATATGGAAGAAATAACACCATGTAGCTAATTTCAAGATTTTAAAATATTTTTTGCCTTGTATACTGCCTTTCTTCATGTGGTTTCCAAAGTCTCCCAATAAATACATGATTTTACTCACAGAACATGGTACAGTATAGAACAGAATTGTTTTTCGTTCTTTCAATTGCAAGGGCCAATTCAATAATTGAATCTCCTTGGTTCCCCCAAAGAAACAAAATATTAAATTGTCTAACTCCAGACATCAGTGATTAGGATAGGCAAGTACATTATACACAATCCTTGGATATTCATGCTGAGGTGTTTTCAAAATAGAATATTGTGTATGCAACATCCTTGGAATATGCATGCTGAGTGTATGCAACATCCTTGGAATATGCATGCTGAGTGTATGCAACATCCTTGGAATATGCATGCTGAGTGTACGCAAAATCCTTGGAATATGCATGCTGAGTGTATAATTATACATGTATGCAAATGACTTTTTCTACGAAGGCGACTCAGCATGCACGAGCTATGGTAATAAACTGTTGTTGCTATAATTGCCTGCAGACATTATATACAATCCCTAGGATATTCATGCTGAGGTGTTTTCAAAATAGAATATTGTGTATGCAACATCCTTGGAATATGCATACTGAATGTACGCAAAATCCTTGGAATATGCATGCTGAGTGTATAATTATACATGTATGCAAATGACTTTTTCTACGAAGGAGACTCAACTGCACATTTGGAGGTACAGTACTAGTAGGCCACAAATGAGAATGAATTTACATTATGTCGAAGGTTTAAGACATTCATCTGGTAGACCATGACAATCATCATACAAATTAAAAAATAAAGCGAGGCTCAGAACAATAGTTTTTTTGTCCAAGAAAAATTGAGAATTATTGAACCTCCCTGGTTCTCCCAAGGAAACCATATGGTCTAACCCCAGTCAGGTGATTAAGTATGCATATTTATGTGTATGCAAATGGTTCTTCCATGAATGTGAGCCTACTTTACATTAGGAGGTAGACATTTTCATGTGAAACAGCCCAAATCTTGCTACTATAGTACTAATACTAACTGAAAGATTTTTAAAGAAAATATGCTTAAAGTTAATACATGTAATCTGGATTATTAAAAGTTTTCTACCAAATCTCCCAATATGAAAAGTATGAAAGGGATTAATACTTAGAGTAAGCAACATGCTTACATATCAATATTCAAAGATCAGCTTCAGACAATTAAGATGACCATTATGAATAAGACTTAAATCTAAAAACGGTTTGCCACACCCTGGTACTGCTGAGCTGCTGAAGCACGTATCCTACAAGCAGAGCAGCAACGAGGGGGCCATAAATTCTTCACGACTTCCTGGCCCCCAACTGCCAACCAAAGACGCTCCTGACTGACTGACAGTCAATATTGGACTAACTTTAAGGTAAGTCTTTTTTTTGTAGAGACAGCATTTAGTTACTTATTTTGATGTATACATGAATTGCATGTCTGTGAATAATTTTACCAGGTTGGTGGAACATAGGATATCAGGATTTTTTAGGATCTGATATTACTTATTTTGTACATCATGCATAGTACTAGTATACAATCATGTATTTGAGACATTTTTCTTCTGTCTTCAAGTGACATCCACAGTGACTGTAGATTTTTTTGGAAGTCAAACTCTGTGAAATAGCTATGGTAATAAACTGTTGTTGCTATAATTGCCTGCAGAAAAATTGGTTAAATTTCAGTGTACTTAGTACAATACATGATTGTATCATTTTTGTTGGCAGGACACCATGGGAAGAATGCTGCGACACCTGCTGATTTTCCTTCTCATCATCCTGAAGGATCCCAACATGCCAGAAGCGACTGCCTGCAGGTACTGCTGCAGGTATTCGTATATAACCCCTGGAAACCTCACCCACATCCCACAGAACATGGCAACAGTTCTGTTACTCAGGTACTGTCAAATTACTAACATTCATCCTGGTACACTCTCAAATCTAACAAACCTCACAAAGTTGTGCCTACAGAACAACCGGATAACTGACATTAAACCTGGTACATTCTCAAATCTACCAAAGCTCACAGAGTTGTTCATAAATGACAACCGGATAACTGACATTCAGTCTGATGCATTCTCAAATCTACCAAAGCTCACCAAGTTAGAATTGAGCTCTAATCAAATAACTAACATTCAGCCTGGTGGATTTTCAAATCTACCAAAGCTCACAGAGTTGTTCATAAATTACAACCGGATAACTGACATTCAGTCTGATGCATTCTCAAATCTACCAAAGCTCACCAAGTTAGAATTGAGCTCTAATCAAATAACTAACATTCAGCCTGGTGGATTTTCAAATCTACCAATGCTCACAGATTTGTACTTAGGTAACAATCGAATAACTAACATTCCACCTGGTGCACTCTCAGATCTACCAAAGCTCGCAGTGTTGGACCTAAGCTCCAGTCAAATAAGTAAAATTCAGCCTGGTGCACTTTCAAATTTGCCACGTCTTGCAAAGGTGGTGCTACTCAACAACAGAATAACTAACATTCAGACTGACACATTCTCAAATCTACCACAGCTCAATAATTTGTACCTAAAACTCAATCATATAAGAAACATTGAGCCTGGTGCACTTTCAAATCTACCAAGTCTCACTACGATAATGCTAAGCGACAGCAGAATAACTAACATTCAACCTGGTACATTCTTAAATCTACCAAAAGTCGATAGCTTGATGCTAGGTCACAACCAAATAACTGAAATAACTGACATTCAGCTAGGTGCAGTCTCAAGTCTACCAAAGCTCGAAGGGTTGTATCTAAACAGTAACCGAATAACCAATATTCATCCTGGTGCATTTTCAAATCTCATGATCACAAACACATCCTCGAATCTACCCCTGAAATACCTGAACTTGAGCTTCAACAAAATAAAGAAGATTCATCCAAGGGCATTCTCAGATCTACCAAATCTTGAAAGGTTGTATCTGCAGTCAAACCAGTTATCTGTCCTTCCCATGTCAGCATATGGTCTGCTGGCATCTATCTCTGAGGTCTGGATTGACAAGAACCCCTGGCAGTGTGACTGTAGGATGGCTCCCCTCAGGCGAAACATGACAGGGTCTCATTCATTTGAACACCAAATAGTATGTTCCCAGCCTGCCATGTTCTCTGGACAAAAGCTTAAAGATATTAACCCGAAAGACCTGATCTGTGAAGTGTTAACTAGCACTATGTCCACTACTACACCTGTTCGTGGCCAACTGGAAAGTGGTAACAACTCCTACAATTCCACCACTCCCCGCACCTCACACTATCACTGGTACTTTAAACGAAACGCAGGCTCAACAGCACACCCTGTAGGCACTGCATTCACCACACTGTCTGTCAAGCCAGCTAAACCAGAAAACAACACTTCCCATGAATCTGATCCCAGTTTCCCAAAACCTGTTCTCATTGCCAGCTCTATCTGTGGCCCGATGGCTGGCATTGTCCTGATTGGTGCCATCTTTTTCATAATCTGGTACAAGAGGCGGGCCGGGATTCCCCCTTTAGGCCAACCTAACGTTGTTTCAAATGATAGAAGTCTCCGAGTTAAGACACAACTAGTTGCCTCACAGCCTAATCACGACTACGAAGATATTGACGCTCAGAACCTGCCCCAAACACATGAAGGCAAAAGTCTAAAAGATCTAAATGTTGCTTTGACTAAAAATTTGAGCAAGACAAACATGACAGTTGCCACTGTACATGTTGATCACCAGTATGAAGATATGGACGCCAAACATGATCAGGCAGGCCATGGCCAGGGCCAGTCTCTGGCCATCAATGGGTCCAACACAAACACCACAGCTACTGTAGGAGCCAATGATCATGATCACCAGTATGAAGATATGAACCAACATAATCAGACAGCACAGGGTCAGTCTCAGGCCATCACTGATCATGATAAATCGCTGGATACTAGAAACCTAATATACACCAAAGAGGAACCTGCCTCGGAGTCTAACCCTGTGTACAAAAAATGTACAAATGATCAGACAGGGCAGAGCCAGAGTCAGAATACCACCGATGAAACGATGGATAATAGAAACCTAATATACACCACAGAGCCACCTGCCTCAGAGCCTAATCCTGTGTACAAATGTAAAAATGATCAGACAGATCAGGGCCAGAGTCAGTATACTTCTTTGCACGAATGTGTTAAAGCAACAACAAAGAACCCAAAATATGAAAGTGCAGATGCAGAGCCTGATGAAAACAAGGCTTTTGTAGCACAAAACAGAAATATACGTCATGTTTCCCCAAAACAGGATGAGCCTCCTCCTTTCGCCCCAACCTGTAAAGATACTGATCATGATGCCCTGCCAGCTGTCTCACAGCCACATCTGTATGATGAAGATGTGGACTCAGTACAAAAGAGCCCCAAACAAAAATATACAGATCTTAAGAGCTTTGCTAAAATCAAGAGCTTTGGGACAGCCAACAAAAACATGCCTACTAAAGATGATCCTCCCGACCTCCCCCCATCCTGTAAAGATGCTGTAGATGCCCATTCTGCTGTCTCACAGCCTTATATGTATGAAGATGTGGACTCACCAAAAAAGAGCCCCAAACCATTGAAATACACAGGTCTGAAGAGCTTTACTAAAAACAAGAGCTTTGGAACAGCTGACAAAAACATACCCACTAAAAATGAGCCTGCTGAACTTCCCGCACCCCGTAAAAATGCTAAAGATGCCCATGCTGCCGTCTCAGAGCCTCATTTGTACGAAGATGTGGACTCACCACAAAAAAACGCCAAACTGAAAGACGCAGGTATAAAGATATGTGCTAAAAAGAAAAGCTTTGGAACAACCAACAAAAATATCCCCCCTGAAGATGAGACAACTGTTAGTGTTAAGGTGCCTTCTAAGAAGCCAGATGATGGCAATGAAGAGCATCACAACTACGAAAATCATGACCTAAAATAGCATGGCAGTAGTAGTGTTGGATGAGTGTAGCATGTTCTGCAATAATGTTACCTATTGTGGTAGTTCTGAATTTTAGTGTAACATTTTCTGCAATTATGTTGCCTACTGTAGTAGTTCTGAACTTAAGTGTTCAGTAGCATTTTCTGCAATAATGTAATTGTACTTAGTATTGAAAGTTGCAGTTACAGTAGCATTTTCTGCAATAACGGTACCTACTTAATTTGTAGTAGTATTGAAGTTGACTGTAGCATTTTCTGCAATAACGGTACCTATTGTAATTTGTAGTAATACTGAAGTTTACTGTAGCATTTTGATCAGTAACGTTACCTATTGTACTAGTATTGAAGTTTAGCATTTTCTGCAATAATGTTACCTATTGTACTAGTATTGAAGTTTACTGTAGCATGTTCTGCAATAATGTTACCTTTTGTACTAGTATTGAAGTTTACAGTAGCAATTTCTGCAATAATGTTACTTATTGTACTAGTATTGAAGTTTACAGTAGCAATTTCTGCAATAATGTTACTTATTGTACTAGTATTGAAGTTTACAGTAGCAATTTCTGCAATAATGTTACTTATTGTACTAGACAGTATTGAAGTTTACTGTAGCATTTTCTGCAATAATGTTACTTATTGTACTAGTATTGAAGTTTACTGTAGCATTTTCTGCAACAATGTTACCTATGATATTGCAGAAGCCTGAGGTTTATAAGATGATATTGCTGAAAGAAAAACACAAATTGTAAGTATAATGTTTGAGGAGGTGAAGTGATATTAAATATAGACTGTAAGTGTAATTAGATGTAGCTCTATCCTGTATGAATCATACTTAGTATATGTGCATTTGATTGTATAATCTAAAAATGTTTCAACATCTCATGTGCACATGCTTTTGCAGCTGTGTAGGCTTATAGGGCTGAGGAAACAGAGGCACTGCCCTATATAAATTAACATATGGTAAAGGATTTTAAGTAACTTAAAGACATGGAAGAAGTATACATTATATTGTACTGTAAAATTGTTGCAAAAATAATTGAAGAAACTTGGATTGAACATAAGACATTAAGTCACACCTGTTATGTTTAAGACATTTTCACCTCCTCTTTCTCCTCCACCTGGTCACTCCAGGCACCTATAAGTTTAACATGGCGGCGGCGATGATGCTTCTTGTGCTGCTCAGACTCAATCTAAGGTAACTGATAGTGTTTAGAGTTTCCTCGTGTGTCGTACGTAGGCGAGCTGTACGTGAAGCATATCAACGGTTCGCAAGTTAAAGAAATATGAAAAGTAACAGAAAACAGCTGAAAGAAAGTTTTTGTATCAACTGGACACTGTATGCGTAACAGACGAGTAAGAATGCCAGTGTGTAACCAGAAGTGGTCACTCATGTTGATGGACTGGACCGGATTTGGATTAAAGATGTTCTTCTGTACACCAGTTTTCATATTTGTGTGTAATGTTTTAGGATAAAGCAAGGTTTTAGTCTATTTTCTTGGCACTTAAGCCCCATGGCAGACACCTGGGGCTCTCCTGTTCCCTCATCCCCACCTTTGTGGGTTGGTGTCGGATGGTCCCTTAGGAACTCTAACGAGCTAACCCTACCTGTCTGCCGAACTGTTAGGTTTATGAACAGTCCTGTGCCATCGCTGTTACGACTCCTGAACACTGCCAAATGAGTTTGAAGGAATTCGAAATTTGAACATGTAAGCAAGGCATAAGCAAATCACATACTTATTGATGCCGATTCATTATTTTATTGTTTTCATACTGAATGTAAACACTTTAAAAAAATCAGTAAAACTTTTTGCTGTGCTTTTTATTGTTACTGCAGACACACATACTTCAATAGCATACCCCAACCATAGTACTGTTACACATAATATCACAAAGTGGGATTTATACACAAAACCCACTCTCTTTGAAAAGAAACAACAGCTTGTTTTCTTATTTAGAATTGTATACCTCCTACACTTAATTTTAATAAAGGTATCAAAGTCAGTTTATTTATCTATACATGTAGATTAGTCTTAAACATTGAAGAATTGTATACATATAGTTTGAAATGAAATATTGTACATGGTATGTTGATTGGAATGGTAGATCTAGTACAGTTCTACAGATACTGTAAAAATGTTGTCTACATACACATGTACACACAACTCATCGGTACAGTTTTTGCTAACATACACCTCTCCAAAGCCTTCAATAATATTTGGAAGATCTCCAATATCAGTAATGAAATAGGTGGGACTTTTTTTGACACAATGTGTTGATCAGATTCAACTTCTCCACTCTCCTTCTTTTTTTAACTCAGAAAAATGCTAACAAAGCTTTGAACACAACAAAATGCTTGCAAAACGTCTAACCTTACAAAGACAGAAACATGATTTCAACTTAAGAAGTACTGCCTATCACTAATTTCAACAATTCGTACATACGTGTTGTTTCATCAAGCTGGACATTAAGTTACTTATCTTCTTTCTTGTAGAGAATAACATTTTTCAAAACATATCTTTCAGCCATGGTAAAGAAAAGGTAAAGGTCCCATAACTTTTCAAAGCTGTTGGGACAGTGGGTTGTTAATCCACTGTGTCCTGGGTATGGTGTTAGAAGTCGGAGCCTATTACTTCCATTATATTCCACTGCTCAACTCTTGATCCTATATATGTGTCTGTTAGGCTAACCACAGGCCATAAAATTCTGAGAGTAGGACGTTCAATTATTTCGGGTCCCCTGATCAAAAAAAGCTCTTTTAACATCAAGTCTAACAACTACATCTCCCCTTAATCTGACTTATGAGAAGGAAAATTTTAATAAGCTATAAGAAATTTGAGATGATTCCTGTATTTAGAACCCCCCCTTGTTGAGGACGTAATGTCTCTTGGGGTACTGTCTCCAGAAGAGACTGGAACCTCGCTTCAACTGACCCTGAAATATACAATCGTGCACAACATTAGACAGGATATTTTACTATCGCAACATGTGATATATATACAGATGGCTCATGAGACAGTATTGGTATGTGTTACTCGGTTAGTGCCAAGGTTTTCTGCCATTCAATAATTCAACGTGGGGTCGTGTGGCGCAACGACAGAGTACTCGACCCGGATTCCCGGAACCAAGAGGTCCCGGGTTCGAGTCCTGACATGCCACCGACCTTGTGCCCTTGGGAAAGGCACTTCACACGACTTTCCTCACTTGACTCGGGTGTAAATGAGTATCATGTGTTAGGTGTGCACGCTACCAGCATACTTGCTGCCTTGTGCACACTTTGTATTGTCATGTTACAATTTCTGAACAAAACAAATAATAAAGCTGAAATACAAATAAACAGTGGTAGTTCTAGCCGGTGACAAAGAAGAAACCCTACGTGTAACTTCCATTAACACTTGCTGGGTTAAATATTTCCGTCAACAGTGTGTTTGAGAGATATCCTCCAGGTATGCACAGTTTAGATATGCAGGTGTTGTGTCCCAAACCGTGCCTGTCCCGTTCTGTGCCTGTGCGGGCACAGAATGGGACACAGCCTGACTGTCCAGAACCGTGCCCAGAAGCAATATAATATCTAACCGTCTCCATGTCTCCATATAACCATACATAGAATCTTGGGCATGAATAATTATGCTATCAGGTCCCGCCAATCACTATGGTTGACAGCACTTCTGGGCACGGTTCTGGACAGTCAGGCTGTGTCCCGATCTGTGCACGCGCTGAGTGTCCCAAAGCACGGTTTGGGACAAGCACAGTTTGGGACACAACAGCAGGTGTGCATTATATTGGGGGACATGCATTGGAGACCTACCAGTAGATCTTTTTAGACACATTTTTTTTTTCAGGGTGGTGGATATCTGTGGCCAGGCAGAATGAGGTTAGTAGATATTACAGAACATTGTACAATTTTCAGTGTGAAATGTTGTTTCTTGTATGCTTCATTCAATGATTGAGATGAATTGCAAATACAGCCAGGGCTGCCCAACTAGCCAACTGGGAAAACAAAGGCCCGGGGTAGCTGTATGTGGTCACAAAGACAAAACCTTACATGTACAGTACATTGTACCTACCATTCTGTCCAGGTGTTTCCAACAGTCGTTCCAGTCCGTGTACAGTGGCATGTGGGGGTGTTGTCCCGCAGCAAGTCTGGAAAAACAGACGCATTGGGGGAAATCTTTACACTTGGAGGGACAATATCAGCCTTGAATGCAGAAGAACTCTACTCTAAACACAGAGAGAGCAAAAATCTTATAAAAAATCTTACCATCCTAGCTATACAAGTATAACATGGAACAACTCTAGAATAGGAGTTGATAGTAGATAGCTTTAGACAACATTTGCAGTTAGATGTGCAAAGGTTAGGGGTGGCAGGTTGTTCAGTGTAATATAACCAACCGCTGCTGTGTTACATGCTGTGTTACATTGAAGGATGGACAGATTATACTAGCTATACAGATACACATGTGAACCTGTGCAATGGCCAAGTGGGTAGGGTGTTTGCCTTGCATTCAGTAGGTCATGAGTTCGATCCCCAGCCGAGTCAGACTTTAAAAATGTTACATACGGATTTCTCTGCTTATAAGCACTCAGCATTTGGGAAAGAGTATGGGAGTTAAACACACACCACTACCAGTGGACTAGTTCCCTGTTGTAGTGATTGTGCAACTGTGTGGCCCAAGGGCTACAGAAACGGAGATGGGCGCTGCCGCCCTACGCAGGAAGGAACTTTGACTTGACTGACAGATACACATACAGATATAGAAGAAGTTGATACGAACCCTGAGCCTGTCACAGCCATACAGTTGGCCACCAGTGTGAATGGATAGGTCACCATGTTGGCCAGGAATCCAGTAATGGCCTGGGAGTAACTCTTGAACTCACTTACATTAGTCATCTATGGGGGAGAGAACAAAAAAACATGGCAGAAATGCTCATCTATGAAATCTAAAGGGTTATGCAAAATCTAAAACATCAGTGTGATGCATTATTGTATCACACAGAAGTTTTGAGCATACCTGTATGATCAGTGGTGTTTTTTTAGTGGATATTTTACAAGCCCACCTCAATCTACCAACACATTACTGTTTGAAAAAACACAAATTCAACAACTGTGAAATAAAGGCACACATATTTGTATTGACTATTGATAAAGCTTCTTTAGACACTAGACCATTTTATTTCAATAGAGACCATCACACATTTTATCACTAGTTTTTTTGCAACTGGTATCCAGAGTGTATCTACTTTTATCTTGCATAAGGTTCATATACAATCACAAACTTCTTTGTACCAGGTACATTCTCTCTATCTGCTGTTTCTGTACACATAACCTGGTGGAATAGTGTGTAGGGAGAACTTACAGATTCATCATTAGGTATGTAGGGAGAACTTACAGATTCATCATTAGGTGTGTAGGGAGAACTTACAGATTCATCATTAGGTAGCAGGTAGGTGTTGATGAGGTGTGCCAGGATGTTACACAACCACAGGGTGAAGACTTCTCCCAACAGCCGAGGAACCAGCCCACTGAGAAACAAGAAAACAGAGACTTCAGACTTCCGGGAAGTATTGCAATTCTCAGCTTCCTGAATTCCCCCATGTCCACATCCTACTGATTCCCAGGCAGATTCAGAGACCTTTGAACCTCCTGTCATTCTGCCTGTCAATCTTCCCCATCCATTCAGTACATGTAAATCTTCCAAATCTTTGTCTACAGCTTCTAGATACATTAGTCCATAAGACTTTAAGAGTCTTTAAAAAAACATAAGATATTGTTTGATATGCAGATATACTGACCTAAAGAACCCTGAAATGCCTTCATTGTTCCAGATTTCACTGACTGCAGAAATTGGACCACTGAAAATGGGACGGAAAAACACGTAATGGTCATTACAGTTGGACATAACATGGTCAGGAATATCGAAGTTAAAGTTAATTCATTAACGTTTGCAGCATGAACATTGAGAGTTTCCAGTGTCTTTGCAGTTTGCTGTCAAAGCAATAGTAGCAATGCAATATTCACCATTGTGATTTACATTGGAGAAGTGACCACAAACTTTAAAAAGTACACAAATCTAACTTCAGGTACATGGCTTAAAACTGTACCTTACTGAGCTTAATATGGAGAAGGCTAGAAATAAAATGTTCATGTAATACCTGTAAGCTGTTTCTCTTCCAATGAACTGCACCATGCACCTTATAGTGACAACTGGAACAGAGTACAGCATTTGTTAGACAAGCAGATTTACATAATTATCATAACGTGTAATCACTATGAATAAAAGAGCTTAAATAGCATAAGATCAAAGTCTGTATAAATTTAATACATCTAGTCTTGTCGAATTAATATCATTTAAAAATTCAATGAACACCAGCTTTTAATGGATACATTCCATCTTATATTTTGTGGTTTAGTGAAAGCTACTCTGATTTGAACTTTTAAATTTAAAATTTTTCAATCTCACCATGGAAGGGCTGACTGACCACCACTGCCAGACATCTAGCTGCAGTTTCCTGGGAGGTCTGTAGGGGGAGCAGTAGAATAAGCCACTAGTATACATACATGTACATGTAGATGCAAACAGCTTTTAAACAAGGATGAACTGTTTTCACAGTTACATATTCATCATTTTCATAAACCCAAGTTCTAGACCTATAGCAAGGACACAGGTTACCGTTTTGACAAACTTCTCAGCAACAGTCCTCAAATCATCTGTATCCTTGATCGGATCAACAGGATGGGAGCTTCGCATGTGCTGAGAACAAGACAACAGAGAGACAAATCATGTACAGTACTGTATATATGTACAGTATATATACCTAAATCCTCATACAAACATGACAGTTTACCACCAGAAAGACAGTTTGCTATATGTATAACTTGTTTATAATTAGGTACATGTCCCATGTCTAAAGTAAACTTCTGTACCTGTATTTGAATCTTATTACAATGTAGATGCACAGCTAGTAGGTACCGGTACAACTTTGCACCTGTGTATAAACTGCTGTACCTGTAATTCTTCAGAAACACAGCCCTAGTTACATGTACATGTACAGGTTTGGACCTTTGTATAAACTGCTATACCTGTACCTATAATTTTTCAGAGACTCTAGACACAGCCCTACTAGTAGTAATACGGTAGTACAGGTACAAGTTTGCACCTATATACAAACTGCTGTATCTGTACCTGTAACTTTTCAGAAACACAGCCCTAGGTATAGGTAC
The DNA here is from genome assembly GCA_013266295.2 of Branchiostoma floridae x Branchiostoma japonicum. NCBI lineage: Eukaryota > Metazoa > Chordata > Leptocardii > Amphioxiformes > Branchiostomatidae > Branchiostoma > Branchiostoma floridae x Branchiostoma japonicum. Next base: position 3,185,077 of record CM023839.1, read on the forward strand.
AAGTTTGCATCTGTATATAAACTACTGTACCTGTACCTGTAATTTTTCAGGGCCACAGCCATAGGCGTACAAGTTTACACCTGTATATGTACTGCTATACCTGTAAATGGTGTAATTTTTCAGCCACACAGCCCTCCCCAGTGTACATACTTACCTCCATGACCCGAGAGTTGACACTAGTGCCGATGATGCCAGTACAGATCCTGGGCAGCAGGCCTCGATACAGACCCAGGAAGCCGTCAGTCTTACGGATGTGACCCACTGTAGGAATGGGGAATGTTACATTGGAGGGATCAAAATGATTTTGTCCAATGTAGGTACCGGTAACTATTCCTCTTCTTCCCTTTACGTGCACAACCTCAATTAGCTGAGGGCTCTGGCATGGTGGGGGTAGGGGTATTATAGTTTGGATGGGGTGGTCGCTCTTATGTTATGTACAATGTGTGTGTTTGTTGTAGTCTGCAGACTTCTAGCTCCTCAATGGGCAGGGGCGCCACTCCCTGTCTGCCACCCGACAGCTGGGTGGCGGTGAGTACCCGTAACTGTTGTTTAAAACTACAAGGTGCTGATGGCATTCTTGAATGCCTGTAATGTCTTGGCTTCTTAACACAAGCATTGAAGTGCACATATCATAGACTCAGTCATAGTGAAAGTGCAAATAAATTTTTCAACTCCGAGCTTCTTAAAATGAGCGTAAATGTACAGAGCAACTTTAGGAAGAACCAACTTACTGTACTGCAGCAGTCCTGGTAGCATCAGGATGGGCCGGCCGAACAGGTTAGTGGTGGCACGGGGTGGGAGGGGCTCATGGCCAACCTTAAGGGACAGACAGGTAAGACTTAGAATCGTTACTTTAAGACATCACCTTATAACTTACATTTGTACCGTACATGTATATTTTAGGGGTTCTCATTCTGACGACAAACTGAAATTTGAAAGGGTAGAAGTCTTTTTTACACATGTAATAATAGTGAACACGGGTCGAGACAATTTTATTGTTTCTGTAGTCTGGGCCTCATTGAAAATCAATTTGACAAAAATTGAAGGAGCCACCCAGCTGTCTGAAGATTTGATGAATAAAAAATAAACAGCTTTATCCCATAAAATAATTTTCTACTTTGGACCAGTACTACTAGCCGACTGCTGCCGACCCCTGTGGCAGGGACAACAGCAGCTGAGTATACTAGTAATCATATCCTGGATAGTGAGTGTGTGTGAGCGGACCATGTTGCTATTTGGATGTAACCAGTTTAACATGTAAAGCCACGCTAAGAAAAAATAAAAGGCTAGCACGTAGGGTATACAGAAACAGTTCACAGAACCTAAAATACTCACAGCTGGTTGAACTAAAACGAAGGACAGTCACTTAATCCATCGTGTGAGTGTGACAAATCTCACGTACTAGTAGGTGTATGGGGAGGGGGGCGATTTTGATGTCCCCCACCCCCTTCTTGTACTCCATCTACAGCCAACACCTGAAGGTTCTCACCTGGATCAGGACTTTGACGTAAGTCATGGGATGGGAGGCGGTTGTGATGCCCACTCCCAGCAAGACGTGGGACCAGTCCAGGTCCGGGGGAGACCCATTGACCTCTCCTTCTCCCCCTTCACCACCATTTCTTTCTCGTCCGAACATCGCCATTTTGCCTGACACCGCCACCAAACGTAACGAACACGTATCGCGTTTCTTGGAGAAATAAACCAACTAAAACAGCAGAAATATTTGCCAGCGCTCATAAAAATTCCTAAGCAGATGCTATGATTTAATTTGATTTCTACTATACTGTACGTTTTCTGTGACGAATGAAGGAATAATTTGAACGTTTTACATTTGCTTGCGAACAACATCTGACACCCACTCTCCCATGAGGCTCCACCCATGGGATATAACACACCTGCCAACCACCTGACACCAGGTTCCTCGCACCTGCAAACACCTGCTCACCTGTGCTACCTGTTTACTATTTGATAAGCAGGCATCTATGATGTTTGTTTGTTTGTTTGTCTGTTTGTTTGTTTGTTTGTATTGCATAACAGGTAAACCACCTCCTTATGCACGTGCCCCTAGCTTGATACTAGTACTAACATGGTATGTTCCTACAACCGCCTCTAGGCTCTAGCCCTACAGGGTACTCTACGTTATAATTACACATGAAAAGATGACAAGACCGGCAGTGTACACAAATTTACATCGCTGGTAACATCACAGCTTATAAGTACTACTGTTTATATAAATCAGACCGAAAAAAAATACAAGTAAAATGAGGTTCCTTGGTATAACACTCAGGAGGTTTGTAATTTCAAAAATCACTTTAATCCCCCATGTCATTTTTACCTGTTAACCTTTTTTAACATCTTCATTGTAAAAACACAGATTGGTACATGTTTTTTAAACTGTAAACGGTCACGTTGAAAATACAACGCCAAGAGTGTAAAGATGTGTTTATAGCTACGCGTAGGCTATACCATTATGATAATATATATATTATAAGCACGTTATGTTGTAAACCATGTACATACAACACTTTGGTGTCAATGTCACACCAAAAGCTCCAGAGTATCAGGTCAGGCAAATGTTGTTGTCATCACAACCTTTATACAACGTACCAGTAATGGATATTACCAACAGCGTATTTGTCCGAGAAATTCTACACGTGCTAATAACATAACAAAGCTCTCACAGCACGCACCGTGGTGCAAGATTTCGGCTGAAGATATATAAATACAGAAATAGCCTAGACAAAATTTCCATTTAAGTCATTATTATATCGCGTTCATGGCACTATTTCTGTTGAAACGATGTGAATACTCCAACAAATGTGTTCAGTTTTTCCCTAACAAGATATCGATGGCAAATTCATAACGTTACGGACTATTCAATGAGTACGAGTATACAATAGATACTGGACCCCCGGTTCCCCCTTTAGATTCCATAGTTTGTCTCTTTCTTCCTTTTAGTCTTCCTGTGGTCCTCTCAAGGTGATAAAATCGATAAAGAGTAAAGCAATAGATGTGACCGACTGGTTTGTCATGCAGTAAAACAGCACGATGTGTACAAATCTAAAGAGAGGCCGGACTAAAGTGGCGGTGAGTCCGCGGGCGATGTCCTTGGTGCTGAAGTGGGGGGTCCCTAACCGCGCGGTCGTATGGCGTCGTGCGATTTTGATATCGTAGTATTTTCAAGCAGACCGTGACAGAACCAACCGCCGACAGAAATCTAGGACAACCTTTGCCGGTGACAAGACAGCAGAATTTCGTTCTACAGATACAAGACTATCCCACGAATTCTCTCAGTTTGCGATCGCACAACGATCTTACGACGAATGTGATCGGGCTCTAACCCCTGCCATGCAGGGTTGAGGGGGCGTCTCGATGAAAAGGGCGTGCGCTTGGCCATCCCTGAGACACAATAGAGAATGTCACATGTACAGAAGGTTCTGTATCTGTATAGCTGGTATAACCGCCCCTCAGCGTACACACCAGCTTCGCAGGCACGCGGCGCGGCGGCAGCTGGCTACATTATACCGAACGACCTACTACACCCAATCTTTGCACATCTAACTGCAGGAGTTGTTTAAAGCTATCTAGTGATGATGCCCTGACTGTGCTTGGTGGAAACGAGTTCCACACGATCTACGATAGTTCTTGGTTCGGTTCGATGGCGATGATATGTCAGAAGAAGGCTGGCAAGTCTATGGTAGAGGTTCGCCTATTCCAGTCCGGTTTGTAGTCTGCTCGGGTTGAACCCGGTTGTAGATTTTTGGGAACACTTCCCTTAAAGCCTTCCTAAAATGAGTCTGATTAAGACTGTAGAACACGGAATCAGTGACAGGCGACAAAGTAAATGCTAGAAGTAGAGAAACCCTTCTCGCCACGAGAAGGACGAATGTTGCCCCTTTTCCGGCCGCATTTGCCACCCGTACGAAAACGAAACACATGGTATTGGCAATGACGAACACTAGTACAATGGCGAACGAAGGCGCAAGGGTACGGAAGGCGCGGGTTTCGTGAAGGCTCAGGTGACGATTCTCCTCACGATCTTGCTGCTGTCTTGCTTCCTTTAAGACTCGGGAATACATAAATGCAATAGTCAGAAGGGCAGCACCTGATATGAGCAATGTTATTACCGCAGTTAGCATCACAGAAGTGTTGGACGTTGACATCGCAAGAGGAGTGCATGCATCGATGTACAGCACATCTTCGCCCATTTTGGTGTTATTTACACCTGCAAGTACCGACGCAACCGACAAGCAAAGACTGACGGCCCGAAAAACAGTCACGGCGATGCCCAGACGTTTTGTAGTGATGCTGTCGTTGTAATGCAGAGGGTGTATGGTGAAGAAGTACACATCTGCAGCTATCAGGAGATACGCAAACGTCTTCGACAAAAGCACGTTGGTCACTAGAACTGCCTCCGCCCTGCACAGGTCCACACTTGTAGAGTTGTACCCCTGACTTATATTGTGAATGACAGTAGGGACGTAAAAACCAGTGAGAAGAATGTCGTCCAAGGCCAGGTTACAGCGCAGGTAGTGACAAGGTTTCTGTAGATATTCCTTCATCCATACAAGTAGGATGACCAGCAGTCCACAAACTACAGAAAGGACGACACTGATGACAAGATAGGACACCTGGAGTCCCCGCGCCACAGGATTGTCTGTACCGAAAATCAGATAATCGGACTCGTTGTTGGCAGAGTTGCTCATCTTTGGATTCGGTAGAAACGCCTGACTCAACAGTCAATAACCATAATCCTTGGTGATACACGTCTAGATATGCACGTGGCTCAAGAGCTGTTCCTCAAAACGTACTGATTAAAAGGCTCTCGTCTCAACTTATACCCCTAATTTGTGCTACCGACCGGGAAATACTAGTACATATATGGAAGAGTGAACGAGTGGGCCGGGTTATGTTCCATAATCACCGACGTAAACAACCAATCAACCATGTAGTTAGACTTAGCGTCCCTAGGTCTGTTTCTGCTAATGACTATAACGACAAACTCAATACTGCTATGTGGACAGACTGTGGCATATCGCTAACTTAGCGATATATACCACAATCAGTATTGAGTTTGTCGTTATAGCCATTGGCAGAAACACACCTAGGACTCGCCTATCACCGATGTGTGTTGTATAAACACATTGCAGTAAAGCTGTCAAACATCTATGACGTAAAGGCTCGATTACTAAATGGCACCAAACGTATCAGGCGAGACTAGATACAAAAGAAACAATTAATTTCTTAACCAAGGGACAAAATCATAGGGGGTATAAAAACAGGAACGATACGACTTGCATTGCTTGTTAAAACAACTTTGTTCTTGTATTTGTCTGATCTAATATAAACAAGATGGAGCCATTGACTAAGTTTTGGACAGTTTATTATCTTTTCACACAGGTGTTGTACAAGCAACAAACCACATATACTATATGTATGATTCAATGTTGCACAAACAGATATGTGCATTATATACAGAGTGTACATATATATATATAGAGAGAGAGAGATGTAGATATAGATAGATATAGATGTATAGATATAGATATATATTATTTATTTTTTCGCACATAGTGTAAATACGAAGTGTAAAAAAGAACATAAATATATGAAATGTGCGGCAGAAAGACAGAGACCAATATGGTCTATACATTACCTTAATAACAAATAAATGATGACTAACAACAACAATAACTTAATATCTAACAATTCATAACTTGAAAGACAAAAGTAATTTATTTATTTATTTATTTCTACTTCAAACATACATTGACAGGGAAATACACACATATACATGTCCATATGCCCTGAATTGCGTAAGCTTGTTACAAAACAATTGTACATACCATATGTGCTGACTGTCCTAACAAAAATACATATAGTAACAAACGCTAAACCAAGATCCAAGCTCACAGGCTGGTGGTTGGTCTAGGAAGTAGAGTTATTGTAAAGTCTGACTGCAGTGTGCAAGAAAGACTGTCTCAGTCGTTCAGTTCTGGCCTTGGGAAGAGTGAACGCACTGTTGTTCCTCAGATTCCTGCCAGTGGCTGTGCGTCTTTGGGGGGGGCACGAGATCATGCAGTGGATGATCAGGATGATAATGAGAAAACTTAACAATACATATTACTATTCACAAGATAAATGTGACAAACGGATTATCAATCAAATCATAACGATATCAACTAGATAGATAACATAGAAATACAACAACTAGAGAAGAGATAACAAGCAAGTGAAAAGCTAATTATATACAAGATATACAGCCTCATCGAAGAATCAGTCCATCTTTTTCAAACTAAAATCAAATGTGCCAGACATAGAAGTATGCAATGTGAAAAAAACATTATGTATATAAGAGCCTGGGAGCATTGTATAATACAATGGTGGAGAAGGTATTTTCCAATTTTCGTAAGCACGTGAGGAATTACATACAAGGATCTCCTTTTCACATCAATTCACAGCGACTCCACACAAGAATAAAAAGGAATACATTCTAGGCCGATCGAGGAATGAACATGACTAGCCAAGCTGTAATCCAATCTCAGTGAATAAGTCCTCGAGGAACACAATCTAAAGGCTTACATAAGTGACAAACAGGCTGTTTTTTTTCCAACTCCTTTTGTTCTTGTTTTTATGTTCTGAAAAAAACAACACATTTTGCACGACGAGAATTGATTCAAATCTGACGGGAAAAGCTATACATGAATCAAATTTAGTAGTTAGCACACAAGCTATCATATTGAAAAGGTACGTATACTGCCCAACAGAACATGGCCGGCCTAGTCTCACAGAGACAGTACATAACATTCTTCTTTCACGAGCTGTCAACTTGAACATTGTCCTTGGAGTGCGCTTCAAATAAACCGACGGATTTATCAATATTCTCGGATATCCTCCTCTTACAATATTCTTATCCAAGGTACCAGGTGTCCATTTACTACCGTTATCAAGTCCGGTACTGTTTACAAAATAAACATTACCCAACTTTACTGGCATTTACTACCTTGGGTAAACTTCCCACGTTTCGTGCAGTGAATTTGTCTCCTTCTTACACCTCTACCGGTGGTAACCCATGATCATCCGGCTTCGGGGCGGTAGGATGATGAGCCACCGGAGGCTGTACGTGTGCCTCGCCGTTGAAGAAGGGCAGGACTTCCTTGATGGCCCGTCTGAAGTCGGCCTTCTTCAGGCTGTACACCACGGAGTCCGTGATGTAGGACAGGCTGAGGTGCAGCAGCAGCGCGACTCTCCGTGCGGCGGACAGGTAGACGCTGGACCCCTCAGCCTGAGCGGCACGCGCGAAGATGAAGGAGACGATGGCGGTGCCCACGAAGACCAGGACCACGGTGAAATGGGGCGCGAGCGCTTTGAAGGCCTGGGTTTCGTGAAGGTTCAGGTGGCGATGTTCATCTCGATCCTGCTGCCCTCTTGCCTCCTTCATTACTCGGTAATACAGCAGCCCGACAGCCAAGACGACGAAAACTGCGATCGGCACGACGACGATCAGAATGGCCAGCACCGTTTTCCTTGGGCTGGAGTTCATTCCAGGCAAGCAGACGAGGACATCCGAGACATCTTGGGCATCGCCGGATCCACCCACGGCGATGGAGGTCAGAGCAACGGCGAAGGTCAAGACCCTGGCTGCGACGATAGCCAAGACTACGCGTCGAGTCGTCACCCTGTCGTTGTAGTGCAGAGGGTGGATGACGAACTGGTACACTTCCATGGCCATGAAGAGGTACGTACACGTCTTGGACAGCAGCACGCCGAGAGTGAACGCTCCTTCCAGCCTGCAGAGCGTGAAGCTTGCGGAGTTGTGCCCCTGGCTGATGTGGTGGATGACATTCGGGACGCACACGCCGGCGAAGAGAACGTCGTCAACGGCTAAGTTACAGCGGAGGTAGTGACAAGGTTTTTGTAGATACTCCTTCTTCCACACCAAGACGATCACCAACAGTCCACAAAGCACCGACAAGACGACAGTGATGACCAGGTAAGTTATCTGGAAACCTTTTGCTACGGGGTTTTCCGTGCCGAAAATCTGATTATCAGACATGTTTGTGGCAGCCGTTTTACCCAGGAGATGAACTGCTTATGACGGCCTGCCAGATGCATACAAGAAATCAAAGTGAGCGTAGAGGAGCCGAAAATGTACGGAATCTTGAAGAGATGAATTCGTAATTCATCTGAGAGAACCATCGGCCATGCGATAACAAAGGAACATAGTCCACTCTGTACTATTGGTCTGTTCAAGGACCTCCTTGGTCTGTTCAGCCATTTGCATGCAAATAAACATCATAACATCGAGATCATATTAAATCCCTGGCATTGTGGTCACCAAGCAACGTTTTCATCAACAGCAGCGGGTGCGTTAATCGCAGAGGCACTTATTTTTAACCTGCAAGCTAGTCACCCGTCTCTCCCAAGGCTGCATTCTAGGTTACCTCGCCACCGTATACTTTTATCCCGCCTGGCAAACCCAAACAACCCCGGTGATATTTCCCTGCATGAATTCAGTTAAGAGCCCTTCTTAAAAGGGTTGTAGCAAAATTTCCTCGGGGGTATGTTGGCCTTGGTGCCGAAGACCTGGCCTATGTAGGCCCTTGAAACAGTCTGGGTTCCAGGCTAGCTGCATTCGGTGCCTCCCTAAATGTAAAATGGTCGCCTGACTACTATGTATGTTCTCCAGAGATTTGTCATGACTTTTTTTAAAACCTAATTAGCTTCTCTAAATATCCCTGCTATCTGTTCGTGCAGAAATCCTGTTTTCGTTACACGACATAATTGACGTCAAATGCAATTTCATCAAAGTAGCGTCACGCAGATGTTTTTCATTTTAAAACCAGACCTTTTATTCAATAGTCACCACGTAGCAAATCACGAAGCCCATGTCAAGGTTACCGCTTATATAAGCCCACGTCACACATTCACGAATATGGCCTCCCGAACACTGCCGAACGCCCCCCAAACCATGGTTTGGAGTAGGTCGGGAGCAAGGTCGGCTGGGTTGGCTGGTGTTCGGCGAATTCGGCTTCTATTCGGCTGCGCCAACCGAATGTTTCAAAATTTTACAGTCCCGCATAGCATACGTAGACTCAACTTGATGTCACAGTGGTAAGGCCTAAGAAAAAAATGTCGTGTTCCCGGTTTCAGTCCTGAAAAAAACTACGCTCTGTTTTTTTTATTTAGGCTGAAGTGATACAACAATGTAAACTGAATTGCCTCAGGATCAGGGCCGTCCCTCCATTTCAAGTTGTGGGGAAGAGACTTATTTCATACGATTTATTCATTAATGAAATTTGTTTCTGAAAATCATTGAAATAACGTTTCAAAGGGTTTGAAATTCAGATATCAGATGGAAAATTTAATGGACTTGTCAGCGGTCGATCGAAAAAAAAGCCAAAAACATTTTTTCTAGGCCTAATTATGTAGACTAGGCATACTGATTAGTAGTATGATAAAAAATAATGTAGTATCTTGGTATATTTGCTAGCTCCAGACTAGTGAAGGTTTACAATCATTTCATGAAGGAAAACACTGTACTTCACAAAAAAAGTGCACGTCTAATCGTTTAGCGAACTGAATGTGCATTGAATGAGATCACCAGGTTTGACTTCAGGTCAAAGGTCATGTTCGTCCGCTCCCCTCCCACCTCTGACGAGCGAACAGTGCAGAATTTTGGTGGACTTCTTGTCAAGATTTGACCGCATTTGTTCGTTTTTCCAGCCAGATAACTTCATTTAGACGTTGTCTTGTACACAAACAGGTCAGTAAGTAACTATAAACAGGTGTAAGTTTTCAGAAAGTGTCTACTTTGGTGGTAAATGTTCGATTTTGTTCGAAGAAGGAGCGCTTTTGTGTTCGCGCGCGTTTGAAAATAATTGTCTTGGCGCACGAAAATATATATTTTTATGCCAAGCTGTGGCAAAAACCAGAAGAGGTCTAGAGGCGTGGAGGTATTTTTAAGGGAGAAGAAAGCATTTTGTCCTATTTATTATAACGTATGTGTAACAGTTGTGTTCGTAGTGCGAAAAGAAATCTTGGTAATTTTCAATATGAGATGTTTGCCCCCCTCCCCCAACACATGACCATGTTTTTGCATGTACGTACATATACTACATATCCAAAAATTATAGATATTTCCGACTGAGTAACATCCCTCTCCTTATAACTGTGCAATATATAAGTGCCAACCATGTTCACCATGTTACTTCATCCCATAAAATTTGTTGGGAAAATTTATTTAAAGTGCAGTAATATAATTTTTTTTAATGATGCTTGATGTCTATCAGTCAACTGTAATCAATAGATTAAGATCTCTTGACAAATTATTGTTATCTCGATCTCATATTTGACTTCCAATGCGCTGTGAATTACTGAGATAGTTATTAAGACATTATTATGAAACTGGTCTTATGCCATCCTAGATAATGTAGAAAAAAATACTAAAATATAGTGTGTGCACTACTAGTATAATGCCCTCTGGCCTGTGCTTGATTTCAACCCTGAGATCAAAATAAAGAACACTTTGATGACGGTCAAAATTGATCGTTTCCAAAATCATATCCAGTTGCTTGAGTAACTGTTTTTGGCGTATCTTATTAACTGGATGTCTAACCTTCACTGATGTAACACTTTGATACTTATAATTAATTTTTCCCGTAAAATTGTTGTTCAAGATGATTAAGTTACAGCCTTTTTTTTGTTGAAAAGTTTGAGTGCGTAGATTAATAGTGTTGTTTGATTATAACTCATGATCCATGTTACTTCCATGTGTTGTGCAGACCATGTCGCTGAGTGACCTGGCCACCAAAGGCCTATGTGGTCTGTGTAAGGAGGTCTCACTGTCTGTGCTACCCAGGCTCTACATGGAGGAGATCATGCTAGAGCTCGGCCGTCGGAACATCGACGTACGCGGGGAGGGCGTCAGCAAGGACGACCTTGTCACCATCCTGTACGAGCTCATGACCTTGGAGTACCGCGAGATCGATAAAATGCACGGCGTCGAAGAAACGGCCGTGTCGGAAGAAGACACACTCACCACCCTTCCGCAGCAAGAAGGGGAGGAAGCAATCCAACTTGAAAGCGTCGTACCATCAAGTTCTACAGAGCCACTCGACAGCCAGGAAGCCCACACAGAAAGCGCTGAGTCGGCAGACCCGCTAAACATGATCACCCAGCAGCCACAAGCCGAGGACGACATGCATGAGGTCCACACCACGTTGGTCGACACCAACGGAAGTTGTTCTTTCAGGTTATAAGAAATACTTTATTTCTTTCTTACTTTCTTTACTTTGGCCCTTCGCTCCTGCCAGATACAGCATAGGCCACCGACGATGGCTCTCCACTTCACCCACCTATGGGCTGTCTTTCTCAGGTCCTCCCAGCTGCTCGCTACTCTCCTCATCTCCTCCTCTGTGTCTCTTCTCCAACTGTTTCTGGGACGTCCTCTTTTTCTTTTTCCCTTTCTTTCAGTGTTCTGCAATACTACAGAAAATCAAAATTTTGTTCTGCAATTCAAAAATGCTATCTGCAAATACACAAGCCTCCATACTACTACCTTTGCAACCTAATAATGCCTATATTTACATCATATATAGTAGGGATGTGTACCTAGACTCAGGTTCGGGTCTGGATTCAAGTCCAGAGGTTTACTAGTAATGTGGTGTAGACTGGTGTTCAATACCAGTCAACCCGGTCTCTGCAACATATCAGACACAATTACTAGTAATGGAGGCTTTCTAATTTAAAAGTAGTCATTTTAGAGCTAGTACAACTTACAACTAAACTGTAGACAGTTGCAGTGATAGGTTGATAAAAGTGTCTAATAGCAGTGTATAGCCAGTTAATGTGGTGTTGACTGGTGCTCAATACCAGTAGGCCCGGTTCTCTGCAACATATCAGACACAATTATCAACATTAATGCAGGCTTTCTAATTTAGAAGTAGCCATTTTAGAGCTAGTACAACTAAACTGTAGACAGTTGCAGTGATAGGTTGATAAAAGTGTCTAATAGCAGTGTATAGCCAGTTAATGTGGTGTTGACTGGTGCTCAATACCAGTAGGCCCGGTTCTCTGCAACATATCAGACACAATTATCAACATTAATGCAGGCTTTCTAATTTAGAAGTAGCCACTTTATTTAGAGCTAGTACAACTAAACTGTAGACAGTTGCAGTGATAGGTTGATAAAAGTGTCTAATAGCAGTGTATAGCCAGTTAATGTGGTGTTGACTGGTGCTCAATACCAGTAGGCCCGGTTCTCTGCAACATATCAGACACAATTATCAACATTAATGCAGGCTTTCTAATTTAGAAGTAGCCACTTTATTTAGAACTAGTACAACTAAACTGTAGACAGTTGCAGTGATAGGTTGATAAAAGTGTCTAATAGCAGTGTATAGCCAGTTAATGTGGTGTTGACTGGTGCTCAATACCAGTAGGCCCGGTTCTCTGCAACATATCAGACACAATTATCAACATTAATGCAGGCTTTCTAATTTAGAAGTAGCCACTTTATTTAGAGCTAGTACAACTAAACTGTAGACAGTTGCAGTGATAGGTTGATAAAAGTGTCTAATAGCAGTGTATAGCCAGTTAATGTGGTGTTGACTGGTGCTCAATACCAGTAGGCCCGGTTCTCTGCAACATATCAGACACAATTATCAACATTAATGCAGGCTTTCTAATTTAGAAGTAGCCACTTTATTTAGAGCTAGTACAACTAAACTGTAGACAGTTGCAGTGATAGGTTGATAAAAGTGTCTAATAGCAGTGTATAGCCAGTTAATGTGGTGTTGACTGGTGCTCAATACCAGTAGGCCCGGTTCTCTGCAACATATCAGACACAATTATCAACATTAATGCAGGCTTTCTAATTTAGAAGTAGCCACTTTATTTAGAGCTAGTACAACTAAACTGTAGACAGTTGCAGTGATAGGTTGATAAAAGTGTCTAATAGCAGTGTATAGCCAGTTAATGTGGTGTTGACTGGTGCTCAATACCAGTAGGCCCGGTTCTCTGCAACATATCAGACACAATTATCAACATTAATGCAGGCTTTCTAATTTAGAAGTAGCCACTTTATTTAGAGCTAGTACAACTAAACTGTAGACAGTTGCAGTGATAGGTTGATAAAAGTGTCTAATAGCAGTGTATAGCCAGTTAATGTGGTGTTGACTGGTGCTCAATACCAGTAGGCCCGGTTCTCTGCAACATATCAGACACAATTATCAACATTAATGCAGGCTTTCTAATTTAGAAGTAGCCACTTTATTTAGAGCTAGTACAACTAATCTGTAGACAGTTGCAGTGATAGGTTGATAAAAGTGTCTAATAGCAGTGTATAGCCAGTTAATGTGGTGTTGACTGGTGCTCAATACCAGTAGGCCCGGTTCTCTGCAACATATCAGACACAATTATCAACATTAATGCAGGCTTTCTAATTTAGAAGTAGCCATTTTAGAGCTAGTACAACTAAACTGTAGACAGTTGCAGTGATAGGTTGATAAAAGTGTCTAATAGCAGCGTATAGCCAGTTAATGTGGTGTTGACTGGTGCTCAATACCAGTAGGCCCGGTTCTCTGCAACATATCAGACACAATTATCAACATTAATGCAGGCTTTCTAATTTAGAAGTAGCCACTTTATTTAGAGCTAGTACAACTAAACTGTAGACAGTTGCAGTGATAGGTTGATAAAAGTGTCTAATAGCAGTGTATAGCCAGTTAATGTGGTGTTGACTGGTGCTCAATACCAGTAGGCCCGGTTCTCTGCAACATATCAGACACAATTATCAACATTAATGCAGGCTTTCTAATTTAGAAGTAGCCACTTTATTTAGAGCTAGTACAACTAAACTGTAGACAGTTGCAGTGATAGGTTGATAAAAGTGTCTAATAGCAGTGTATAGCCAGTTAATGTGGTGTTGACTGGTGCTCAATACCAGTAGGCCCGGTTCTCTGCAACATATCAGACACAATTATCAACATTAATGCAGGCTTTCTAATTTAGAAGTAGCCACTTTATTTAGAGCTAGTACAACTAATCTGTAGACAGTTGCAGTGATAGGTTGATAAAAGTGTCTAATAGCAGTGTATAGCCAGTTAATGTGGTGTTGACTGGTGCTCAATACCAGTAGGCCCGGTTCTCTGCAACATATCAGACACAATTATCAACATTAATGCAGGCTTTCTAATTTAGAAGTAGCCATTTTAGAGCTAGTACAACTAAACTGTAGACAGTTGCAGTGATAGGTTGATAAAAGTGTCTAATAGCAGTGTATAGCCAGTTAATGTGGTGTTGACTGGTGCTCAATACCAGTAGGCCCGGTTCTCTGCAACATATCAGACACAATTATCAACATTAATGCAGGCTTTCTAATTTAGAAGTAGCCACTTTATTTAGAGCTAGTACAACTAAACTGTAGACAGTTGCAGTGATAGGTTGATAAAAGTGTCTAATAGCAGTGTATAGCCAGTTAATGTGGTGTTGACTGGTGCTCAATACCAGTAGGCCCGGTTCTCTGCAACATATCAGACACAATTATCAACATTAATGCAGGCTTTCTAATTTAGAAGTAGCCACTTTATTTAGAGCTAGTACAACTAATCTGTAGACAGTTGCAGTGATAGGTTGATAAAAGTGTCTAATAGCAGTGTATAGCCAGTTAATGTGGTGTTGACTGGTGCTCAATACCAGTAGGCCCGGTTCTCTGCAACATATCAGACACAATTATCAACATTAATGCAGGCTTTCTAATTTAGAAGTAGCCATTTTAGAGCTAGTACAACTAAACTGTAGACAGTTGCAGTGATAGGTTGATAAAAGTGTCTAATAGCAGTGTATAGCCAGTTAATGTGGTGTTGACTGGTGCTCAATACCAGTAGGCCCGGTTCTCTGCAACATATCAGACACAATTATCAACATTAATGCAGGCTTTCTAATTTAGAAGTAGCCACTTTATTTAGAGCTAGTACAACTAAACTGTAGACAGTTGCAGTGATAGGTTGATAAAAGTGTCTAATAGCAGTGTATAGCCAGTTAATGTGGTGTTGACTGGTGCTCAATACCAGTAGGCCCGGTTCTCTGCAACATATCAGACACAATTATCAACATTAATGCAGGCTTTCTAATTTAGAAGTAGCCACTTTATTTAGAACTAGTACAACTAAACTGTAGACAGTTGCAGTGATAGGTTGATAAAAGTGTCTAATAGCAGTGTATAGCCAGTTAATGTGGTGTTGACTGGTGCTCAATACCAGTAGGCCCGGTTCTCTGCAACATATCAGACACAATTATCAACATTAATGCAGGCTTTCTAATTTAGAAGTAGCCATTTTAGAGCTAGTACAACTAAACTGTAGACAGTTGCAGTGATAGGTTGATAAAAGTGTCTAATAGCAGTGTATAGCCAGTTAATGTGGTGTTGACAGGTGCTCAATACCAGTAGGCCCGGTTCTCTGCAACATATCAGACACAATTATCAACATTAATGCAGGCTTTCTAATTTAGAAGTAGCCACTTTATTTAGAGCTAGTACAACTAAACTGTAGACAGTTGCAGTGATAGGTTGATAAAAGTGTCTAATAGCAGTGTATAGCCAGTTAATGTGGTGTTGACTGGTGCTCAATACCAGTAGGCCCGGTTCTCTGCAACATATCAGACACAATTATCAACATTAATGCAGGCTTTCTAATTTAGAAGTAGCCACTTTATTTAGAGCTAGTACAACTAAACTGTAGACAGTTGCAGTGATAGGTTGATAAAAGTGTCTAATAGCAGTGTATAGCCAGTTAATGTGGTGTTGACTGGTGCTCAATACCAGTAGGCCCGGTTCTCTGCAACATATCAGACACAATTATCAACATTAATGCAGGCTTTCTAATTTAGAAGTAGCCACTTTATTTAGAGCTAGTACAACTAATCTGTAGACAGTTGCAGTGATAGGTTGATAAAAGTGTCTAATAGCAGTGTATAGCCAGTTAATGTGGTGTTGACTGGTGCTCAATACCAGTAGGCCCGGTTCTCTGCAACATATCAGACACAATTATCAACATTAATGCAGGCTTTCTAATTTAGAAGTAGCCATTTTAGAGCTAGTACAACTAAACTGTAGACAGTTGCAGTGATAGGTTGATAAAAGTGTCTAATAGCAGTGTATAGCCAGTTAATGTGGTGTTGACTGGTGCTCAATACCAGTAGGCCCGGTTCTCTGCAACATATCAGACACAATTATCAACATTAATGCAGGCTTTCTAATTTAGAAGTAGCCACTTTATTTAGAGCTAGTACAACTAAACTGTAGACAGTTGCAGTGATAGGTTGATAAAAGTGTCTAATAGCAGTGTATAGCCAGTTAATGTGGTGTTGACTGGTGCTCAATACCAGTAGGCCCGGTTCTCTGCAACATATCAGACACAATTATCAACATTAATGCAGGCTTTCTAATTTAGAAGTAGCCACTTTATTTAGAGCTAGTACAACTAAACTGTAGACAGTTGCAGTGATAGGTTGATAAAAGTGTCTAATAGCAGTGTATAGCCAGTTAATGTGGTGTTGACTGGTGCTCAATACCAGTAGGCCCGATTCTCTGCAACATATCAGACACAATTATCAACATTAATGCAGGCTTTCTAATTTAGAAGTAGCCATTTTAGAGCTAGTACAACTAAACTGTAGACAGTTGCAGTGATAGGTTGATAAAAGTGTCTAATGGTATGGTCAGTTACTCGTAGGTTCAGGTTATTTAAAGAATTACATGTTGGCAAACATTTTACATGCAATTTTAAAAATACATGCAAAAATGTGGGCGAAACTGTGGCCATATCCACAGAGGCCAACACTATGGAACCACTAGCCTGATTTTTTCAGTCTGCAACATTGCAGGTTGCCTAATTTTTCTTCTGCAATTTTTAGAATGTTTCTGGAAAATACAGACTGCAAAGTTTAGGCCTAGGAAAAAAAATGTTGTGTTTCAGTCCTGAAAAATTAGGGTTGGTAGGTAGTCATTATCTTTTTTTCTTTTTTTGAAAGACTTTGGCGATCTCTAGTGATCCAACTTATACAATACAGTATTTTAACAAAGTAAAAATTGCATGAGGACACTTATATTTTCAATGTCAATGTTGGAAAACAATTGTACAACGTTTCATCACTCAGGTGTCAGATCTTGGAGCTAGAAAAGGTCAATCAGCTTGAAAAATTGATTTCCCTTGCAGGGGTCTACCCAAAAAAAGGGATAGGGTTGGCAGTTTTTTCTAGGGTCGGTCGGGAAACAGGAAACACAACATTTTTCCCTAGGCCTTATGGGTATTTCTGACACTGCAGGTACATCACGACAACCGTAGAGGACGGAAACAACGAAAGCGTGGCAGTGAACGAAAGCAACATCTCCGAGCTGGAAGACATGATGGACACAAGCGCAGATTTGGTCCCAGCAACAACCACAGACCTTACAGCAGCACAACTCTCTACCCCCACCCCCTCAGAGGCCTCAGCGGACCAGGCAGTGGCTTGTACTTCCACAGATAGGGGACTAGGGGAGAATGAAGTCAGGTACGTAGCTGTGAGGCCTTCCACCATCTTCAGTGTGGCGCCGGTGTCCCAACAGCAGGTGCCCGTGGCGACGGTTCCCGTGGTAACCGTCGTGGTCCCGAGGATGACACAGAGCCCTGGAAGGATGGAGATGGGAGAAGGGATGGGGGGAGACGAGGATGACTGTAGTAATGAGGATGTCACACAAGAAGACAAGGAAGCAGCACAGGACCTGGTGTACCTGTCTATACCAGCCAACGAGGTGAGCGTATACCTACCTACCTACCTACCTACCTACCTAGTCCCTTGACCTCCTGGTCGTTGAGCATATAGGGAACACAGAAATATGCTGATATAACATAAGCCAAGTTTTCAAAATATACTTTAGAAATGCTGTATATTGGTCCGTCTAACTGATTTGTTAGGGGAGGGGGGTAGTCAGTAACCCCATAGCAGCAAGAGATTGTGTAACAAAGGCTAGTGGATATGAGTACAACATTTAATTATTTACAATTAATTAAAAGGATATGAGCCACTCCACGCAAGCGAGTGGTATCCAAAAAGAGGCCCTAGGGTGGTGGTTGGGTGATTTGCCTACCAATAATATGCATATACTTACCAATAATTGATGTAAACAAAAACAGCGATCGCTCGTATAAAACAGTAAGACATGTTTATTTGTTCATTATTCCTTGTAGGAATCCTCATCGCAAGTAATTTTAAAGGAAGAACACCAGACTGCAGCTTCACCTTCTGAAGAAACGACGCCCAGGAAGATCCCTGTACGTGAGCGAAAGACGAAGCGCTATCCATGTCCGCACTGCGCCGAGGTGTACTACATGAAACACCACATGGACGTCCACGTACGCAGGAAACACACCGGGGAGAAACCGTACATGTGCGACCGCTGTGGCCTCAGGTACGGACAGATTTTACATGTTTCTGTTTTTGCTCACTTTAAATTGTAAGGAAATTTTATTGCCAGATCTAAACACAATACATTATTCATGTACATAGTCAGGGCTGGAAATACCACCTGCATATGCAGGTTAGTGCAGGTAAAACTTGGAGATGTGCAGGGATTTCTGATGTCTACCTGCACCTAACCTGGACTAGCCCATGTACTGGGTTTATACCTGTGTATGTGGATTTTTTTACTTTGCTGTATTGACTGTTACCACCTGTAACATATAAAAGAAATAATGGCAGTGGTTTCTGAACAGTTTTCAGTACTAGTGTGATCCATAGTTCTTAAATTCTGAGTGCTGCAGGTAAAATTTGTCTGGTGCAGGTATACAGAAAAAAGGATTTTGAGCCCATAAAGAAATAATGGCAGTGGTTTCTGAACAGTTTTCAGTGTGATCTGCAGTTCCTACATTCTGAGTTTTGCAGGCAAAATTGGGTCAGTTGTAAAGTTGGGTACATGCCATTGTTTCATTATTGGTTCTAACTACACCACGTGTACTAGTATGAAGATGTCTTAAAACAATTGGGAAGTTTGATGAATTGAAGTGATATCAGTACACTACAGATGTACCTTAACATTACATTGCCCTCATGTGAAGAGTAATGTTGTATGTTTTGTCCATGTAGGTTCTTTGAGAAGCCAAAGATGGAGGACCACATCCGGACACACACGGGGGAGAAGCCTTTCAAGTGTAAAGTCTGTGGACGTGCTTTCAAAGGTGGGGCTCTTTTATGTTAAACTCCACTTTTGTTTCATTTGGGGTTAGTGCTGTGTACCGGTTCGCTGGAGTCAGTTCCGGACTTGTAAAAACGTTTAGGCTCTCAAAAAAAACCTGAATGGCGAGAACTAGTTCCGGACTTAGTTGGAAAAAAACCCATGTCACATACCCTTTTCGTTCCGAACCACATAAAACCTTCCATAGATCGCAAAATCTGTGCTGCAAAATGAAGACAACATTGCCATCGGGCATTGTCAAGTGTCGGCCTCCATGTTATGTGGCCACAGTTTCGCCTAGACAATATTGCAAGGTTGACACCATGCAATTTTGTATATACCATGGGTTTAGGTCCGGACTTACAAGTCCGAACCTGAACCTAAACTTCTGGACTTGAATCCGGACTTGAACCTAAACGTGGGTTTAGGTACACAGCACTATTTGGGGTATTTTAATTCATTTCACCCTTTTGTTTGGGCATTTTAAGAAGTTAAGTCACCTTCTGGAACGATGTTGAAAGTTGCGAGCCAGTGTAAGCTACCTATGATGGTACACAGGCTGGAAATTTGCTGATCAGCATTGAGAACACTTCTGTTTTCTTAGATTATTCCAACCCGAACACACACAAACGTCACAAATTCCACACATTTTATTTACTTAAAAGCTGGAAAAAAACACACAGTTGCCTGCAAGTGGCAGCCAAGAGAAGAAGAAGAAGATTTACTTAAAAGACATTTAAATGGCATGTTTGGAGGCATTTATAAGCTGCAGTCTTAACTACATGTAGTAATCCATGAATAGTTTCATCAGGTTGGTAAGTCACTGAATAAAGAAACTCTTTCTACAACCAAGTGTTTTATTCAGCCGACGTTTCGGTGACCGTCTGTCACCTTCCTCAGGGCATCTATAGCAGCGACACCTATGCTGCAGTGCAATGTGAACTAGTCAGAATTGCCCTGAGGAAGGTGACAGATGGTCACCGAAACGTCGGCTGAATAAAACACTTGGTTGTGTAGAAAGAGTCTCTTTATACATTTAGTAATATCTGTATGTTTCTACAAACAGATGTTAAAGATATTGTCTTCACTGCTTTGTTTCTTCCTGTGTAGATTACTCCAACCTTAACACGCACAGACGTCTCCATACCAACGTACGACCTTACAAGTGCAAGTACTGCAGCTACGCCGCCAACGTGTCCGGAGATCTCATCAAACACGAGAGAACGCACACCGGGGAGCGACCGTACGCCTGCGAGACCTGCGGCCGTGCCTTCGCCGACAAGTCCGCCTGGAGAAGACACAACAAGATCCACACAGGTGAAAAGCCCTTCCGGTGTTTCTGCGGATATTCCACCAATAGAAAGTGTAATTTCATGACTCACGCCAAGAAGCATCCCGGCGTTACGATACTGGAGGGTCAACGCAATGGAGAAGAAGTGGTTTTTGAACCGGTGGAATCCATTCTTTAGTACCTGGTTCAGCACGTCGGCAGAACGTACTGCACCTGCGCAAATCCCGTAATGTATTGTGCATAGCACTTTGGTTTTATTAGAGCATATAATTTATAAGGTTGACAGCTTGTCTGTAGTTTTCAGATGTTGTACAGGAAAAGATATTGTCTGCAACAGGCAAAATTTTGATGCAACGTTGACCAAACATCCAACGAAAAACGTGAAAAATCAGGGTTTTGCGCAGTCGCAGTACGTTCTGCCAACGTGCTACCTGGTTCCATGTATACAAATGTGTGAATTCTGGAATGGAAAATATCCATATGTCTCTACTGTAGTATCATGTACATGTGAAATTTGGAAGGAAAAATTTCCATATCCATTCAGGGCTCGAAATACTTTTGCAGGTAACATTGAAAATTACCTGCATCAGACACATTTGACCTGCGCCACTCAGAATTTAGGAAGTATGGATCATTCAGAAACCATTATATTGCCATTATTTCTTTTATACTTCATAGGTGGTAACAGTCAATGCAACAAATAAAAATCCAAATACACCTACATGTACATATACATTTGTGTAAACACAGTACATGAACTGGTGCAGGTAAACATCAGAAATACCTGCACAGCTGTAATTTTACCTGTACTAACCTGCATATGTATTTTGAGCCCTGTCCATACTTTAGTACCTACATGTAGACCCATGTACATTCATGTACAAATGTGTGAAATTTGGGATGAAAAATTCCAATATGTACAAATTGTCAATGCAGATACTTAAAATTTGGGATGAGAATTTCCCAATGTTCCTGCACATGTGTGAAGTTCGGCATGAAATATTTTACTCAATGCTGTGAATAATTGCTTTATTATCCTTACTTTGAGGAGTATTGTTTTTTCAGGGTTCACTAATATATTACTAAAGGGAAGGTAAAAATGTGGTATGATATTCATACACAGTTTAATACTATATAATGCTTGAAACTAGCGGGTAAGGCGATAGAAATTTGAATTCTCGGTTCTTGGATTTTTGCAGGAAAAAATAACCCGGAGCAGGCAGGCCAGCAGAAAGGCAAAATCAGTATAGAAACAGAAACGGTCATCCAGATCTTGTGATGGAACCAAATGCGACCATAGGGCCTAGGAAAAAAAAATGTTGTGTTTCCTGTTTCCCGACCGACCTTAGAAAAAATGGCTACCCTAGCCTTTTTTGGGGGTTTACCCCTGCAAGGAACATAAATTTTTCGAGCTGATCGACCTTTTCTAGCTCCATGATCTGACACCTGATTGATGAAATGTTGTACAATCTGTTTTCCAACATTGACATTGAAAATATAAGTGTCCTGATGCAATTTCACTTTGTTAAAATACTGTATTGTAGAAGTTGGATCACTAGAGATCGCCGAAGTCTAAAAAAGGAAAAAAAAAAAGAAGATAATCCCTACCTACCGACCCTAATTTTTTCAGGACTGAAACAGGAAACAGCATTTTTTTTCTTGGCCTAGGGGCTACAAAGCCAAGAAAATTGAATTGGCATGGCCTGATGTTGAAAAAGGCAAACAAAACATACATGGACCTGAAATTCTGTCACAAAGAACCCAACACACTCATCGAAAAGGGTAGGGGTGACCCAATGTGCTTGGCTATAAACGTAAGCTGTGGCGAAGCCGCGTTGCACTAGTAGCTACTTGAAAAAGCATCATGCTTCACCTCAGTTGAGGATGACTGCTTTACTTACTTTACTTACACATATGTTCACCCTTGTATTGTGTACGACTGAGTTTTATTTGTAAAGTAAGACTTTAAATTTTCACTAGCCTGAATAAATTACATCCGACTGACCGGCCCCTAAAGAGGGTGCCAATCAGCCCATGGCAGTGAGAGATTGTGTCACACAGGCTAACTTTTCACCAACCAAAGGTAGAATTTTGAAGGTCCAGATTTGTATGTAATAAGTACATGACTGTACACTATTCTACAGTTAGCATGGCCACAACTTGTTCATGTAAAAGAACAACAAATTGGAGAATTAGTTGAAGAAAGACTACTGGTTTTCTCAGGGCAGTTTTATTTAAAAAATGGTTGTAGGATGGGCATAAATTTTAAGTTTAAAGGAAAGGGTGTCTTTGTTAATATGGAAGAAAAATAGAATGGAAGACTTGTGTGACTACATGTAGATCAATCGAATCAAATGACATGTTATTTTGTTTTCTTAAAAGTTGTCTTTCCAACGAAGAAGGGCCCTGGTACTGGTAGTAGCTGTGGTTTATATGTGTACAGAAAGTTAAAAGGATTGTTGAATTGTAATAAAGGTATTTGAATATTAATATGACATGCAGGAATACTAGTATTGTATCGCCTACCTTGACAACTGTCTATACATTATAGAGGATTTCCGACTGAGGATTTGTGTTGTTTTTGAGAATGCAAAGTCTATGCAAGGAGATTCAAATACTTGGCCTATGGTAATTTGCAAAGAGATCTTTACAACAAGACAATCAGATAGCAGACTTCACCCTCTTACCCACACTGCTTTGCAACCCTTCCAGTCTCTCAGACAAGTTCAGAGATGGCAGACAAGTTCAGAGATGGCAGACTTACACGCCTGCACACAGACATACAGACACACAAACACACCAAACAAAGCAATGCTTCACTCCTGGCCGAAAAGGCCAAAATGATTTTAGCTCGACTTTTTCGCCTCCTTTTGTCACATAAATCGCCCCTTTTTCTCAGTAAAGGCAGCTCGAACAACTCTGTTGCTTTATCTGGAGGAACATAATTGTCTCAAGCACTTCCGTTCGTCGGAAAATCCTTCATACCGTCAGTCATTTCAACCTTGTTTACATGCAAAGTAAAGCGGCGCCATTGTTTCGAATTGGTTGTCCATATTTAGTCATGAAGCGATACGTCATCATATTTCCTAACCAATCAACAAAGAGCATATATGTTAAGCGCTATACGTCACAAAAATGAGAACCAATCAGCATTAAGGATACATATTTCAATGGAACTTTACGACCTTCAGCGCCATGGATCAAAAGCGACTTCTAGCAGTCATTAAGATTATTGCAGCAAAAATTGGCTCAAGTACCTGCAATAATAACACGGATTGCTAGAGGCCCTCACTGACACGTGTAGCGAATTCTCGTGACGGTGCCTCTGGATGCGCCACAACTAGATCATGACGGAGTAAACTTGGCAATGAAGGGCGCTGGTCTCGCCAGGAATGAAAAGATATACAAACAAACAGGCATACGAAAAACAGTTAACTATTTTGACCTGTTATAGCTTTAATGTGGAAGCAAGTTCTTTTTGCAGCTAAAACAGCACTTAGCAAAATTACTAGTATACGGCAACTTGTCATTGTTACATTGTTTTGTGGCCTGGTGTGCATATTTTGGTTATCATGTAAGTGGATGGACAGATGCAAAAAGGTCAGAGTTATCGTAGGAAATCGGATAAGGTGTCCAATATGCTGATGTGTCATGATTCTATACTGCACAGTATTAAAGCCACACAGGCTAACTGAATCTACTCATAGACAAACATTTAAAAATACTGTTTTAGCTCAATATGGGTTTTTGTTTCACAAAATAGGATTGGAATGTGGATGTGGAGCCCTTCAGAAAGTGACAAAAATGCAACGTGTCCTTTACGACCTTCTGTAACAGTAACAGTGAGGTTTCAAGTGCTATGAATGAGGGGAGGCTGATGGGGCCTGGTCACATTGGTCCAGTGGTTATGGTGTTGGCTCCCCAAGCTGGCTGCCGCGGGTTCGATTCCCAGCGGCAAGGGTTGTCTTTCCGCTGTGTCTTTCTTCCCGCTTGTGTTTCTATGTGCTTCAGATTCGAGGACGAATCTTCACACGAAAAGGGGGAGTAGCTGGTAGTAGAGTCAGTCCGCGGGAGGGTTAATTTCCCTAACTCCCTCCTACATAGCCAGTGTAGTTAGTCTGATAGTGACTAATGCTGATGTGTAATAACCAGTGTCGTACTGTACAGTCCCGGGAGCCAGGGGTTTTCCTATTTCTACTTTTGCTCTTGAGTTATGTTAAATTTCATCATAATTAATCTTAGTGGAAGTCATTATTGAAAACAAAATAAAATAAAGGCTAAAAAGTTTAAACCTCTTTGCCAGTCTATTGTTTATTACCCTGGTGGCCAAACTCGTCAAGCGGCTTATGGAGAGTTTGAGCCCGCCCGCCCCACTATGCACAAACCCTCTAGGCCCACGCCCTCCCCACTATGCACAAACCCTCTAGGCCCGCAGACCCCCTAGGTACGCCGCTCCAACGAGGCCAAACTCGTCAAGCGGCTTATGGAGAGTTTGAGCCCGCCCGCCCCACTATGCACAAACCCTCTAGGCCCACGCCCTCCCCACTATGCACAAACCCTCTAGGCCCGCAGACCCCCTAGGTACGCCGCTCCAACGAGCGGCGTACCTAGGGGGTCTGCGGGCCTAGAGGGTTTGTGCATAGTGGGGAGGGCGTGGGCCTAGAGGGTTTGTGCATAGTGGGGCGGGCGGGCTCAAACTCTCCATAAGCCGCTTGACGAGTTTGGCCACCAGGGTAATTGTTTATAAATAGAATAACCTTTGCAAAGATTGGCGAATTTTCATGATTTTTGGTAGACTAGTTCCTAATGGTCGAGTTCAAAAATCAGACGTAAGGAATGTTCTTGCTGTAGTGGACCTTTTCTGTTCGTCGGTTATTTTGTGAAGAAGATAACTCTTGCAAAGATGAGCGGATGTTCAGGGTTTTTAGTAGACTAGTTACCGATGAGTAGACCAAGGTCAAGTTCAAAAATAAGACGTGGGGAATGTTCCAATCTTGCTGTAAAAGACCTTTTCTGTTCGTCGGTTACTTTGTGAAGAGGTTAACTTTTGCAAAGATGTGTTAACGTTCATGATTTTGAGTAAACTGGTTACCAATAGGTAGACCAAGGTCAAGTTCAAAATCATACGTGAGGAATGTTCCAATTAATCTTGCTGTAGAGGACTTTTTCTGGTCGTTGGTTATTTTGTGAAGAGGATAACTCTTGTAAAGATGAGCGGATGTTCATGATATTTGGTAGATTTGTTACCAATAAGTAGACCAAGGCCAAGTTTAAAAATCATACGTGAGGCATGTTCCAATCTCGCTGTAGGGGACCTTTTGTGTTCGTAGGTTGGAGGACGTTCATGATTTTTTGCAGACTAGTTGTCGATGAGTAGACCAAGGTCAAGTTCAAATATCAAACGGGGGGTGTTCCAATCTTGCTGAAGGGGACCTTTTGTGTTCGTCTGTTAGTTTGTGAAGAGGTTAACTTTTGCAAAGATGTGTTGACGTTCATGATTTTGAGTAAACTGGTTACCAATAGGTAGACCAAGGTCAAGTTCAAAATCATACGTGAGGAATGTTCCAATTAATCTTGCTGTAGAGGACTTTTTCTGGTCGTTGGTTATTTTGTGAAGAGGATAACTCTTGTAAAGATGAGCGGATGTTCATGATATTTGGTAGATTTGTTACCAATAAGTAGACCAAGGCCAAGTTTAAAAATCATACGTGAGGCATGTTCCAATCTCGCTGTAGGGGACCTTTTGTGTTCGTAGGTTGGAGGACGTTCATGATTTTTTGCAGACTAGTTGTCGATGAGTAGACCAAGGTCAAGTTCAAATATCAGACGGGGGTGTGTGTTCCAATCTTGCTGTAGGGGACCTTTTCTGTTCGTCAGTTAGTTTGTGAAGAGGTTAACTCTTGCAAATATGAGCTGGCGTTCATGATTTTGAGTAAACTGGTTACCAAGGTCAAGTTCAAAAATCAGACGTGAGGAATGTTCCAATCTTGCTGTAGGGGACCTTTTGTGTTGGTCTGTAAGTTTGTAAAGGAATAACCTTTGCGAAGATTGGCGGATTTTCATGATTTTTGGTACACTAGTTACTAATAGGTAGACAAAGGTCAAGTTCAAAAATTCCCCCAATCCCCATTTCAATTAAGTAATTGTTGGTGATAAACTTGGAAAATTTACCAAGATGTTGGCCTGCAGCTGGACAGCCAGGTTTCTAAGTTACCAAGGGAGAGATACCAGACAAAGAATCACTGACTCCAATCTTAAGTTCATGATTTTATTAAAAATATGTGAATTTAAAGCGGTGTATACTGTGCCATATATTGCTTTTACATTATCCAACTGTTTCTTCAGTTTTATCATAAGTTGTTACCAATAATTAGTCCAATTGATACATATTAAATGTGACAACAATTAGTTAATGTTGTATTTTTACAGTATTCTTGACAACTTTGATTTCATCATTTTCCACAAAACTACAACAGTGCTGGCCTCTGGTCACAGAATATCATTCAAATTACATATAAAAAACGCCACACAAAACCTATTCTTAAGAAATGTCTACCAAAGGCACAAATTTCTGTATTCCTCACAGTCACAGTCTTTGGCACAATTGCACATGTACATGTAAAAGCTATTCACACAAAACATCCCAATGACAACAAGATGACCCGGTGAAAGTTAAGAAGTTCAAGTCCAACTTCACACACACAAAAGAACTTGAGTTGAATACAACACTTAGTCTCTACTAGATTCCAATGGGTTGCTAAAAATAGCAGATTTGGCGAAATAGACTAAATGATACCAGCCTGGGTGCCATCGTCCTTAGTTTCTGCCAGCTCCCTATTGTTGCTGGCTACCACAATAATTGTCAGCAAAATTAGGGAGCCCACAGAAACTACGGAGGATGGCACCCAGGCTAAAATAATATGCCAGAGGAGTTAGCCAGCCATATAGGAGTACACTTTGCGACCCACGAACACCTATGGCTGGCTAACTCCTTTGGCAATTTATTATTCAGCCTATTTCATTTGGCATTTTAAATTGTGCACTAGTTTGTGAAGTTATATTCCTGTCTCTTTTTAAAATTCATACCCTTTTTTCTCCACTTTCCTTCACTTTATGAGAAGCTCAAATAATAACAACTACAATTTCTAATCCACAAGAAATATATATTTTTTTTTACAAAGTTTCATCACTACATAGCTTTCACACTTGTAATACCCTCTGTTTTACAAGATGGCAATTTGTCAAAATGTAAAATTAAGAGTAAATGTCTACTAGTTGATACCATTGCGATTTGATTGCTCTTTTGCAAAGATTGTCGTTCATAACTAAAATTATCATTATTGCTTTTAAAATTTGCATAATTCATTCTTTGTTACATCCTAAACAAACAAGTCTATTTACACAAAAAACACACACAATAGAAATCTGCACCCATGTTATAACAAACGCTAGTACAAAGCTGATATGTGTTTCAGCAATAAGTACGTAATATGATATGTTACATATGCTCCACACAACACAACAAACCAACTAGACGTCACATCAAACGTTAAACTACGACAAGGCTCTTGCATCATTCTGATTGTCCAAAAACTTCACTGCAGAACTAGGAAGACGTATTTTTTGTGACACAAAATTGCAGTGTTAATAACTTACATAAAAGCATACTTTGTTACGTTGTCATAACTCTTATTCTACTCAGAACCATTACATACATGTATGTTTGATATATATTGCTGTCTTCCAGAAATTGATATGTTTGATACCTTTGAAAGTAAATTCTCACTTCGAAATTGTATAACATAATAGTAGTCTACATAATGAAGCACAAGACTAAACAAAGTATGTATCAAATTCCTAAAGAAATGTACATTGCCAGCATCAATTTTAACCTTGAGCAGACTTGCCAGAATGTTCTTAAATCTTTTTGAGATATGACTGAAGACAAAAACCATGTGTACGGACAACTAGATATGTTTGAGAAGATTGGGTCACACAAAAAGTGACCAACATTAATCTTTAAGACTGATATTTCAACTGATGTGCAAGAGGATTGAGTGAGTGAGTGAATGAGTGATATTTCAACAGTTTCTAATGATCTAATTGTTCAACTGTCCAGTCTTTCTAAACTGTCTGTGACAACAATTATATTTTCCAAAAATTCCCTTGTCATGCCTTTGATTTGTTACTATCTATCTTTTGATTGCCTTAGGCACAGACCTTGAAACTGGCCAAATAAACAGAACCAAAATCAAAAAAAGTTAAAAACACACAATTAGCATATTTTCCAACTTACACACAAGAAAACAGTGACTGATGATGAAAAGTAGTGGCCGCTACTTGAAACGACCACGACCTGAGTCACGGTTTTCAAAACCTATTCAGTTCCTTGAGTGTTTCCTTGTGCATCTCATTACCTGGATGTCTAATTAAACCTTCATTGACGCAACTTAATGATATTTCTCCTATAGCTAGCTAATTCTTCCTAATCTTGCAAAAATATAGATAAGTCTTCTCTTTTCTATGTTGTGCATTTTGTTCTAAATAATTGTATAACCTCTTCAGTTCTGCTAATGAGGCTTATCCTGTTTCTCTTTCTGCCTGTTGCTGTTCCTTTTCCCTATGTAGCTGTCTTTGCTGTTCCATTTGCTCTTCCTTCTCCCTCTGCGACTGCTGTTGCTGTTCCCTCTGCAGCTGTCTTTGCTGTTCCATTTGCTCTTCCTTCTCCCTCTGCGACTGCTGTTGCTGTTCCCTCTGTAGCTGTCTTTGTTGTTCCATTTGCTGTTCCTTTTCCCTCTGCAACTGCTGCTGCTGTTCCACCTGTTCCTTCTTCCTTTGCAACTGCTGTTGCTGTTCCCTCTGTAGCTGTCTTTGCTGTTCCACTTGCTGTTCCTTTTCTCTCTGCAGCTGTTGCTGCTGTTCGACCTGTTCCTTCTCCCTCTGCGACTGCTGTTGCTGTTCCCTCTGTAGCTGTCTTTGCTGTTCCATTTGCTGTTCCTTTTCTCTCTGCAACTGCTGCTGCTGTTCCACCTGTTCCTTCTCCATTTTCAGCTGCTTTCTCCTGGCCATCTCAGCCTGCTGGATCTTGCCCCTGATGATGTTCCAGTGGTTCACGATATAGTCCTCCTGGGGCGCTAACTCATGCGCCTTGGCAAGGCACTTCTCGGCACGGTACAAGTCTCCCTGCTCGAAGTAAACCACACACAGGTTGTGGTTGGCCTGGATGTTCTTTGGTTCGGTCTCCAGGATTTTCTCAAAGCACTACAAGGAGGAAGAAAGGAAATTAATGCTGAATAGATGCAAATGCAAAAGAGGGGCTTGTAAAAATTATGACTTGTTACTCCTATGTTTTATATTACTGTGAATTAATATGATTTATCAAGTCTATGGATAAGCATTTTTCTATTATCTTCGTCATCATTTTGCTGATTTACTAAGGGCTCCCTTGGAAATCAGTTATTATAAGTGGAGACTCTGAGACTAATCTAAAAATTCATGATATTAGATTTTTAAAAATGGCTTACTAGTATGTACAAGTAACTGTAGTTCTACTGAACAAGCCCATTACACATTAAGAACCTCCCCCGACCACTAACCAACCAAGGTTGGCTGAAATTTGAAACATTTTGAAACATTCGGCTGGCACAGCCCAACAGTCGAGGCCTTGCCATACACCAGCCAACCACAGCTGACCTTTCTCCTAACCATGGTTGGAGGGAGTTCGGCAGTGTTCGGGAGGCCATGTTCGGCTATCCATGCCCGTAGCCAGGATTTTGCTTGGGGGGTTCTTCCTACTGTTCAAGGGACCAACGAGCGCCAAATCTTCCTCGAGGGGTCCGGGGGCATGCTCCCACGGAAAATTTTGACAATTGAACCTTCTGAAATGGCATTTCCTGCGTTTTTGAGAGGATTTCAAAGGGAAAATCAGAGACAAATAGGATTCCAGTCCCGCTGGTGATACAAATCAGTCCACCTATTAAAAAAAATCTTGGACCTTTAGGTAAAAAGTGGACCTTTTTGCTTGTCAGGGGTCGAAATAGATTTTGGTGCCAACTTGCACTGGTGCAGATGAAAAAAAAATACTTGCACCAGAAGAAAAATAGTTGCACCCCCAAAAAATAAAACGAACACAACCAAAAGTACATGTAGTAACTTTAATAAAAATTTCATGGATTCTGGTTTTGTTCCCTTTCCAGTTCTTTATTGGGTATTTCTACAGGTACTGGTAGTAACAGCGGATAAAGCAAACTTGCACCGCGGTGCATACCGGCAAAAAATTAGTTGCACGACACCAAATTTACTTGCACCAAGTTGCACACAGAGGGGTATTTCGACCCCTGCTTGTGCTTCTTCCGAAACCCCCCTGGCTACGGGCATGCTATGTGTGACAGGGGCTTCACCTTTTTGGCCCCCTCCACATCCTTGACTTTGTTCATGAGTATGTCTCCCTTGAGGATGAGCCCCTTGCTGTGGTGAGGGAAGTGCAGCAGGAGCTGGTCCAGGTACGGTAAGGCGTCCAGGTCTCGCCTGATCTGGGACAGCATCAGGGCCAGGTTAAACAAGGCACTGCGGAAATCTGGCTTCAACTGCGGTGGAATAAAGAGAGAAGAATACGTATTATGAGCAATGGATCGTAAGTTGCAGGAAGTCTGTGGCGCCCCCCGTCTCTGTTGAGGGATGATTGTAATGCCCGGAAGCGGTGGATTGTAAAGTCGAAAATTTGGGTAAGTAAAATTTCTTGCGTTGGAAATTACAGTTTAAACTCGTTCCATAATGACTTCTACCAACACTGATGAACTTTCAAGATAAGAATACGTATTTATTGTTAATTCCACCAAAATGGCAAAGTGGTCTTGTGGTTAGGGTTGTTGACTCAGAATACAAATAAAGGTTCTGGGTTTGAATTCCTGGCAGGCCCCAATATTTGTTGTGTCCTTGGGAAAGGCACTTAACACCTACCAAACGAACAAAATGACCTTGAAAGGAGGTAACGTTAATAGTTTCACCCAACATTCGTCTGAAGCTTGCTTCAACTAGGGTGGGACAGAGACGGAAAAATTTGCATAATTAATGTTTAGGTAAAGGTAAAGGTAGTCCCATAACCTTTTTCAGGCTGTACGGGCAGTAGGCTGATGATCCACTGTGTCTAACCATAGGCCAAAGGAGTGACAATTATCCACACTGCTATTTATTTATTCATTTCTGTTTTATTTTGACAGGGTAAATGCACTCAGTGCTTGGCGCATTGCTTTCTAGGACTGCCCTGTACATAAGTATAACAACACAAACAGTGAAAAAACAAAAATCAACACATACATTTTGTAATAACAATAAATACATAACAATAAATACAATCAATTGTTTCAATTGATTGATAAATACATAACCGAGCGTCAATACAGAATCATATACCATAAATCGAACTCGATAAGCCAGGCCAGGTCGCTGCTCTGGCCAATGGTTACAGTCTTGCCACCATATCTGCTTGGACATGAAGAAACCCCCCAGCAGGGCCTATTACTGACCTGTATACTCTGCCTGAACCACTGGTCTGCTGCGGTGAAGTTCCTGTCGTCCATGGACAGCATGCCCAGGTTGAAGTACACCTTCTCGTTCTGAGGCTCCTGTTCCAGAACCTGGAGGGATAAGAGGAACAAGACAGTGTCACATCAACTCAGAACTCTTAAATGTACAACAAACAAACTCTTTTCTTCCTAGAACAATCGTAGAGTGGAACTCGCTGCCACCAAGTACAGTAGGGGCATCGTCACTAGATAGCTTAATAAACAATGTCTAGAGTTACACGTTCAAAGGTTAGGTGTAACAGCTCGTTCGGTGTAATGTAGCCAGCTGCCGCCACGCCGCGTACCTGCGAAGCTGGTGTGTTACGCCGAAGGGCGGTTATACCGGCTATACAGATACAGATACAGAAACAGACACACAGAATCACCAATACCACATCTTATCAGATTACTCAAGGACGGTTTGCTGTAAATAACAGTGTTAGGATATGTGCAAAGTTTTTACACAACACACAAAAAAAATGCATTCAAGAGGTCGTGGGTTCGATCCCTGCATTCCTGGCTAGACATTGTGTCCTTGGGAAAAGCACTTAACATGACTTTCCTCCCTCCACTCAGGTGTAAAAAGGGTGCCTGACTTTGGTTGAGGAGGTAAGAGATGGTGTTAGGTGAGGGATGGGCTCCGCCTTCCCATACCGTACCCAAGACACGGTGGAATTAACAACCCACTGCCCGTATGGCCTCAAAAAGGTTTATACTTGACTGACTGTAATGCTTTTAAATTAATCACTTCTGCTATGCTGCTTTATATTGTGGATCAGATGTAATTGGTCCATGCTCATAGTTTAATCTATAAGCTGTAAGAAATGAGTACATAAATATAGCATACAACACGGTGTATTCTGTATTGC
This sequence comes from Branchiostoma floridae x Branchiostoma japonicum, assembly GCA_013266295.2. NCBI lineage: Eukaryota > Metazoa > Chordata > Leptocardii > Amphioxiformes > Branchiostomatidae > Branchiostoma > Branchiostoma floridae x Branchiostoma japonicum. Next base: position 3,218,017 of record CM023839.1, read on the forward strand.
CCGAGGTATTGGCCTGACCGCAAGTCGGATGGCCGAGACCGAGGGCGATGCGGAATACACCGTGTTGTATGCTATTTATATCATACCCACCCCAGAAATCACGTCTTTCAATGCGAAATGAGCGAAAATTTAGTGTCCCTAAACCAAAAAAACTGCAACAACATCAATTCCAACATCCGTATCCTGTATTCGAATTTTCGAAAGCGGCGCACACGGTTGGGGCGAAACGTGCAGGTTCGAATCGTTCTATGGAAGCCCGGTTTATATGCCCGGTCGTACAGTAAAATACAACACGGTCGGGAGCACTGTATCGCCGCCCGGGTATGATATAAAAAGCTTGACATATTCATCTGGGAATAAACCCTTCCTCCTCCTCCTCACCTCGTACAGACGCCTGTACGCCTCCGGACGCAGCGCTGGGTCCCCTGACTCCTGCATCATCACCGCGGAGTTGAACAGGGATTGCTGGGAAAAAAGCACAAAGTCTACTGTCAATCATCCTTATACAGGGACTGCAAAGCCTGTAAATGTTGTACATTGACAGAACAGCTCTATACTGGACACCTATAGGGAAGAGAAAACAAGGATTGGTGAAGAACAGTTGCAAAAGAGCTGAAGAGCTTCAGCCACACTTGAGACAGCATCCAGAGAACAGCCCAGGACAGAAGGGACTGGACAGCTTTTGTTGCTGCCCTACATGCCGGGACTGCCATTAAGGGCAGTTAAAGTAAGTAAGTATTACTAAGTACATCGGCAGAACATACTCAGAATTTTGCCAGTTGCAGATGACATCTTTTCCAACACAACATTAGAAAACTATAGATACGTGGGATGTCATCCTTAAATACGTGAGTATGACCATAAATACAACATTCTACTGAAGTGCTATGCACAATACATTACAGGATTCCTCCCCACCTTATGATGAGGGTCCAGCTGCAGCGCTCTAGACAGAGACTTTAAGGCCTGGCTTCTGTCCCCTTGTTCTAGCAACACGATGCCCAACTGGAGAGAACAAGCATAAAAAAAACAACAACAATCTGTTAGGAATAAAATAGGAGACTCCTGCATCCCTTTAAGGCTGCATTATGTAACATTAGGACGATACAAAAAGTCAATTTTCTGGATTACATTGTACATGACAAAGGTAAGGCCTAGGAAAAAATGTTGTGTTTCCTGTTCCAGTCCTGAAAAATTAGGGTCAGTTGGTAGGGTTTATCTTTCTTTTTTTCTTAGACTTTGGCGATTTCTAGTGATCCAACTTATACAGTACAATCCGTAAAAAATGCATGAGGACACTTATATTTTCAATGTCAATGTTGGAAAACCAATTGCACAACGTTTCATGGTGTCAGATCATGGAGCTAGAAAAGGTCGATCAGCTCGAAAAATTTATGTCCCTTGCAGGGGTCCACCCCCCAAAAAAGGCTAGGGTCGGCAGTTTTTTCTAGGGTCGGTCGGGAAACAGGAAACACAACATTTTTTTTTCCTATGCCTATAATCTTCTTGATGTTCCAGGATCTGAGTACTAGTACTACTGTGTGCTCACGTTGTAATGTATGTCAGGATTGTCGCTGTCCAGTTGCAGTGCGGTCTCGTACGACTGCTGCGCCTCCTTGGATCGGTTCAGTCTCATGAGGACCTCCCCGCGGTTAATATACGCCTGCGTGAAGTCTGGACGCATACTGATGGCCTGGCGATACAGCTGCGAAATAAACATTTTTTTAGAATTAATTAATTTTATATCCTTCATTGCATATTAAATAAAAATACATGTACAACGTATGATACAAGGAGTTAGGAGGACACTTTCAGTTATTGTGGGAACATTCCACATCCAAAGCTGGCTTAAAATCATTTACTGCAGTAGGTTACATTCCTACATGAAATTTTGTATAATTGTACAAGACTATACTAAGAATTTAGTCTTCAACTCAAAGTGGGAAATACAATGTAAACAGTACACAAAAATGCAAGATACCTGAGCGTATAAATAGAATTAAGGATCAGCAGCAGCTAGATGTGCAAAGGTTGGTGTAAAAGCTGGAAGGTGCTGTACTACTATGTCCATTCTTGCATTGGAGGCATAGGGAAAAATGACCTTAAATTTAGTTTCTAATATTGTGTTACTTACAGAGTCTGCTTCCATAAGTCTGGCATCGTCCTCTCGGATCAGGTTGGCCAGGTTCACATAAACGCTCAGGTGGCTCGGCGCAACCCGCGTCGCGTACTTCTTACCGGGGATGACGGACGGCATCAGGGCCATCGCTTTCCTGTACGCCTCCTCTGAGTCCTGTTACATGTGGGTAACACAACAAAATCCAGCAATTCTTTAAACATTGTCAAGCAAAATCCATCATCATCAGAATCATCATTGTCACACTCGCATCTTTCGACAATGCTGGCCACCACTGCTTTCCTAGCCTGGAATCCATCTCTACGAGCTATTTGCCGGTTCTAGGAGTCACCGCCGCCCGTTTCAAATTGTAACCAATGCAACGGATACCAGACCTAGAATGTACAATGTACGGGCGGCGGTGACTACTAGAACCGGCAAATACATGTAGCTCGTACATGTACCTACTGCTTTCCACTCTTCCGTCGAATGCTTGCTTTCTCCCTCCCTGCCAAGTGAAGCCCAGCTCCTCTAGGTCTCTCATAACTGTTCTTACAAGCAAAATTAACCTACAGCAAGTTATGAAACCTCTGCAGAGGAGTGATGAACTGGAGCTTAGAATGGGACGGATTCCGGTCTGTCTTTCTGTGTCAGAGGTGTTTCTGTTATTTTCTGTCTGAGAGAGAAAAAATCAATATACACTGTACTTTTAGTTTATATCCTCTCTCTATATACATGTATATTCTCAATGAAAAGATGATATCATGCTCAGCAAGACCAGCACGCCGGCAGAACGTACTGCGCCTGCGCAAAACCTGGATTTTCGCTGGATTTTTGGTCAACGTTGCATCAGAATTTTGCCTGTTGCAGACCATATCTTTTTCGTCACAACATTTGAAAACTACAGACGGGATGTCACCCTTATATACATGAATTCGACCTTATATGAGACGTTCTGCCAAAGTGCTATACACAATACATTACGGGTTTCGCGCAGGCGCAGTACGTTCTGCCGACATGCTAGCAAGACCCACCTGGAAGCGCTCCAGATTTTTGTAGGCTCTCCCAACATTCATGTGAGCTCCAATGTCATCAGGTTGTACTCTGGGTAGGGAACATAAAAAAAAAAAAAATTTTTTTTTATTTATTATATATCAAACAAAATCACTGTATCTTGTAGAGTTCAGCATTCTAGATCCCACTAGCTGTTTCAGACATGCTTTCATAGCTAAGTGTTTGAAAGGTAACTAGTACTGTTAATCCCAGTCCATCAACAGAAAGCCCTAACCACTAGACCACTTTGTAACCTGTTAACCGTTTCTACAACAAACCTACCCAGCAGCTTGGAGGAAATACTCCAGCGCCTCCGCGTGTCTGTCCTGGTTCTCCAGGGCGTGTCCGACGTTGTTCCACAGCTTTGCGTTTCTCGTGTTCACCTTCAGCGCAGACTGGAACAAACTATACTCCGACTCCCTAGGGAGAAAACAAAATGCCATCTTTACGGAAAAAAAGTAATTTTGTACTGAAACACGATCGCCAGTGGCAAGTAGTACAGTCTCTTGTCTCCCGGAAATCGAACCTGCGCCGAACCCGGGCTGCCAGCTCAGGACCCCAACGCAATAACCACAAGGCTAAAAGGTCCGGATCAGTTAGACTGGTCAGTTGGTGGCGCTTGAACCCCACTGTTACACTAACAACAGTTACTTCTAATTCAAGGACTGACCTTTAACATACTTAAAAGAGCACTACAGTTAGGAAATAGGTGTCATATATTGAACAGACATGATCTCATAATTTTTTCACTCCTTTTATCACAATTAAATGGCACAGTTGCCTAATATGGAAGCAAAACTCACAAGAAATGACACATTCCTAGCACCACCTAGCAGGAAACTGCTGTACTGCAGAATGATCTAGAACTGTGACAGCAATAGCTGCAGTATGCACAGAGTTTTCAAAGGTGGAGCTTTTGTATTGATTAAGTAGCCATACGACTACACCTGTTCAGCTGAGGATATTTCATCATCATCATCTCAAATACTGCTCATCCCGCTATGCAGCGGATTATTAGCAGTCCTAGACGCGCATGTCATTGATGATACTGTGGGTGCAAAAAAGGGGAAAAAAGGGGGAATAGACGCAGACAAGTGCAAGGACGGGACAGTGAAATTACACATATATATTTACATATGTACAAAGGACAGGGGGGCAGCTCAGTGCAGCGAAGCCCGTCCCAGCTCAGCTTTAAACTGGGAGATGGACTTCGCCTCCGCCACACTGGGCTCAAGTTCATTCCACTCATTGATGGTGCGAGGGAAGAACGAGAGCCTGTAATAGTTGTTCCTACTCGCGATGGTCTGCAGCTTTAAAGCATGATTGGTGCGGCGGGAGCACCGAGCTGCCGGGACGAGACGAGAGGTGTGAGGGACAGAGATGGTGTTGTGCAGGACTTTAAACATGGTGGTCAGTCTGGCCATTTTGCGGCGATGTGCAAGCAACTGCCATCCCAGGTTTTCAAGCATTTGAAGGACCTCACCAGTCAAAATTTCTCCTGATTGTCTTGGCACTGTGGAAGACCAGTAAAGAGAAGGCAGCAGCATATGTGACGAACTTCAGATTTCTGAAACAGAAAAACAAAAACAATTACTGTATTAGAAACATGTTGAATGACTCAATTTTGAGTCAGTGTTTCTCTATAGTCACTAGCCTGAAGGCCAAGCTTAGGACTTGGTGCACACAGTTTTAAGGAGTGAATGTATTACTTAGATTCAAGTTTTCTTCCCATCCCACTGTTTTTATCTAGCCCTTTTGCTTTAGCATAATTTTTTAAAGGCTAAATAAATTGGCATAGCAACAATCAAAGGGAAAAGAGCAATTCCTAACCACAAAAATCATAACTCTTTGAGATATTCTATTCATAAACTAACCCAACAAATAATCATGATAATAATCATCATCTTTGCCGTATTTCAATGCTTGACACCGAGGCGGGGTGTCAGTGTCTTTCACATTCTCCTATCTGTTGCTGTCTGTTGCGCCCCTCCCATCCGCAACAGTACCCTACAAATGGAATATCAACTAGTCTGGGTGCCAGACTATTTCCAGGGCCTACACAGGCCAGTTCCTCAGCTCCGGGGCCAACATGCCCCCAAGGAAATTATACCACAGCCCCTCTCAGTTAAGCCCCAGTCACACACTCACGACCTTCATCCCCGAACGCCAGCCGAACACCAGCCGAATGTTCGTGAGCACTCTGACCAGATTTAGGCCACGCCTACCTTTCTATATGAATCGAAACGAATTTGGGTTCAACTGGAGTCAAATTTGATCCCTGAACACTGCTGACTTACTCCCGGATGGCTGGCTGGCGTTTTACTGACTTACGGTCGAAAATCAGCCAGATATAATCGAACCTCCCGAACGACTCACGAATGTTTTAAACATTTTGAAACATTCCACTGGCGCAGCCGAACCGTAGCCAACCCAGCCGAACGCCAGCCGACTCACTCCTAACCATTGTTGGCGGGCGTTCGGCTAGCGTTCGGGAGGTCAAATTCGTGAATGTGTGACAGAAGCTTTAGGCCCTGATTCTCACACACTGGCTAATAACTCTGGGCCTAGCATGCTATGGGTCTGGCATCCAGACTAATATCAACCAAACAAACACTTGAGAAAACATCTACAACCTCTTCGCCAACTCTCCTTGGTTGAAACAGGAAGTCAACACTATTTGTACCTTTGCTTAGCCAGCAGGCTTGTTCCCATGGCGACCAGTAAACAGAAGCCCATACTGGGGATGTACAGAATCCGCTCGGCCACCACAAAGCCTACTGGGAAGAACAGATTGGATGCTGGGAGAAACGGAAGCACCATCAGAGATAAGGCCTGGAAAAAAGTTTGTTTTTGTTAAAATCAGAGTAAAACTTAAGACATTTTGATGAAAATTATTGGATTGGTTAGAAATTTTGAACTACCTTTAACTTAAGTTACTAACCTGGAGAGAAACAATACACTTTACACAATCAATTGGTTACTCAAGCATTGCCAACTGGATAGATTTTTAAAAAACTGGCATACGTTTCAAGTAGCATCCACTACTTTTCGTCAGTGACTATTGAAAAGCAGTGGATGCTACTTGAAACATCTGACAGTTTTCAAAATCTATCCAGTTGCTTGAGTAATTGTTTTCTTGTGTATCTCATCACCTGGATGTCTAACCTTCATCGACAATACACTTTATTTTTAATGACAAAGACAAAAATCATCATCATCATCATCATCATCGCCGCTCAAGTCATCCGTCGACTATGCGGGCCTCCACAGCTTTCCACTGTCTTCTGTCCTGTGCTATCCTTCGTGCCCCTTCCCAAGTGATCCCCATCTCTTCTAAGTCTCTCTTAACAGTTTTTTCCCAGGTCATTTGCTGTCCTCCCATCCTTCTTTTTCCTTGTGGTACCCAGTTCAGTGCCATCCGAGGTAGGCGTGTTTTGGGCATCCTTGCCACATGGCCTAGCCATCCCTAGCCAAAGACAAAGACTATCCTCTTGGATAGTAGAATAGACCGATAAATAACCTACCATAATCGTAGCTTTTGCCCGTTTCCCATCTTGAGTTAAAGCAGAGTGAGCCAACTTGGCCATGGTTACCCAGAAGGCTAGTGTGCACAGGTTTCTGGGATCGCTAAAAGTCTCTACCAAAGGCACGGTTCCCATCGTCCAATCACAGCACAGCTCTGACGGAAAGAGGAGGAGCCAAGCGTTGATTGACAGGAGATAGTTGAAGGTGAGTTGTCTGGTGGGCGTGGGGGACACTGAGGCAGGGTTGTCAAATCTGGGATGAGGAGAAAAAAATATTTTGTAACATATACTTTCAACAACAAAAAAGTAGGTAACTTTGCTACATTCTCGAGTTATAAGTCAAAACATGATTTTGTGATCAGCTGATCACTTGCAGAAGTGGTCACTGCCTTTGCATTTCCACTTCTGCCATAATGATTGCTCTCATTACCATGTGAATGGAAACCAAGCAGATGTGAGACGTATACTACAGCAATCCACGAGAAAGTTACGAAAGGATACATGTAGAGCACCAGGAACCTATTACAGCAACTTTACATTCTAGGAATGCCTCTTACTCTAGTCTTAGTTAGTAATTAATACTAAGCATTCATTTTGAATTGTTCACCTTTTATGCAATTCCAATCAGAAGACTGTTACACAAGATCAACATAGAGGTCATGACCTATGACCTATTACCTGGTGAAGACAGGCAGCTGTGCCCCCATGACCTTTACCCTGGCCAGCATTAAACAGGCCGTGCTCACCACAAGTAGTAGAGTACGTGCTATGGAACTCTTCAACCATGGAGGAAAACCCGACTTTCCAGACACAAGAGAGTAGGCAGTGAAGAGAAGGTCCTGTATTGTTTTCTGTCAAAAATAGAAAAATGACATTTTTATCACAAAGCATATGTAGTTTTATCATAAAGCATAGAACATTAGACAAAAAAGTGTCATAAAAGTAGTCTCCTTTTCACCCTTAGCACACTGAAGCAGCTTTTTTTGCGACTCTTTATTGCTTATGGGTTTAGGCAGCAGCGAGAAGGATAATAGAGAATTCTTTTTAATTTTTACACAGGAATACCACTGATCCTGACATAAAGCAGTATAGAAATTAAAGAGTAATATACACAAGCATTGTCTAAACACAAGTCAACAGGAGCAGCACATTGAAGAAACTAACAATCTCACATAAACCAATAATACTAGAACAAGACAAAGATAACATATGAAAAGAACAGTTACTGAATTTTATGTCTATGATAATCCTAAAAGAGATTTCTTACCCTCTGTGCAATGAAGACGTCGTACACACAGCACACCCCTATAACTGTGATGCCCTGTTCCTTACACAGGGTGGCAGCACTGGTCAGGAGAACTGTGTATATCACATTGCTCCACCCTAACAACAACACAAACAAAGCCATATAAGGGACTTTACATTTAATGTTCTCACAGGTCAAAAAGTAGTATTTCAAGTGTTTTCAGGGACAGGGACAATATTTTCAGCACCAGGGACAGGGATGGTGTTTTCAACTAGGGACAGGGATGGTGTTTTCAGCACCAGGAACAGGGATAGGGCATTCAGCACCAGGGACAGGGATGGTGTTTTCAGCACCAGGAACAGGGATGGTGTTTTCAAGTAGGGACAGGAATGGTGTTTTCAGCACCAGGGACAGAGATAGTGTTTTCAGGGCAAAGGGGAGCATTGTCACACAGTGGTTTTCTGCACAAGGAAAAGGGATAGGGCATTCAGCACCAGGGACAGGGATGGTGTTTTCAACTAGGGACAGGGATGGTGTTTTCAGCACCAGGAACAGGGATAGGGCATTCAGCACCAGGGACAGGGATGGTGTTTTCAACTAGGGACAGGGATGGTGTTTTCAAGTAGGGACAGGAATGGTGTTTTCAGCACCAGGGACAGAGATAGTGTTTTCAGGGCAAAGGGGAGCATTGTCACACAGTGGTTTTCTGCACAAGGAAAAGGGATAGGGCATTCAGCACCAGGGACAGGGATGGTGTTTTCAACTAGGGACAGGGATGGTGTTTTCAGCACCAGGAACAGGGATAGGGCATTCAGCACCAGGGACAGGGATGGTGTTTTCAACTAGGGACAGGGATGGTGTTTTCAGTACCAGGGACAGGGATAGTGTTTTCAACACCAGGGACAGGGATAGTGTTTTCAGGGCAAAGGGGAGCATTGTCACACAGTGGTTTTCTGCACAAGGAAAAGGGATGTTCAATCTACACCAGGGATAGTGTTTTCAGCACCAGGGACAGGGATAGTATTTCCAGGGATAGGGCTGGATTTTTTTCTCATAAGGGACAGGATAATTGTTTACAGTGATGTGATTTTCTTCCCAAGGAACAGGGACTTTACAATCTGCACCAGGGGGAGTGTTTTCAGCACTAGGGACAGGGAAAATAGGGACAGGGATGGTGTTTTCAGCACCAGGGACAGTGTTTAAGGGTTCCCACCTGCAGGTTTTGTAGTTCTACAGCAGCAGGTGTAACATCTAAAGGCAGCCAGGAAGAAGAGGGAGGAGAGGAGCTCTGCACGCCCCACCACACCCGTCACCTGTAACACCAAGCACAGCTGCATTAACTTAAGACAACGCAATGTGAGACTCACACAGACATACATACATATAGAGATGTATCAGTACAGAAACATGCTGTACATTACTTATGTCAGCTGGGCCGTGATTCCATACAGGCATTCAGGCCCATGTGATATCTATGGGTTATCACACGAGCTTCCAAAAGTTCCAATTCCTTCGGCCGTTGGGCAATCTGACCCATGGCAACCTCGGATGATACAAAATACACCAGATTTGCAGCACAGTGGCAGCTGACTATATTACACGAACAACCTGTTACACCCAATCTTTACACATCTAACTGCAGGAGTTGTTTAAAGCTATCCAGTGATGCCCCAACTGTACTTGGTGGCAGCGAGTTCCACTCTACGACAGTTCTAGGAAAATACGAGTTTTTGAACACCTCAACCCTTGGTTAATAACTCTACTTACTGCCTCGGTGTGTATGGGATGAACAGCGAAGAGTAGCGCTGCCAGGAAGCTTGTTCCTAGGCTGGCGAACATGCAGCAGACGCTCATGTATAGGACACACACCGCGGCGTGGAGACACAGGTTCACCAGGTGGTACCCCATGGGGTCTAGCTCGTGCAGAAGGTAGTTCAGCCGAAACGTCAGCACACACAGCGGGCGGTACGATTTGTGACTCTTCTCCTGAAAAAAAAAATCAGACTTTCATTTCAGACTTCTGTATCTGGTTCTGTATCTGTGTAGCTGGTATAACTGCCCTTTGGCGTAACACACCAGCTTCTGTATCTGTATAGCCGGTATAACCGCCTTTCGGCATAACACACCAGCTTCGCAGGCACGCGGCGCGGCGGCAGCTGGCTACATTACACCGAACGACCTGTTACACCTAACTTTTGAACGTCTAACTCTAAACATTGTTTAAAACTATCTAGTGATTCTGGGAAGTCTGCAATCCTTGACTTCCATGTCAACTTTCCCCTGCTGGCTACCGGCCAGACTCTGAGACCACTGTCCTCCTGTCCTTCTGCCTATCAATCTTCATCCACCCACGTGCTGTCAACCAGGCTTTTAGCTAGGGGGGGTGTCCAGGTGTCTTTTGGACACGCTGTATTGAAAATAATGAGAAATTGGACACCCTACTTTTTGGTAGGACACCCTAAAGACACCCTATTTTTTTCCACTCCTAACCTCTGCCATGCCCTCATGCCTCCCTTCAGCCTTACTATAAATACAAAGATGAAGTAACAAATGAAAAAAACCTGGCTGTATTCCTCAAAATTTCCACCTCAAGTGTTTGAGAGCATTACGAATTTCAAAAAACTTTAAAAGCCCCCCTAAAAAGCTTGTACATGTACCTTATAGCATACAATAAAAAAATGGACACCCAACAAAAAAATCCTAGCTAAAAGCCTGCTGTCATACCTACTGTCCGGATAAACAGGCACACTCTTTACTTATTGTTACAGTAGTAAATGCCACTTGTGATTCAACAGCCTTATTTTAATTTTTTGATAGTGAGACCAAATTTATAATTTTCATGGATGGAACCTATACTACTGTAGAGGGTTGCAGTCCTTATATTGGACATCACATGTCTACTGTTCATTGTGCTTGTTGAAATGAGAGACAGGGAATTTAACTGGTACAATGAACCAGAGTACATATCATCTGTCTTTCCTGTCACAACTAGTGGAAGATTAGCTCTTCGGCGAGCTTAACTGATTTGAGATCACTATTTTCATTTACTGACTATTTAGCATCTTCTCCCACCCCCAATGAATTCGTCACCCCTTTTAACAGACAAGAAGTGATTTATAACTATGGGTACAGCCAGTTAACAAGCTGTGGTAAACTGAGACGTCATTCGAGCCATACTTAAATATTCCCACGTGCAATTCCTTCATAAAACTACCACAAAACAAGAGAATTCTCGTAAAACTGTTAGAAAAGGAGGATTTCTCATTAAAGTCCCATTACAGGGGGTCAGGTAAATTTTCACCCTTGCATAGGATTTAAGGCCTGAGGAAAATACCCTTCGTAAAATTGAAATTTTGTGGTGTGAAATAAACACGTCAGTCAAACCTGTACTAGTGACCACCTCTACATAAGGACCACCTGGCCATTGGTATAGCGTTGAACCTGTACAAGTGGCCACCTCTACATAGGGACCACCTGGCCATTGATATACAGTCAAACCTGTACTAGTGACCACATCTACATAAGGACCACCTGGCCACTGTGGCCACTTTTTGACCCAAGCGTTAAGACTTCTGTCTAATATTATTCCCTTCAAAATGAGTGGTCACTATAGACAGGTTTGACTGTACGTGGCTTTAAACACAAAGAAAACAAATTTTGTTGAGAAAATAGACAGTTCTTCTGAGAAGGGCCCTTAAATCCCTTCAGTAGTCTGCGCACACAGTCCCTTAGCTTACATAGACAGGTTTGACTGTATGTGGCTTAAAACATAAAGAAAACAAATTTTGTCGAGAAGACACGTGGTTCATCTGAGAAGGGCCCTTAAATCCCCTCAGTAGTCTGCCCACACAGTCCCTTAGCTTATGACATCCATTAGAAAATCTCCTGTCGACAAGCACATTAGCCCGTCAGCCTTAAGCACGTGTATTGACCCGCCGCGGAATCCCTGATCACCTCGTGGTAATTACCTCGGAAGCGGCCCTACCCTACATTAAGCAAAGTCACAGGATCCGTCAGTACATTCGCTTGTGCCCCCACTTCAAACTTTGCTTATTTGTTTATTTGAGTTTACCACGAGTACAAATATACAAGAGGAAGGGAGGACAAAACAGGTGCATAGACTCCTTTACAAGTTGTCCTCCCAAAAACTTTCTTGGCCCGGACACGTTTTGCTACAATACGGAAGCAAATCAACCTTTCTTCCTCCATAGTCCATCTCTCAGGAAAAAGTTCCACGCTGAAAGCTTCTTTCCTAGAACTACTAGTACATGGAACAAGCTTCCTCGTGAATGCTTCCCAAATTGGTACAACCTTAAACTTTTCAAGTCGAAGGTGAACAAACATCTGTCTCTACAGTTCCTTTATGTAACCCAAGAAAGTGAAAACTATGTATTACATGAAACATAACAGACTATTCTGCCATTCCATGTGACGTCCAATGATCAAACAGCTTGATTGCTACTGTAACAACTTTCTCTTGGTCCTTCTCATCCTGGCAGATGACCGCTCACGTACGATGGGTGCATGTGGCGGTGTGCTGCTAGCCCAGCATTGCTCCTGCAGCGCTTGTCGCATGTTCCACATAAGAAAGCCGTTGTCTGGCACTGTTCGTGTCGCTACAACTCAACTTTTGTCAAACAATCATGTCCGCCACCCCAAACCAGATTAACGACGTCAATCCACCTTTGAAATCGTTCCAACACTGATCAATAAAGCATGTCCAGAAGGGGTGTTTAGGGACGTACCTCTGTCCACAGAGGGAATATTTCATACCCCCCATGACCATTAAATGTGGCCCTAATCTGTCTCTGATGGTCCTATTTACTTTAGTACAGTCTCTAGGTGAGTATGGTTAAGTCTGTAATGTGTGTAATGCATCATAATGGGTACATGATCCTCTGTGAGTTCAAAGTTGCACACTTACACAATGTAAGATGCAAAATAAGTGTCATTGTTACAGACATCGCGTAAAGGATGGAATTCAAAACTTGTCCCTCGGAAGCACCTGAATACAAAGTACTAATTGACAATAACATCACACTGACACATTGAAGAGTGCCACCACCTGGGGGGGGGGGGGGTGCAGCCCGTATTGTGTTCTCCTATAGGGGTCGCATTTTGACCTGTCTATAAAGGTACAAGTAGGTCTGATAGCCTTTTTGAGGCTGTAGGGACAGTGGGTTAACGTTGTTGATCCACTGTGTCTAGGGGATGGTACTGGCATGCGGAGCCCATCCCTCTCCTTCCACCGCCTTTTACCTCACCAACCAAAGTCAGGTACCCATTTTACACCCGGGTATGGTGAGGAAAGTTGTGTAAAGTGTGTTTACCAAGGACACAACGTCTAGCCCAGTCCATCTGGGAATCGAACCCACGATCTCGCTCGTGACCACTAGGCTACAAGATAAGCCAAACCATGTACCAAATATAGTACATGTATGGCCCATGAGTTTTATTCATATTGCAGATTACTAAGTTGAGATTCAAGCTTTTAAAATCAAAATATTCAAACTCTCTACTTGAATCATCCAAACTGTTAACATATTAGTACACTGTCAAGTACATACATGTACTTTGGCTTATGTTGTGTGCTGTTAATAGCCTAGTGGTCTTGAGTGACAACTGGACTCACTAAGATGCAGTTATACGATCTAAATAATTATTCAAAATTCGAAATCAAAGCATTCCAGCAATTAAAAGCAAAATATTATTCAAACTTCCTACTTGAGTGACAACTGGGCTCACTAAGATGCAGTTATACGATTTAGATAATTATTCAAAATTTCAAATCAAAGCATTCCAGCAATTAAAAGCAAAATATTATTCAAACTTCCTACTTGAGTGACAACTGGGCTCACTAAGATGCAGTTATACGATTTAGATAATTATTCAAAATTTCAAATCAAAGCATTCCAGCAATTAAAAGCAAAATATTATTCAAACTTCCTACTTGAGTGACAGATGGGCTGACACTAAGACGCAGTTATACGATTTAAATCCAAATCAAAGCACTATACATAATTCACCACGCTCTTTCATGTCTGAACAAACATATTACTCCATTAATTCTGCTCCACTGATGATGTTTTGATGCCCACTGCTTCTGTATGTACAGAGGGACCACACGGTGACCTCTAGGCCCTAACGTCATCTCACGAGACATAAAGACGCCTACAACTACAGGGCTGGAAATTTATCTTTAGGAATAGATGCACTGCTGGTACATCTAACCTAAAAAAAAGTAGGTGAACATAAAAAATCTTGGGTGTGTACACATCATGAAATAAACAAGAATGTTAGCAAAACGTTTGGTGCATTTATTGTCAAAAATAGTCCAATTTAGGTGCACATGTACCCAGTATTTTGGGCCCTAAACTACCACTCTGAACAGATTGGCAGCTACACAGTACATGTATCTTTTCTGCATTTTGTATGCTGCATGTGGCTGCAAATTTGGGATTTGCAGTTGGGCGAAGACGACCACACATAATATCATTTCGTGCCATCACATTTCTGTACATAGATTAGTACAAAATACAACAGTCACTGTAGATGAAGGAAGCATCTGCCCTTGGTGCTGAACAGTTGGTAATTTATATGTGGCTGCTATTTAAGATTCAATATCATATATGGCTTTATTCGGTGGGGTCGGTGGCGCAGCGGTAGCGCGTTCGGCTCAGGGCCAAGAGGTCCCGGGTTCGATCCCCACCCATGTCACCGATATTCTATAAATGGTTTATTTGCAAATTCATACAGAGCTAAAACAACATTGCAGCCTAATAATACAATGTAAACAGGCTGAATTACGCAGTTTCAGGGAATACACAACTGTACAAAATATCATCAATATTTACAAACCTAACCAAAACTGAATAAAAAGAATATGTACAAACAGTAGTAGTATAGTAAGGTGATTACACAATATGGTATAAGTTACAAAAGACTGTTCATGAGTTTTGACAAGTACGGAATGGCACTGTTCCTGTACCTGTCAGATCTTATAAAAGGTATGCTAAGCTGGAACCCCCCTTTTAAGTCCATATTGTGAACGTCATTGCGGGTGGGGGGTAGCCAGGGTCGAAACGTTGGTGAATTCATCAGAGATTTTGCAAACTTAAGACAGAGTGATTCCCTTCTTACTTTTAAAGTGCAGAGGTTAAAAGTTGAGAGTGCATCAGCATAGGAAGTATAATTATTGCCAAGTATGATTCTGAGGGCACGTTTTTGAATGCGTTCAAGTTGGTGGGATTGTAGAGTGGTTAGACCTGCGTGCCATACTGGGACTGCATATTCTATGACTGGTCGGACATACAGTAAATAAATTTCACAAAGATCTTTAGTGCAGACACCAGAGCGTTTTAGCTTTTTAAGCCAGAAGAGGCGCGAGCTTGCTTTTTTTATGATTGTTGTGACATGTTTTCCCCATTTCATGTCGGTAGAAATCCAAACACCTAAAATACAGGCATCCTCAGTATACTCAATGGCTTTGCCATTCAGTAACATTACAGGGGAAGGGGGAGGATCCTTCATGAAAGAGATACAAATTAATTTACACTTATCTTCATTCAATGACATACAATTTTCTGATGACCACGTGTCCAGTTGGTTAATTGCTGTCTGCATAGAAGATTGTTCACTAAAAAGTCTACTTTCTTTTAACGTTAGATCATCAACATACTTGTGCCCTTGGGAAAGGCACTTTACACGACTTTCCTCACTTCACTCAGGTGTAAATGAGTACCTAGCTTCGGTTAGGGACGTCCCTCGGATAGGACGTAAAATGGAGGTCCCGTGTTTGGGGAGAGCCACACCTCGAGCATGAAAAAGAGTAGGGGCATGCCCCAGTGTGCGATGGTACAAATTCCACTGTCTGGGAGTTGGTGATTCACTACAAATCACCCGGACGGAGGCCTGGCGAACCCTGTCTGTATCAGGAAAAAAGAAATCTTGGAGAGGAGATAGGCACCGCCAAGATTATAAGCCTATAGAAACATTGTGGCAAGTCCAGACATGCTGCTGGCTGCCATGATGCCCCTACGACCGTTGAGGTTATGGGATCTACTACTACTACTACTATGGCTTTATTGGTTAATCGCAGTTAAAAAGAAACTGAAATATAGACCATTTACAAAATATCGACATTTAAAAAATACAAATTTACATTTAAAATATCTTGTACAATTTGGGCTTAGAAGACCAGTCGCAGTGAATATACAGGTTGTGATATTGTTGTTACATTGTATATATGGGGATCTTGCAGTGTGTTTTCTACATTGGCATACAACTTATACATTGTCAATACATCGTGAATCTGCCACTGAACCTTGCAAATAATGTTAAGGGACTTAAGAATGTTTTTTTAAGTTAAGAGAATAGGACAAAAAAGAGAAAAAGAACTAGAAAGGCCGACATTTGCTCCAGAGCAAATACAGCATATTTCAGCCATTTCCTTCCCATTTTAAAGTCCCATTTTACACAATTTGAAAGCGGTGTATGCCAGCAAGGTGAATAACGTTCTGTTTGCATGTGTCCAAGGATCCCCCGTACCCAATATCAGGTCATTTGGTTTTATCAGGTCATGGGAGCCAAAAATGTACATTTTTGTCTGAAAATAGCAAAAAAGGCCCATTTTACACAATTCTAAAATAGTGTAGGCCATACTTTTTGACAATGTTCTGTGGGCATGTGTCCAAGGTACCCCATAGCAAATCACAGGTTATTTGGTTTTAATATCAGGACACAGGAGCCAAAAATGTACATTTTTTGGCCAAAAATAGCAAAAACACCCTATTTCAGCCAACCTATGGTATGGCTGAAATATAATGAAAAAACTGACCATGTGCATAGGAGTTCCCCAGAAGTCGTTCAAGAAGAGGTTGAATATGGGGGTGGAAGGTCGGAGGTCACGATTGTCCTTAATGGCCGACATGTCGTCAAACACGAAACCGCAGAACAGCGAGTTCCAGTAACACGTTACCACGGCAACCACCAATAGGACGGCTGCGTGGGTGAAGGTAAAGCCGGCCATGACAGTCTTGGATTCCTGGATGTTAGATCGAGCTTGCTTCCTGGATCAAAAAAAGAATAGAAGATTTAATTCCTATCACAGACAGAAATTGGTTCATACTTATACTTATCCTCTTTATCCTTAGTGAGACATAAGGCCATCTACATTTGTTAACAGATACCTGTAAAACCTTTTAGATATCCATTCAACCTTCAGCCTGCTAAGGTAGTCTCTGGGCACCAAATTTGTATTTTGTTATGGGGTTAGGCAGCACAATATTACTGTCATCATCATAAAACTTTGAAAAAAAAATGACTGCAAAATGAAGTACATGTAAACCTTTCCCATACTTCATGATCCAATAAAATAACAATTCATTGTGAGCCCTAAGTGAAAGAGCAACGAGATATTAAAAATGATCTTTCAGGTTATGACACTATCAAAATTTGAATATTACATCATAAAATATTGCCAAAAATGCAAAACAAACAACATACTAAAATCTTCCCACACTTTGCACATCAGATTTGAGAGTCCCAGAGGATGACACCCATAAAATCCTACTGAGGCCACACCAATTTAATTTGTTGGTTCTCGGACTCGCCGCTTCATTTTTTTCCGATTTGCAAATAAAAATAAAATTGGATTCAGGCTTTGAATCAACTGCAAAATGCTCCGATTTTGCCCAAAACAGTTGAAGAAAGCTCCTCGTCTGCCTTGTTTTATAGTTTTTTCATGTATCAATGCTCTGGTTTGATCAAAAATTCAGAATTCATTGTTTGAATTATAAACCAGCTTGGAATGGGGACGTCAAGGCTGCTATCGTAGCTTTTGGGGCTATCAGAGGATGTCTAGGCCTGTTTTTATTTTTTTTATTTTTCGCCGGTCGCTTCATATTTTTTCTAAAAAAATCCGAGAACCATTGCCTAAATGGCCCAAATTCAAAAGATGATTCACTTGACACCCCAACCTTGTACCAAACCGATCACCTCCTCACAAATATTTCCACTTCCAAGATTACTTTTGCCGGACCCTGGACGATCGGTGCCACAGAGGAAAATTACTATCTGTAATAGATGGTTCTTATTCTGCAGCTTCAAGCGAAGAAACGTGAAAAGAATTGTACCGTTTTGACACGCTAGTTTGTATCGTGCATGACGCATACAAAATGTTTTTCTTCTCTATGATAGGTGAAGAAATTGACGTAAATTGAGCGACATAAAAAAATCACTTTTTAGTGTCAAGAAAGCCATTTCATCGAATAAATATTAAACTTTTACAAAAACAATGTTAATTGAATGAAAACCTTTTAATGCACTGGCTTGCCTAGAAAAGGACAACTGAATCATATTGTCCATTCCTTGGGTCATGTTTTGCTAGTGGGTGTATCATTGCTGGAATACTATATATCATCAAAACATTCAGTGTTGTGCATGTACATGTACATCATAACGATATTTCCCTTTAGCCAAGACACTCAGGGATTCATCACACGATGGCACCAACATTTACTTTCACATCAAAATAGAACTAGGCCAGAAAAGCTCTCCTAAACCACTTTCTTGCATTAGGCCACACCAATTTAATTTGTTGGTTCTCGGATTTTTTCAGAAAAAATATGAAGCGACAGGGCGAAAAAAAATAAAAATAAAAACAGGCCTGGGCATCCTATTATAGCCCCAAATGCTAGAATTGGTGCCATGAAGTCAACACAAAAGACTGGGTTAAAATTTGAATAATGAATTTTGAACTTTTAATCAAACCAGTGCATTGGTAGATGTAATAACTGTAACAACTAGGAGTAACAGGTCTTTCTTGAACTGTTGGAGGCAAAATATGAGCATTTTTGAGTTGATTCAGAACCAGAATTTTTTTTTTTTTTTTTTTGCAAATCAGAAAAAAATGAAGAGGCGAATCCGAGAACCAACAAATTAAATTGGTGTGGCCTTAAAACAAATTCCATCCTTCCTAAATGTCATATACAACCATGTACCACTGGGTCCCCTTAACGGACATGTTTGCCAACTAGTGGCTTTCACCAACAGTACATGTATTCCTCACGGACGACCGGTAATAGCTATACTTACATGGTAAGTAACAGGGTAGGGGGAAGCTATCATTTTTATTCCTATTTCAGAAATTTGCATGAGATCAATGTTTCTTTCATATGACCCTCACTCAAGAATTTTAAGCATCTCACAAGTATTTGATGCCATTTATAAATTTTGGGCTCCCTCTTGCAATACTAATACACATCTAAGCGGCACTTAAAAATACCATAGATACAATATAAAACTATCTAAGTCACTGTATATTGTAACAGGTCACAAATGCAATCAAAAAAGAACATGCTTTGGTCACACTCAGTATCGCTTACTCAATTGGCACTGTACATTTCAATTTGGCAAAAGTAATTTTCACAGCATATATCAGGACATAGATTTCAATTTGCTTATCAGAGCCCATTGCCCTCAAGAGGTCACTACGTAAAGGGCTTGCATACATTTGTATGATAACACAGGGCTTGACATACTTTTTTTCTGCATACCTGCACTAGTGCAGGTAACATTGAAACCAGACAAATTTTACCTGCACCACTCAGAATATAGGAAGTATGGATCATACTAAAACTGTTCAGAAACCTAATTTCTTGCCATTGCTAATGTACTTCATAAGTTCTGACAGTCAATGCAGCAAATAAAATCAACATACATCTACATGTATATATAAAGCCCAGTACATGGCCCAGTGCAGGTAGACAGCAGAAATACCTGCACAACTCCAATGTTACCTGCACTAACCTGCTGCATACATGAATATTATACAGGTGGTATTTCGAGCCCTCTAAGGTCAAGTCATACTATCATTATCAGGGCTCAAAATAGCGCCTGCATATGCACCTTAGTGCTGGTAAAATTGAAGCTGTGTACGTCTAACCTAACTTGCACTGGGCCATGACAAAACCACACAGTCAGACACACAAGTGATGTACGAGCGGTCACTAAGTGGTCCAAAATACCTCACATTCTTCATAGTTGCATCCTAAGCTTGAATGCAGTAGATGACAGGGTTCAAATGGTCCTACTTACTAGCAACATTTTCAAAACACTGTTGTGTGATGGATTGATGAAAGGCAAAGAAAATGAGTGGTGCAGGCTAGGTAAAACTTGTCTGGTGCAGGTAATAATTTGAATGTTACAAGCACCAGTACAGGTATGCGGAAAAAGTATTTCGAATCTTGATTGTACAGTATTCCAAAACATGTTAATAGCATAATAACACATTACAATCAATCAATATTTATTGCATATTCATGCCCACAGGGCTAAATGCATACTGATGATGTTACAATTTACATGTATAAGAATACTAAATATTAACTCAGAAGTCTTAAGTACTACATGTACGTTCTATCATCTAATCTAATTCTTAATTTTTATAAGAAATGTTGAAAATGAAATCATCTTACAACACAGCTATAGCCTGCTTCACAATACTAATGGTAAAGAAACTTACATGCTGTAGTATCAACTGGTTGCAGTGCGTCGTCTCGTCAATTTTCTATCTCGCTGTCCGAAGTCCAGTTCTAATGAATTAGATCAAACCTGCAGTCAAAATAGACAAAACACACATTCTTAAGCTCTCACGATCAGTTACACATTTAACTTCAAGAAATACTAGATACAAGGAACCTGCAATACACAAAAAAGGAACGGACATTTCAAGTAAAGAAAAGAGTAACACAATGTGTATTTCATACATGTGATTTAGAAATACTCACTCCGCAATGTACAAAAACCAAACCAAAACAAGTAGAAATAAACGGGAAATAAAACCGCAGCAATGTTAATATCATAACTACAGTAATAATATGATGAGAAAGAGTAACACAATGTATGCAGTATTTGATACAGGTGATTTCCAAAATGTAGAAATACTCACTCTGCAATGTAAAAAAAAACATACAAAAATTAGTACATTCAAGTAAACGGCATAAAACGACAGCAATATTAATATCATAACTACAGTAATAACATGATGAGAAAATGCTGAGGATTAGTACGTCGTGTAAGTTGCGGAGGCTGAGGTGAGAGTAGCGTCTGTTGATCACCGAAGTGAGGCCGAGTGATTGTGGGGGTGACCGAGATCGTTCTGTTCAATAAATACAGAACTCACGGGCCGGGGGAAGACCATAACATGTTTCACGGCACTCAGACACAGATGCAGTTTTTTTTCAAATAATCATTTGATAGATTTACAAATGTTTAGAATACAGTTTATAAACATTTATTACAATAAATCATATATTTAATGGGATTTTTTTAATTAAAGCAATGTCATAAAAAGATACCTAAAATTTCGTTGATACATCTACTCCAATGGAGCTTGGCTATCAAAAGTGTGCCAAAATTTCCAAACAAGAATAAAGAATACCTACATCATCTACAATGTTCTTACACATTTTTGTTGTTGTTAACATTAGAAGCTGAATTACAGAGCAACAATAACATTAACTTCCCATTTCGGTGCAATCATGTGGTGATATTGTAATGGGTCAATTTTTCCTGTTCATCAACTCACAGAATCGATAATGCAATAAGAAAGCTTTCAATACGACCTGAGCGATTACATATTGTTTTTACACATGATTGCACCTCCCATTCCGACAGAAATCTATTGATTATTGATTAGGTGGCACACATGGAATTAGGGTGGACATACAATATCAAACCTTACAATGCAGACAACCATATCACAAGCTAAGTAAGTGAACACACGTGCATAAAAATCTATAGAGTTCGATTTTTGTGCTATCTTTCAAATACCACATGTCAAAAAGCAGACTGATATATCATAAATCTGTCTTATCACCGTACACTTAAGTATGTTTTGTCTACCCAGGGCTCGAAATACGTTTTTCTGCATACCTGTACTGGTGCAGGTAACATAGAGAATTACCTGCACCAGACAAATTTTACCTGTACCACTCAGAATTTAGGAAGTATGGATCATTCTAAGTACTGTAACAGTTTCAGAAACCAAATTTCTTAACACTTCATAGATGGTAACAGTGAATTCAGCTTATAAAAATCCGCATACATCTACATGTACATTTTGTTATATACATGTAAACCTAGTACATGGACCAGTGCAGCTTAGATGCAGGTAGACATCAGAAATACCTGCACAGCCCCAATTTTACCTGCACTAAGGTGCATAATTATTACAATGTATACACCTTGAGTATTTCGAGCCCTGCTACCGAAAGCATGCTTGTCAAATGGGTCCTAATGACATACAAAGAAAATGTAGACAACTGCATATAAAAAAGAATTGGTTCAATTTTATGCAATCTTTGAAATACCAGGCATGTCTCAAAGCAATATATTGTAACTGGCTTTATCAGAATCTGATGTAGACTTCTAAGTATGTTTTGACTACCAAGAGCAATTGCTTGTAACGAACGATTCCTTCATAAGGCCACACCAATTTAATTTGTTGCTTCTCAGACTCGCCTCTTCATTCTTTTCTGATTTCCCAAAAAAAAAAACGTTCTGGTTCTGAATCAACTCAAAAATGTTCATATTTTGGCCCCAACAGGTGAAGAAAGTCCTTGTCTTCCTAGTTGTTTCAGTTTTTCCATCTATCAATGCAGTGGTTTCATTAAAAATTCATTGTTTAAATTTCTACCCAGCCTTTTATGTTCACTTCATGGCTCCTATCATAGCATTTGGGGCTATAATAGGATGCCCAGCCCTTTTTTATTTATTTATTTTTTCACCCTGTCACTTCATATTTTTTCTGAAAAAATCCGAGAAGCA
Organism: Branchiostoma floridae x Branchiostoma japonicum; assembly: GCA_013266295.2. Classification (NCBI taxonomy): domain Eukaryota; kingdom Metazoa; phylum Chordata; class Leptocardii; order Amphioxiformes; family Branchiostomatidae; genus Branchiostoma; species Branchiostoma floridae x Branchiostoma japonicum. Next base: position 3,240,785 of record CM023839.1, read on the forward strand.
ACAAATTAAATTGGTGTGGCCTAACAAGCAAATGAAGACAATTGCATATCAAAAAGCAATCTATTGGATTTTGAATGTATGCTATCTTTCAAAGCATATGTCCCAAAGCAGACTGATATCATAATTTAGCTCTATATCAGATGTGAATTAATGTTGTATAACAAAAGCATTTGCATATAAAATATGACTCCTAATTTCATAACAAACATTAGAAGACAATGCACTTCAGAAAAATCTATTAGTAGTTTACTGTATCAACTTATAAAAAGGCAAAGCAAGAATTATCAACAGTACAATTACCTAATGGTATATGCACTAACTGTTGGTAATAAAATACTGGAATTTTAAAGGCATTTGCAGCATTAATTATGAATTATAGATAAAATTGGTTTACTGACGGATTGGTACATACATGTACATGTAGATACAGTACTAAAAGAACATTGCAACCAAATGGCTGAATCATGTAATTCTAGGCAAGTTTGAAAACTAAATACTAACGTTACTAGATAAATTCCACAAGTAGAAGGATAATTTGGTGTATAAAATATGAGTCCTAATTTAATAACAAGACGCCATAGGCGACAATTCTCCGTGAAATTTTATAATTTGCAGATTGAGAGGTGGTATTGGCACTGGCATGCCTGCAGACGACGTATAAAATTGCATGCCGATTGAACAAAGGGGACCGTGGGTTTTAGCTGCGAACACGGAAAAAACGGGTACCGCTCAAGTCAACGTTAACTGCTTAACAAAACAACATGATTACAACAGCAACGGTTAGCACAGTTGCACACGGAAAACACCGTCCCACATAACCGCTACGGTAAAAACAAAGACACGTACACAAAGTCAACTGCGCAACTGGCGGTCAGTCTAAAACCACGTCAACAATTTTAACACTTGCCGCTCAAGTCAACTGCTTAACAAAACAACATGATCACCACAGCAACGTTAGCACAGTTGCACACGGAAACAACACATATCTTGGCGCATTCTCCGCGCTCCGACCAATTTCAGGTCGCTATATTATAAGCTATAAATAGTACAGTGTGTGAGCTCTACCGAACAACTATGATATTAACATCTTGCCAGACAATAGACCTGACCTTAGGTGCAAACCATAAGTCACAATCCCAACAGATACTCACAAATGAATATACACAACAAGTCAACAACCACCTAATATCTGCTTAGAGAACCTCGCCTACCACATATCTACTTAACCTACGGCCTATTCCACAGGATTATAAAAATAGGGGTGATTTTGAAATATCAAATTTACCTCGATATAAAAACCGCTACGGTGAAAACAAAGACACGTGCATCAACACGGACATAACGGCACACCACATGCCAAAATTCATAGAAATACAACGTACACAAACATGACTTTTACGTGCGAACACATTTCACAATTCCGGCCATCCATAAACCATTACGGTCCGCATCTGGTCTGCATTAAAAACCGCCCCGCGCATCTGCATTAAGGATACTCGACCCCCCCGCTATTCAAAACAACGGGTTTTTCGCGGCCGGTCCCATGTGCCCCTAAATGTAGGGGTGCTTTTTGAATATTATCTTGACCGCGAAAACACCTACGGTAAATATTGATATACGTGCATCACCACTGGCATGCCTGCAGACGACGTATAAAATTACATGCCGATTGAACACAGGGAACCGTGAGTTTTAGCTGCGAACACGAAAAACCGGCTGACCCGAATACTCCTGCAGGAGGTATGCCTCCTTCACGGAGTAACAAACAAGAAGACAATGCACTTCAAAAATAAATCTATTAGTAATTTACTATATCAACTCATGAAAAAGGCAAAGCAAGAAGTATCAACAGTACAATTATCTACTATTATCACACATAATTATGCATGTACATACTTACTGTTGGTAATAAATAGAATTTGAAAGGCATTTGCAGCATAGATAATGAATTATAGATAAAATTGGTTTATTGACGGATTGGTACATACATGTAGATACAATACTAAAAGAACATTGCAACCAAATGGCTGAATCATGTAATTCTAGGCAAGTTTGAAAACTAACGTTACTAGATAAATTCCACAAGTAGAAGGATAATTTGGTGCATACACGTGCACTATAAATATTTGCAGCTTCGGAATTCTGCATGATTAACATATCTGCCCATATGGAAGATAATAGCATAACTCACTAGAGGGGCCACATCTTCATCCCTTCTAATGGGTACTTAAGTACCATCAGGGAAGGTTCATTACTGGTGAGAGGGGATGGTGAGTTCATACAAACAAGGGATCGACCACTAAGTATTTTCCAAATGGGATCAGGGGTGCTATAACCTCGTAGTCATAACATGTACCTTCAGCATGCTACCTCCTGTCCTTGCCTGCTTAAGGGTGTAGGTTTTGCCAAATTGTGGAAAATTCAGATTGACCACTAACTAACCATACCAGCCCTAATGAGACCAGAGTTAGCATACTCAGAAAAGAACCAGCTCAGAACTTGAAAGGACTCGGCAAGAAACAGCCATGCCTTCAAGTACCAGAGTTATCAACCAAGGATTGAGGTGTTCAAAAATTTGTTTTTTCCTAGAACTATCGTAGATACAGATACGCTGAAGTAGCCATTGGCTACCAATTTTCTATTGGTAATGGGGATATGTAGCAGAAAGGTTAACTGGAACTTGTCCGACCACAATTTTACCCCCAGGAAGTCTATATATTAAGTTATCATATGCATGCTATTAGAATGCCAAATTTTCACATCAAATTTCTGAAATTCTGCGCTCATAGTCCCCGAACTCCCTTGCATCATAAAATGTGCCCTCATACTCTGTATTCATTGTTCTCATGTTTCATTTGAAGTCTAATCTGCAATAAATTAAGACCTCAGTGGAGTTGGCATTCGATGCCTGACATTAAACTCACAATGTAGGCGGATATATTATTCATAATGACCACCACAAAAGGAAAAAAGATAAAATCTAGTCATATGTTTGAACTCAGTTCATTCCATTTTTCAGTCTGTTCATGCAGCATAGACAAACGATAGATCTTAAAAAGCAGCCATCAAGTAGGTAATACCAATTCTGAACTTTTGTAGAAAGCTGCAAAAACTTTGTAACCATAATTTTTTTGAGGAACATTTCCAACTTGCTTGAAATTCTTTAAATCACTCATTTTTGTTTTCCCCAATATATATGCGCGTGGTTCATACTATCTTAGGTACATGTTGCTTGATGAATTGCAAGGTTTGCCAGGATTAAATTATAGCATTTCCATTTATGAAATCTCAACATTTCTCTGAATTTCCAGCCTGACAACATTAGTACTCAAATATTCGATCAACCTCTACTACCGTTCAAACCCCAAAAGGGCACGGTGGAAAAAATCTCCAAGCAGATCTTTTGGTGGCTCAGCAGCAAGACATGTACAGTATCAAATTGGCAAGACCGTATCATGTTGGCAAGACAGTATCATGTTGGCAAGACAGTATCAATTTCAAATTGGCCAGGCTTAAAAAAAGATACCAGTACAAAAAACGCCTAAAAACACGTAAGAAAATAAGCCGAACCCAATACCTCTGCTTGGAGAGTTTCTAAGCATTTGGTCCCTTCATCATGATGATGAAATTCAACTCCATCCCATTTGTGATTCTCATGCCAACCTGGAGCGGACAAGCGTGCCATTACAGGTGATTAACAGCAATGCGTTGGCGGCTTAACCACCCTTATTAAACACACATCACACATGGCTTTAACGGCCTGCCCATAAGCTGTACAGTACAGAAGACTGATGAATCTAAGTACATGGAAAGAGTACAAATCTTCTGGACCATTTTTCTTCCTGGTGTTGATCACATAATGATGGTAAAAATCAATACACTTTACTAGGTCAGCTCTCCATCTTCTTTCTTAAACTACAATTTACTTCCTTCCATCAATACTTTTATCAGGTTGGTACATGTAGAACAGAGGGTATTAGGATTTTCTTGTACACAACCAGAAATGTCTCTTACCTTGCTTACGTTTCAGTGTCTATCAGACACCTTCCTCAGAGTCACCTACTTTGGCTACATATAGTGGCGAGAAGCAGAACTCCAGTCAAAAGCTCGTGGGGTCGGTTGGCGCAGCGGTAGCGCGTTCGGCTCGGGGCCAAGAGGTCCCGGGTTCGATCCCCACCCATGTCACCGATCTTGTGCCCTTGGGAAAGGCACTTTACACGACTTTCCTCACTTCACTCAGGTGTAAATGAGTACCTAGCTTCGGTTAGGGACGTCCCTCGGATAGGACGTTAAATGGAGGTCCCGTGTTTGGGGAGAGCCACACCCCACGCACGTTAAAGAACCCACCATACTTATCGAAAAGAGTAGGGGTCCTTCCCGGTGTGAGTGGTTCAAACCTACAGTCTTATGGCCGCACCTGGGGTCGTATTGAGGTCACCTGAGTTAGCGCCGAATGGCAGCCGCTCCAGACCCTTGCGATTAAGCCCCACCACCATTGTAAGCTCCTCACAATTCAGCCCTTGGCTGCAAGGAGAGAGTAAGCCGGCCCACCAATCTAAAAAGCTCTGACTGAGGAAGGTGTCTGACAGACATCGAAACGTAAGCATCACTGGTTGTGTATAAGAAAATCCCAATTTTCAATTTACTTCAATTAATGTCAAATATTTTGACATAACAGCAGCAACATTTCTAGCACTTATCTCTTTTGGAAAAAAAAAGAAGCAACAGTCCTAACAGCAATGTTATATATTACATGTATGTCTGCTGGATTTTACCTTCTAGAATTTAAAGCTATTATAAGATGATACTAAGTGAAGGAAATTGGAAGCTTCCACCAATTAGCTAGGAGCACCTGTAGAAGTTACAGGGGACTGTTGTCCCAGAAAAAGGGACACGTCTCAGATTCACTCTATTCAGGAGTTTGCCATTATGTAATGATGAAATGTCTACAAGACTTGCCAAAAAAACAGTTACCCAAGCAACTGGATATGATTTTGGAAAATCATATCCAGTTGTTTTTTGGTGTATCTTATTACCTGGATGTCTAACCTTCACCGAAGTCTGCAAGACTATTTCAAGTTTAAGTTTCACTTCATGATTGATTCCTAATAAACTGAAAGAGTTGTGCCCTTGGGAAAGGCACGTAACACATATTTCCCCCCTCAGTTAGAGGGATCCTGGGCCCTACTAGGGTTTGGGTTGGCGTTAGGAAGGGCATCCAGCCGTAAAAAATCCTGCTTCAAAAAAGGCAATGCACTTGATGCAAGCACGTCTAACCCCCGTTTCGGGGAAAATGACGTTAAAACTGGATAAGAAGAAGAAGAAGAAGTTGGCGGTGCAAGCATATGCGCATGGAGTCATTTTAACTCCATGGTGCAAGCGAGTCATTATTTGCGCCCTGCTTGTCGTCTTCTGATATCCTCTTCTTTTCCTTTGGACCTCTGGCATCCTTCAAATACCTAGAGAAACAGTACTGTCGCAAACTTTTTTTATGAAAAAAGGGAAAGGGTTTACTAGATTGGAAACGGCCAAAAATTGGTGTTCACAGAATCTGATGTTATCCATATAATTAAGACAGTGTGCCAACTAATAGCAACAGACCTACCCATGGGCCTGCATACAGAGGAAATCAGGTAGTGGCCCCTGGGACTGGGCACCAACTGAAGTGTGTAAAACGGTAACCTAAGTGGTAATATTTCACATACTGAGAGGGGTACAAACACCTCTGCTAACAGTGTATATTCATAACTTTAGGCCACACCAATTTCATTTGTTGCTTCTCGGATTTTTTCAGAAAAAATATGAAGCGACAGGGGAAAAAAAAATAAAAATAAAAACAGGCCTGGGCATCCTATTATAGCCCTAAATACTAGAATAAGTGCCATGAAGTCAACACAAAAGACTGGGTTGAAATTTAAACAATGAATTTTGAACTTTTAATCAAACCACTGCATTGGTAGATGTAACAACTGTAACAACTAGGAAGAAAAGGACTTTCTTCAACTGTTGGAGGCAAAATATGTGCATTTTTGAGTAGATTTAGAACCAGAAATTTTTTTTTTTTGCAACTCAGAAAAAGATGAAGAGGCGAATCCGAGAAGCAACAAATTAAATTGGTGTGGCCTTACACACAGAAAGGAACTCGAAATTTAGATTAAATGAATCTTCATACTGACGTTATGTATGCTGACAATTTCATGACTATTAATAGTAGACAGCCAAAAATTGCTAGTATAGATATTACATCAAAAATTCATTTACATGACTACTAAAATTCATTTACATGATTGTATTAATAAGTTAATCAATAAAGTTTAACATATACTGACAATTTCATTACCTGTAAGCTACCAAAAGTTTCTAGTAAGACATTGAATGAACAAACAAATGAAACTATTATACAATGTAACATTATGAATGATTATGAATAAAATTCTGAAGACACAAAGTCTGGACTTACATCATGATTGAACCCTATACAAATCCCTTGCAAAGAGGCCTAAATCTCAGGGGCACCGAAACCTTTCAGAAAAGACTCACACATAATCAAGCCCCCGTAAAGACGCATAGCCAGCTCATTTAGACCTTGTTTTACTAGATTGGTCATTTAGGGTACAACAGGCCATTTCAGCCGTGCGCTGGGGATACTGTCCAATAATAGTGGACAGTAAAGTCTGGGAGCATTAATGGCCAACTCATGCGCGCTGGCTCTCAGTTCTATCTTGCTGGACAAACAAAATTTGGATGTTCAGCGTTTTTTATAATTCTGTACAATTAACTGTACATTTGTGTAGTAATATGTCTAGACTGACTGACTGAGTATATAATTATACAATTAAGCATCTAAATCTGTTCTAATGCAGGCAGTCAGCTTTTTTATTTTTAAGATTTATATTAAAAAACGAGTAAACTCAAAGAGTGCTGACATCCTATTTCCTGAAGAGTTTTTCCTGAATCCACACTAAAATCACTTACTTTCAGTCAAACACCTCTTTGCTAAGTTAACTGTATGTACATTTACATGTAGGCGTTGGAACCAAAAATTGGCAAAGGAAACATGTATAATTATAATGTATTGAAAGGTGGATGCTTGAAAATATAAAACAAAAACATCTGCTTGGAGATTGCAGACTCCTAAGGCTTATTCTTTAAGCGTAAAGTGTATGTAACACACACAAAAAACTCTAGTATATAAACTCAAAGTTTGACAATAGGACCTGGGGCCATCTGTCATCTCATTTAAAAAAAAAAAAAATATATATATATATATATATATATATATATTTGACACAATATATATATATATATATATTTGACACGTCTTTAATATCCAGTACAGCTTTCCTTAACATCCAAGCAATCAAGGGTAACAAAACATCTGACATCTGATACAAAATCACTTTTCTCTGGATTCCCCGGACTTGACAGAAGATCCAAAAGCAATAACCTGGCAGCAGTGTAGTAATCTGTGTAGATTCTGGCTGCTTACCCCCAGGCTGGAGGGGAATATAAAGTGTATCAACCCTGACTCCTTCAATTGGACAATATTGGTTTTACAGTTCTCGGTCACGGTTGTAGGGACAGAGGGAGAAAACGTGACCTGCAACTGGCCAGGAATTGTTTCTGCGAGGTCTTTGAACTTTGTCAATGTTAACTTTGATATAAGTCTGCCTAGAGTTATTTTTTTCATTGAGATTCATTCACATTTAGAGAAGGATTGACAATATAACAGGTGACGATCACCTTTTCAAGATGTCAATCTGGAGACCAGACTGTAAGGTTTCAACCACTTATGTACATTTGTACACCAGGAAAGCCCCCTTCTTTTATTGATATGTGTGGTGGGATCTTTAACGTGCTTGAGGTGTGGCTCTCTTCAAACACGGGACCTCTACATGTACAATGTAGCTTTACATCGAATCTGAGAGCAGGTTGTCCTTAGTCAAAGCTAGGGGCTGACATAATCTTTCTCATCTGAGTTGAGTGAGGAAATAGGTATAAAATACCTTTCCCAAGTGTCTATAACAACTTTTTTCGATCCCCTTTTCAGTGGTCAAAACAACACAATACAACAAGTACAACATGAATATATTACTGTTACAGCATCATTTCCAAGAAATACAAACATTTGTGTGTAACACTTCAGTTCAAATGGCATTATGTGCTAATAAAGTACTGTATGCTGTACTACAAAGCTTTTAACTACACTCACTCTCACTCACTCACTAACTACATTTCTCTACATGTACTGTACATTATAAAACTGATTAAGTAAGATACAAACATATAATCAACATGTACTTTGCCACGTCTGTTGACTACTACACACTTTTCTTTCAGCCATTATGATGAAGTTTTTCCAGCAGGTAGATAAAAAATTCTATTCAGCTGTTAAGTCCATACTTGTTTAGGCTGGAAAGATTGGCCAATAACAACATTGACAAGGTCAAATACAACGGTCAGCCTATTAAAACTTTGACAGCTTTCTTGTCCATCGTAAAAAGTCGGGAAATTAGAAGAGTGCACAAGAATATATAAACACGGCCTTTGTCAAATGTTACGTGCAGTCCACGCGGCCTAACTCGTGGGAAAAGTTAAAATTAGGTTGTAAGAATTGATTTTGGAATTGGATCCTGTTGCGAAACGACCAGGGAGATTATTCGGGCCCCCGTCGATCGCCCCGACATGAAGCGGCGTAACGCTGCCGTGATTATTTGATCGCTCTTTTCCACAAAATCAAAACCCGGGTCATTAAAGTCAAGCCGAGGGCCAGAGGTCTGCCTTGTCCAGATTACTGGAATTGCTGCTGTCTGATTCCAAATCAAAACTGCGGCAATACGAGGAACCATCAAATGCTGCACCGTAAAAAACACAACTGTCCTCCTTAAAACCCTGCTTAAAAGATTCATCAAAGGGAAGATGTGTTTGAAAACAAGTGCTTAAATGGCTGGAGGCAACTTTTAGCTGTCAGGGCTCGAAATACTGGGTGCATATGCACCTTAGTGCTGGTATATGTAAAATTAGAGCTGTACTGTGCAGGTATTTCTGATGTCTACCTGCACCTAACCTGCACTGGGCCATGTACTGGGTTTATACAATCATGTATTATATACAATCATGTAGGTGTATGTGGGTTTTTATTTTGCTGCATTGACTGTTACCACAGGTCTATGAAGTATAAAAAAAATAATGTCAATAGTTTGTGAACAGTTTTTAGTATGATCCATACTTTTCAAATTCTGAGTGGTGCAGGTAAAATTTGTCTGGTGCAGGTAATTTTCAATGTTACCTGCACCAGTGCAGGTATGCAGAAAAAAGGATTTCGAGCCCTGGTTGTTTATAGAGTATAAAAGTTTGATGATGGTACATGAAATTCCGGATCAATAATCACATAAAAATCTAATGCACGTTATAAATGAAAGCAATGATTGAAGTGAAACAAAACCTTAGTACCTCTTGTATTCCATCAGAAAACTCGGGAAGAGGCAGCTAAGGGCATACCAATTTAATTGCTTGGTTCTAACAGTTGAAGGTTCTTTTTTTTTCTAATTTGAAAATTTAAAAGAAAAAATGTACAGGGAATGAATCAACCCAAAAATGTTCAAGACAGTGTGGAGAAAGGCTTTCGTTTTAAATTTCTTCTCAGCTGTTACCATTTCTCCATTCATTAATGCAAATTATGAGCTGAAAATTAAGAGTTGAAATTTATACCTGGTAATACTCAGCTGACTTTGTGGCTCTTGTGGTAGCCTTTTGGGTCTATCACAGAAGGCCTTTTCATTTTGCATGTACATGTAATAGTACCTTATCCACTTTCTTTTCATGCAAAAATCAGAGAACCAAGAAATTTGATTGGTGTGGCCTTTACAGAAGGCATTCCTCCCATCCATAGGACACACTACATCTGTTGTGCTTTACACTGACAGGCCTGCTAACCGGACCATGCAAACATAACATAGATGGATGAATGTAAACAATAGGTGGGCTGGGACTACAAACAGGCTAAAAGCTCCACACACACAATGTCCTGCCCCTGTAATTACACACACACAAAGGTATGCCCATGGGAAAGGGCTTGCTTCTGGTCTCTGGCTAGTCTCTACTAATCTCCAAGCAGATCCTATGGTGGCAAGGCTGTAACCATTGGCCAAAGGATTGACCATTAGCAAAGATTTGGTGGCTAATGTTTACTCCTTACTGGCCAATGGTTACAGCCTTGCCACCGTAGGATCTGCTTGGAGATCAAATCTCTGTATCAGACTTCAATTTTGGGCTGCTGGGAAATAGTACATGTAGATACCATGCAAAATGCAACCCCCTTTAATGTATGCTCCCCGAGTTTGGTGACCGGCTGCTTTCGACTTGAAAAGCTTAAAAAGTGTGTACGCAATTGGAGGAAATACGGTACAGTTCATAGCAAATTTACAGTTGAAATCCTGCAATAAATGAATAATCTGTTTCAGTGTATACATCATTACATGTATTTTGAGATACACATTTACAGATGTTTTGAGATATAAACCAAGGACAATTTATACACTAATATACTGTCCTTGAGATAATTATTATTACAATACATTTTTGTACAATGATTATGAAGACAGAAAATTCAACATTAAAAAAAAAAGTTACATAACATTCAATGAAATGTTATATAACATGCAATGAAAGGTTATCCAATATTCACTGACATTTCCTACTAGGTGGCATGTATGTATATATATACTAGACTGACATTTACAATCTATGGAGCAAAGTTTATCATAGCCAACACTCTGTAACATCAATCAAATCCGACTACAGCGACCCTTGCTCTTAAAAATGTCACACAGAGTGCAAAGATCACAACTTACCTGAATTATCACACTGTCGCCATGTTTATCGATGATAATTATTAACTACAGCATATTACACCTATGCAAACATTGACTAAGTGTTAAACTGTTATTCAGCGACCTAAAAGCCAAGAGGTGCTGTATTGCTGTTGATCTAATGAACTGATATGTTATCAGTGCCCTACATACATGTCTTAAGGGATTATACACTAGACTAATATTAGAGTAAAAAGATTACTATCTAGTCTGTCATACAATTCTAATACAATAAAGGGATAAAAGTATTATAAATACAGTAGAGGGGGAATAACATGCAATTAAAAGATATTACACAAAAGCTTTAAACAGCTACTAGTATAAATGGTAACTCCTTTGGAACTCGCTGCCACCAAGTACAGTAGGGGCATCATCACTAGCTAGATAGTTATGTTTAGAGTTAGATGTGCAAAGGTTAGGGGTAACATAACCGCGGCGACTGTTGCAGGGCTTCTCTTACTTGCAGTCTTTTTGTTAGGGCTAAATTATGTAAAAGACTGCAAGTAAGAGAAGCCCTGCAACAGTCGCCGCGGCTAGGGGTAACATAGCCAGCTCAATCCTTGGTTGATAACTCTGGTACTTGAAGGCATGACTATTTTTTGTTCTTTCCTGGGCTGGTATTAGATACTTAGTAGTTGGTACATCCACCAATTTATTAGTCATTTTGTACATCATGCATAGTCTGGACATTTTTAGCCTGTCTTCCAGTGCCACCCACTGAAGGTTTCTTTTCATTTCCGTGACACTAGCACCCCTTTCATAGTTTTCTGTGCTCAGGGCTCTCCACATGCAATGAAGGAAGGGTGCTCCCCCTCTCCCCAAACTAGCACCTCTCCAAAAATGTTTAAATATAGGGTTTCTCTTAGTATTTAGTATTTTTTCATCAACCGATTAGGGAGCACCTCTCCCCTTAAGAATTTCTGGGGAGACCCCTGATGCTGTATGTATCTGTAGGATATATATAGAAAAGCGGCTTCCATATATACATCATATGTATATAAAGGTGCCTTCCTTAGTCGCCACGGCTAGGTCCAACTATGCCACACGGCGAGACAGTGTGGTATGTCTCCTCGATACTCCAAAGGACAGCTGACCAAATTTGTGCCAAAACATCAAAGCCACTCGCTACGAAACAGTCAAAAACAAGCTCAAAAACATTCTTTTAAAATAACGGCATAAGTTATGAATACCATATCCTTCAATGTTGATCTAAAACACTAGAAAAACACACATTCTTTTTGTCAATCTACACTTGTTGACGCCGACGTTACGCCTAAAAAAGTTAGTGGGGAGGGGGGCACGAAACGGAAAGTTTCTTTCACTCTAAAAAGGCAACAAAAGCTTTCTTACCTTCTATTTTCACTCTAACCGCTCCATCGTTACTTCACTCTACTTTCTCAGTTGTTGTCGAGTTCCGTCTTGTAACAGAAAACATGGTAGAAACGAAAATAAACCAAAAGTTGATGAGAAAGTTCTTTTTACGGTGGACGGCCGGCGGCCATGTTGATGATGATGCAGCGCCCCCCTGTGACTTGTGGGAGTTTGTGCACCTGTCGGAATGAATGGATGGATAAACAGCTGGATAGACAGAATGAAAGAATTGATGAATGGATGGTTAAACAGTTGGATATAGGGAATAAATGGATGGATGAATGAGTGAACAGCCGAATAGAGAGAATGGATGAAAGAATCATTGGATGATTTGAGAAAAACAAAACTTAAGAAACCCTTTGTTTAGTACAAGTAAAGTACTAAGCTTGCAGGATGTGGGTTCAGAAGTTCTATACCCTGTGTCAGGTTAAGTCATGTGTTCAAACTCTCCAAAGTGCTGTAGTTTAGTAAATTTGTTTCAGACTTGTTTGTTTTCGCCTTTGTTTATGCATTAAGTACTCAAATCAGCCTGCTGGCCACTTTTCATTGAGGTAATATAATGAGGGAAGAGGTCAGGAAAAATAATACAGGTTGCATGAATTAAGCCAAGGATAACAGCTATCTCATTCCCGACTCCAGCTTACCAGAATTGTTGGTGAGTCACAAGTGTTCTACAGCATTTCATCCTTGGATCCCTTGCATAATGTACTTATAACATTTCAAACTAAATTGCTAATACAACTACTGATTCATCAGTTAATGAATACATTACCATTACCATATCTGTTTATTCCTCTTTCAACACCTTCACCAACATATATGAAATAGATGTATATGATTGCAAATAAGTACGATATATACAAAATATAAACTCAGCAATATATAATACTCATGATTCTGCAGAAGTAGGTATAATTTTTGTTATACCTAAATTATCTGAAAAAATCAATTATGTTATATTGAATATAACAATGTCATTGCTAAAAATGTTATCAATTTTGTCAAAGTAGGATGATTGACATTTGCACAAAGTTAAAAATCAAACATGCTCAAAGCTGTGATTGTACAAAATATATATACCTTTACATAATATATACTATACTGTGTAAAATTATTCCATACTTGCAAGATTATATATAGAATACATGCATACATGTGTAGTATATTACATACATTTCTAAACACCCATATAATGTAACATAAATAGTCAAAGGCACATGAAAAAACAAGGCATGTGCAAAAGGCTGGTGTAACACAATAAAAGCTTATGCGTGCGCGTCAGACTTGCTAATTAGTATTTCTAACACAACAAAAAGTACACAGACTTAGACATTGGTACATGTATTTACAGTTTGAATTTGCTCATGAAATTAATTTTAACTACAATATTATGGAATGACCTGAAATGTTGTGCCTTTTCCAGTTATGAACTCTAAAAACAGAAATCAAAGTTTATAACTTCATACAATTTCTGGTTCTTCTATAGTTATGTTTACCGGAGGAAAACATATTGTTTTTGCTACGTTTCTTCTTCTTCTTCTTCCTCTTCTCCAAACAGTGACCTCTGACCTGGTCAATGACCTGAAGCAGACTGTCTGTTACCATGGTAACTGGTGTTGTGTTACATCATGTTGCAATTTTATAGCAGGCGGGATAACTCTAGTCTGACCATATATATGAATGTGTTTGAGTAAGCAGTAACAGAGCAGACCATACGCGAAGGTAAACATTATGCATTTGCTTTGCAAATGTTACCTTTCTAGTTAACTATAAATTTAGTTCACAGTGACATACTTCTGATATATACATTTAACAATATTGATATAACACTTGGTATGTAATATTGTAATAAATAATAATATATGGTAACACTCGGTTACAGACTGTTGCCCTTGCACATAATATTCATTCTGATGTTCAGTTTCACCTCAGCTCCATAAACAAACACGTTCATCAAGCAGTTCATACTCTTTTTGTTGGCATTAAAAATGCAACTAAATGTACACATGTACTGTGTATTGCATTAATTCCTTGCCAAAAGTATATTCCTAAAAATACTGTAATAGTACACTTATATGGAGAAAGGATATACATGTACTATCTGACATGAAAAAAACGCTAACTTAAAGATATTACAATGTAACAACCTTGCTGATCACACTGTTAGGTCTCTTTTAAAAATCGACAAAAAAGTTTCAATGTTTGCTTTCTTGCTATCTAGACTACACCATAACTATGATTGCCAATGATTTGCACATTATAAGAGGCTGTTCTGAGCAACAGAAACCGTCATGTAGAACTTGCCAAACATTGGTCTGTTGCAAAAATAATGACCAACTGTGTTTAGATTTTAAAATTGCCAATACAATGTACATCAATACCCTGAACTCAGTTATAACATAACACATACAGAGTTGATTTACATGTATATCAAGAATCATAATAAATAAGACTGGTAAGTTTGGTCATGGTTTTTCACACAAGGCAAAGCTTCTGTACTTGCCCTGGTGAGTTACACTCTGGTGACATTGCAAAATCCTCCTTTGCATTGACATTTACAGGTGTTTCAAAAGGTGACATCTCCTCTTCTTTCACCTGTCCTGGTATTCTGTAAGGTGGTAACGTTACATCTTTTTCTTCCTTAATTGCTGATGACCCGACATCCTCCAGTTCAGTGACATCTGGGAAGGACAAATGGTTTCCAAGGTCATCCTGGGTTTCTACACTGCCATGTTGGGGAGGGGGGCAATCATCTGGGTCTTCCTTGATGGGGGTGGATAAGTGTGCTATCAGGTCCTGTTGGTCATACATCTCGCACGACAAGGTGTCTATGTCGTGTTGCTTTAGATGTTTCTGGAGACAGGCTTTGTTGCTAGTTGCATAACCACACTCTGAGCACTGGAGTGGGCAAAAAAATTTGTTAAGGCCATTTCAAAACAACCTACTTCTTTCACTTATGTTTAACAGGAGAAGCACATGTAAGAGTTTGTGTTTTGACATGCAGACATCAAAACCTACAAAGCACTTTCAAAACAATTCCCTTTATTCTCTTTATGTCCCTTTAGCCTGAAGGCTAATCTTACAGGGTTCAGATTACACAAAATAAAAACATGCATATAACAGACTACATGTACCAGTCCTGTGTATGGTAAACAAACACACATAATTACATGAAATGAAAACATACAGTAAGAAACATTATTTACAAACTAATTACAGAGTTAACATTGTTTGAACAAATGGTTGATGGCCTTTTTGAAGATAAACAGACTGCTTGCTGCTACTAGTACTACATGTATTAGAACAGTTACTACTTACTTTAAAAGGTCTTGTCCCTTTATGCTTCTTGAGGTGTTTGACCAATGTTGCTTTGCAGGTGCAGGAAAATTCACACTGTTTGCAGGCGAAACGGGCTTTCCGGCTGTGCTTCTTCGCGTGTGTTCTTAGCGTAGAACGGTCCGCCGCTGCGTAGGAACACTGGGTACACTTGTACGGTCGCTGTCCTGTGTGGATGTTAATGTGATCTACGGAAAACAAGAAATAGAAGGTTTCATAGTAACCTCTGTGATATATTTGTTTTTTTGTGAATTTCTTCTTTTATTCATTAATTTCCAACACATTCCTTGCGAAAGACTGGAGGTGAACAGTTGAAAATTTGGGTAAGTCCAATTTTTTGTGTTGGAAATTCTATAGTTCAGATCTGTTTCAGAAAAAAAGGAAAATCCAGATCACGAGATATTAAAATGTCCAGATCACGAGATATTAAAACGGGAGTTCCTCTGCAGTACCACAATAAGCCACCAGGTGGCCCAAAATCTAATCATTTTGAGGTCTCATCAAGACCTACCCACCTACCAAATATAACGACAATCCAAGCCTTCTTGAGTTATACTGTTTACAGACAGACAGACAGACAGACATGAGACACATGAATTCTACGAAAAACATAACCTCTTGGAAAAGGTTATGTGTTCGGTATCTTGTACCTTTCAGGTCCTGGTTACGAATGGCTGCAAAGGGACAGTGTGGACACTTGTAGGGTCGTTCACCGGTGTGGATACGGATGTGCTTTACCAGACTGGACCGGTCACAGCAGGCATAGTCGCAGCAGGGGCACGTGAAGGGTCGCTCACCAGTGTGGGTTCGGATATGGGTCACCAGATGGCCCTGTGGGATACATACATGTACACAGGAAGAAGCTTAGCAACAAGAAATTTAACATCTCAGTTTTTGTGAACTTCTTGTTTTATTCATCATTGTAAGTTTCTTGCTGATTCTGTTGATGCCTTTTCCCACTGGCTCCCATAAGGCAACAGACATGCATATAGCAGGAAATGGAAAACAGGAAATGATACAACCTTTTCTGGGACCTTTGATCTAACTTCCTATCAGTATATACACATAGACATGCCCAAAACAAAACCACTGTACACAGATAGAAGCAAAAAGGAAAAAGGCCAAATCTTTGGAACAGTCCTACACGACACTAGTCTGGGTGCCATCCTCCGTAGTTACCGCCTGCTCCCTATTGTCGTGATCATCATCATCATCATTAGGCATCCTCATCAGAGGTGAAGCATGATATCATGCTTTTTCTAGTAGCTATGCTTGTGCAATGCGGCTTCGCTACAGCTCGCGCATATAGGGGGTGATGATGTTAATCACCACGTGGCTAATACAAGACGGGGGTTCGCCAGGCCTCCGTCCGGGTGATTTGTAGTGAATCATCACCAACTCCCAGACAGTAGAGTTTGTACCATCGCACACCGGGGCATGCCCCTACTCTTTTTCGAAAGGTGTGGTGGGTTCTTTTACGTGCTCGAGGTGTGGCTCTCCCCAAACACGGGACCTCCGTTTTACGTCCATTGTCGTGATAGCCAGTGACAATTGGGACCAGGCGGTAACTACAGAGGATGGCACCCAGGCTAACACGACATGTGCATTCAAAAGCATCATACATGTACGTTACACAGCTTTTACATCGTGACATTGCTTTACTTACACCAAAACAACTATACAAATCAACCTCCCAAGACTTATAAATGATACACAGATTATATAACTAAATTTTTTAATACACTTTTACCAGCATTTATACAACTTACCTGTTGGGCAGAGGCAAAGTCGCAGAGCGGACACTTGTAGGGTTTATCGCCCGTGTGCGTGCGCATGTGTCGGACCAGACTGTCCTTCCGCGCTCCCCGGTAGCTGCACTGCGGACACGTGAAGGGACGCTCGCCAGTGTGGGCACGAATATGTCGCTCAAGGTCCACCTACATTGTACAAGGCAATTACTAGTATGACACTTTACCTGGTTACAGGGTTAGGTAGTTGGGAGAAGATTATGTAGAAAATATAGAATATGTAACAGTCATTCCATTCATTATATAGAACATGGATGGATGGATGGATGGATGGATGGATGGATGGATGGATGGATGGATGGATGGATGGATGGATGGATGGATGGATGGATGGATGGATGGATGGTAAGACTTACATTTACAGACCTCTGGGTCTAATGCTACATGCCTATAAACATATGGATAGATGAAAGGATGGATAAATGGATGGATTGATAAAGGGAATGGTAGAATGAATGAAAGAATAGATATTGAGGGGAAAAGGAGAATGAAAAAAATGAAATTGTATTCATCTAATATTTCCATAAAACAGTAATACAGTATTTTTCATGCAGGTAGCTTTCAAACATGAGTTATCTGAGATGTAAAAACTGCAATCTCTCACCGAAAACAATTTCATCAGGTTGGTAGAACATAGGAAATTGGGGTTTTCTTTTCCACAACCAGTACTGTCACTCACTCGAAACCAGGCCCTGCTCGAAACATAAGCAAGTGAGTGACAGTCCTGGTTGTATAAATGAAAACCCCAATATCCGGCCATCTCCCACCTTCACTTTAGGAAGTATATGGGTCACACTAAAAACTAGAACCCATTGCCATTATTTCTTTTATCATACTTCACTGGTGCAGGAAAATTGACGAATTTAAGAAGTGTAAAACTGTATGTAAAAGTTTGTGTATTAACTGGTACCACATGTTCACCTACATATTAAATGAAGTATAAAAGAAATAAAGGCAATGGTTTGTAGTTTATAGTGTGACCCATACTTCCTAAAGTCTGAGTGGTGCAGGTATAATGTTACCTGCACCAGTGCAGGTATGCAGACAAAAGTATTTCCAGCCCTGAGAATGTGAGATGGAAAAACTGTCATCTCTCACCTTCAGTTTGGCAGTGTATGTACACATGGGACAGGTGTAAGGCCTCTCTTCTGTGTGCGACCGCTTGTGTCGTCTGTAAGTCATCCAATCCGCCGTGCTGTACTGGCAGATCGGACACTCCCACACGCGGTGGACCTTGGTGTGTTCCACGTACTGTGATTTCCGCGGCGACTCAAACTCACACTGTCGGCACTTGTAAACCTGTTAGTGTGCAAAATGACTAATCACCTGATGGATGTATTATTACTTATCAGTACATGTATCTACATGTATAGCCAGCTCAGTTTCAGTCAAGAAATAGTCATGCCTTCAAGTACAGTACTTGAGTTATCAACCAAGGATTGTGGTGTTCAAAAATTTGTTGAGCGGAACTCGCTGCCACCAAGTAAAGTAGTGGCATCCTCATTTAGTCTAACTTTAAACAAGGCTTGCAGTTACATCTGTAAAGGTTAGGTGTGATAGGTCGTTCAGTGTGATACTAAAACAAACACATACCTGCAAAGGCGTGTTATGACAAAGGGTGGTTATACCGGCTATACAAAAGCTGGTGTGTTACACCGAAGGGTGGTTATACAAGCTATACAGATAGAGATACAGAAGCTGATGTGTTACGCAGAAGGGTGGTTATACTGGCTATACAGATAGAGATACAGAAGCTGATGTGTTACGCAGAAGGGTGGTTATACAAGCTATACAGATAGAGATACAGAAGCTGATGTGTTACGCAGAAGGGTGGTTATACAAGCTATACAGATAGAGATACAGAAACTGATGTGTTACGCAGAAGGGCACTTATACTGGCTATATACAGATACAGATGTGACATGCCATACTCGAAGGAGTGGCCGTCCACCACAGATACAGATACAGACCTTGAAGATTTCTGGGTGGGCCAGCTTGAGGTGCAGGTTCAGACTCTGTTTGTCCGTGGTTCTGTATCGACACTCTTGGCACGACACTCTCAACAGTTCCTTGTGTTTGAAGCCAAAGTGTCGGAGGAGGTGTTCCTTGCGCATGGCAGAGTAGCGACAGTGAGGACACTGAAACGGCCGCTCGCCCGTGTGTTTCCGTACGTGCCTTTTCAGGTGGGACGACTTCATTGCGAGATACTGGCAGTATGGGCATTTCAAGATCCGCTGCCGCTTGTGAACGGGCGTGGGAATTTGATTGTCGCAGCTGGATATTGCACCTTCATCAGTAATTGCTGAGTCAAAAGGTATTAAGTCAAGGGGGGAAGAGTTATTGTCGATTCTGTCATCTCCGGTCTGGTTGTAGTTGTCTTCTTCATCATCATCACTCTCGCAATCGAGAATAACATCGAGGGTTGATTCTTCGTTTTCTACTCCTTTGTCAGTTTCGTAAACTCTGTTGCTAGAAATTTGTTGGTCACTTGAGTCATCTTCATTGCCCGAGGAAAAGATGTCATGTTCGTTGTCGCCTTCCGTTTCAACGTCAGAAACAGCATTGTTGATAACTCTTCTTTCTTCTATTGTTGTTTCCCTACTATTAGTACTTAAACTGTCACTTTTTGGCAATGACTCAGAAGTTGAGCATTCTGCCTCTTGAGTCTCTGAACTTAGGTTGATAGGCATTGGGTCAATGTCAACACTAGAGTCTTCTGCAAATTTCTTATACTCTCTTTTTCGGTTGGGACTCAGAAATGCCTTCATAGGAGGCATCTTTTCTTGGTAAGTAGTACATATCTTTCCTTTTGCTATCTTAGACTTTTTATGACTTGAAACATCTTCATCTTGTGTTGATAAAATATCAGTTTCCTCACTAGATACTGTTGCACCACTCATAGAGGGTACTGTTTCAAAGGCAGTATCAGCTAAACTATCTAACGTAAAGCTATCGTTACAAATATCTACTGCATCTTTATATAAACCTTCCTCATCCAAAATAGCGCAGCCATCATATTCTTTTGTTTCCTCCATCCAAGACTTGAAATGAAAATCTTCCTTAGGTTTGTCTGTACTACACAAGGCGTAGTTGATCGGACTTGGGTCCTTATTTTCAGCCTCACTGTCAGTGGTAAGGCTGCTGTGGAGTGTTGCGTCATTGTTGGACAAGTCATCATGGTCGCTCTTGGTGATTTTAACCTGTGCAGAACACAACACAACAGATGAGGGTAGATCAGACATTTACCAAGATGTTAGTATGTATTTTAATTTTTATTATCAAGAGATACTGATGTTGTCTTATGTTTTAAGAACGACTCGCTACGTAAAACGCATTGACTGTAACTAAATACCACTACTCAATTCAGACTCTGTAAGTCTGCAATGTGGTATCTGCAATAAATACTTAAAAAGAATAGTTTAAAAAGGTTTAGTAAAAAATAGAACCAACATATCACAATGTTACAAGGGCTATATGGACAAACAGAAAAACACTACGTATATATAAGCTACATGTACATGTATGTTAGCCATGGAGACTCTTGATTCGGGCCTATATTAAGGCCCACAGCAATATATCTGTATCTGTATCTGTATAGCCGGTATAACCGCCCTTCGGCGTAACACACCAGCTTCGCAGGCACGCGGCGCGGCGGCAGCTGGCTACATTACACCGAACGAGCTGTTACACCTAACCTTTGAACGTCTAACTCTAGACATTGTTTAAAGCTATCTAGTGACGATGCCGTAGTTGGTGGCAGCGAGTTCCACTCTACGATTGTTCTAGGAAAAATAGAGTATATAGGCCCAAATCTAGGCCCAAATCAAGAGTCTCCACAGCTACATGTATGTGCAAAGTGTCGTATTCAATGAAAAGTAGTTGAGAACAGCCTTGCTGACTCACCTTACTGTCCCTGGCGTGTCCCACAAAGATGTCGTCTGGGTTGACGTAGTCCGGGAGGCGCCTGGGCTGGCGCGCACGGGTGCTCCGTCTCAACGCCATGTCCTGGTCAACACTGAATGGTCTGTAAACAACAACAAATGGAGAACAAATCAACAATGATGTCTCGCTGGCCAAAACGACAGTTCGCTGAAAGTCCTTTAGTATAGCATGTCGGCAGAACGTACTGCACCTGCGCAAAACCCTGATTTTTCACGTTTTTCGTTGGCTGTTTGGTCAACGTTGCATCAAAATTTTGCCTGTTGCAGACGATATCTTTTCCTATACAACATCTGAAATCTACAGACAGGCTGTCAACCTTATATGCTCTAATACAACCTTATATGAGACGTTCAGCCAAAGTGCTATGCACAATGCATTACGGATTTTGCGCAGGTGCAGTACGTTCTGCCATGGAGTTCTGCCGACGTGCTCTTTGGTATTACTATTAGATTCAGTTGAATACTAAAATGTAGTATGCCCTTGATTGGCAAGATGGTAAAAGCTCAGATAATTTAAAGCTCCTTGAATTTGATATATCTTATATATAAACAATAAAAATTACAGTAATTCCTTGCAGCTTCGATAGAAATGTGTGCAGTTTAAATTATTCTGTACATTCAACAGACACTTCAGGTATTAACGAAAGTAAAACGACCGTATATACTACGTTTTGATCCCAACGTAAGTACAGAGATTGACGCAAAGATCAACAACATAACTTGCCCCCTCCCCCTTTCCTCAGTACGCAAATTTTGGTGAAGCGAAACTGCGACATTCTGACGGCCCAACAGCCCGCTAACCTAAAGCAAACGCTCCTACCATCTTTGAAAGCTTCTTCCCTTTTTCTGGAGTCATCTTGGAATGTCTAAGACTGACTGAGACATTTCCAAGACGAAAACTAAGGAAAATGACTAGCTGTGCACAGAGCCATCCAGGTTGACCCCGTAGACGCCTAGCTATTGGGGGTGAAAGGTCAAAGATCATACCCTGATTATCCAAGTAAACAAAGTTTGTCAGATTGTAGACCAGCGTGTGTGGAATACTTAGTAGAATACTGGGTGTGTAAACCAATTATATCTTTACAATGAGGGGCTATCAAATAATATAAAGCTGATATTTTTATATCAAGTGTTCGCTTACGATGTCATAGTCTCCACCAGACTCCTTTGCAGGCTGAATAGATACGGCAAACTGGTCGTAGTACGGCCGGCTAATAAACTCCCCGGCCAATTATATCCCTTCAGGCCAATTTCCACTATCAATTCAGCCTACAAAGGAGTCTGGTGGAGACTACCTCCCCCCCCCACACACACACCTTGTCCCTGATGGTGTCATATGGGGGTAACTACGATGATGATGGTATGCAGTGTCCAGACAAACAATGTTTCCCTGTAGGTAGTCTCTACCAGACTAACTGCGCGGGCTATAATAGGGAGATATTTGCTAGATCTTGCTAGGGGAGTCTGGCTGGCCGCCTTGAGGTTGACTGGCCGCGCTTCGGAGGGGGGAAACTAACCCTCCCGCGGACCGACTCTATTGGCCAGCTATTCCCTTCTTTTGCCGAATTCTACGATCCGTACCCCCCCGTAGGAAGGCCTGGTGGACGCTACTCCTTTGCAGGCTGAATCGATGTACGGCAAACTGGTCCTCTGTCTCTTCCGCCTAACGTTAACTCCCCTGGCCAATTATATCCGATTTCCACTATCTACTAGTACTCAGCCTAAAAAGGAGTCTGGTGGAGACTACCCCCCCACACACACCTTGTCCCTGATGGTGTCATATGTAGCCTGACTAAACCGCGCTCCTGGCGGCCGCCGCCCTAGGTTGATTAACCCCCGACCGAGAGCTTGTATACACAGGCTAGTGTCATATGGGGGTAACTAGCAGTGTCCAGACAAACAATATTTCCCCGCACCTTGTCACGTATTGTTGCCTCATTTTCTTTCTACAGTAATGCACTAATTAGGAATCGCCAGTAATTTGCACGGGTTGATTGGCAATCTTTGACTCCGTGACAACTTCGAACCTCCACAGACTAGATGAAAAACATGACGTATGTGTGAAAAAGCCTTTTGTCAGCAGGTAGCAGCAATCAACGGAACAAGCTCCCCGTCTACTAATCGGATCCGAGGACCTAGTTAGTACAGGCAACTTTATTAGCTACTGGGAGGTTCTCTTTTTGAGCCGGCAATGGCCCCACTACACTGAAGCCAGCTTGTCTTTCCTCCCAAGTCTGTCATATGAGTGTTTAGTAGCGATGGAATTTTATATGTGTATGCTGTTGATACGGTGTTTCTTAAGGACATTGTGCCTTAAGCAAACAATAAATAAATAAATGGATGAAGTAACACCAGAGGGTATCTCTAACACACAAGCAGAGCTCGAGCGTAGAAAAAACACACGAAAACAGTCCTTGACCCCCATCCAGTTTGCAATGTACAAATGTATTACTTTTGAAGAATATTTCTGTAATTTTTCCCAGGCAGACAGAAAAGTCATCAGGAAGTTTAATTACATAATTCTGAAAATTCGTGCATAAGTCACAACATAGCATATGTAAATAACATACATATATACATATACATGTGGTTCACAGCACAATCACAACTTGTCAGAGATTTTAAGAAATCAGATAAACCAACTTTATCTATCACCCTACTCATCCCATTCACAACAGAGTTCCCTTGACCAACTAGAAATATCAAGTTCCCATCACAGAAGTCATGCAGCAGGACACCGTGGCACGGTACAGTACTCCCACCGCGGGGCGGGGGAGGGTTCAGCTACGTAACACCAGGGTCTGTTTCCCCAGTCAGGGTTCCTGCAGTAGTTATTCCCGGCAAGGTCGTCATGCGGGTAGTTCGCGGGGGTCCTGGAGGAAAGATCTCGGTTCAGTAATATTTTTGGCAAACCACATTCATAGCATGTGTAACACACTAGTTGTTGACATTATACGTTACACTGTTAATTTACAACCACTATTATTGTTTTATTATAGTATTATCAAAATTGAGTCACTTTTTCCCGCCGAAAATGTTCACAAACAGGTGAAGCTGCACTGCAGTTTTGGAGGAAGTCAGAGTAGGGACAAAAAAACGATCTCCTTTCCATTTTTCAGGTATCTAATCGCCATTCGACGTAACACACCGGCTTCATAGGCACGCGGCGCGACCACAGCTGGCTACATTACACCGAACAACCTGTTAAACCCAGCCTTTGTTGCACATCTAACTGTAAGGCGTTGTTTAAAGCTGTCTAGTGATGCCACTACTGTACTTGGCGTGTTACCTGGTGTGTCTTTTTGGCGACTGCACTTCCCACATCTGACATGGCCTGCCGTTCTCGGTAACACGTGCGATCCCCCGGTAGTAGTGCCCGTACCCGGTGTAACAGTCCACTAACACACAAACAAGGATAGCCTTTATTGTATGTTCATCCCCTATACAGGCATACAACTACTACAGTTGTAGTAACGTACATACATTGACAGATGTAACATTTTTGCACCAAAATTGAAATATTTTAATTGAAAACATCTTCGTGTGATTGTCATTTACTTCCACTTTTCAACATATTTGTGCATTCATGGTTGGCGCTGTTACAGTAACATAATTATTTATATTGATAATGCGATGGCTTGGGCTCGAACACTAGAATTCTTATTAAAAAGAGGGAAGAAACACGTAAACTATATAATCAATAATAGCCTTATATGTTCGTCCATATCCATTTGCATACAGTAGATGTAGTGTAGCTCTCCTATGGAGTTGTAGTATTTATACATATGTAACGTTATCATGTAACGTTACACTACATGTACTGCATTTAGCCCACATGGGCATGAATGTGCAAATAAACATCATTGTCATTGTCATTGTCATTAATTCATTAATACAAAGGATTGAAGAGTAACTTGAAGCACTCACTTTCCGGAACGAAGCAATGCTCCAGCTTCTCGCCTGTAGGTTTCAGTGGTTTTGGTTGAGGTTGCAGTTCTTGAGCTAGGTTTGTATTGAAGAGAATAATTTATAAATCAAACTGTAGATTGAAAACTATGCGACCATACTACTTTAACAATTCATAATATTCATCATTACCATAGAAAATATAAATTGATGGAAATCACAATGTAATATACACGAACAATGAATGAGAGACCTTAAGTTTATTGTACATTTATGCTCTTACAAGCAAAGTACAGGTCATGGATAAAGCAGAAATAAAAATTACAGAAATAACTTACCAATACTATACATACTAATGTGGACTACTATGTACAGGTTCAACTTCTTCTCCATTCTTAAGGCAGTTGTAGATGTATGAACATATGGAGCTAATAATAAATTTTATTTCATCATTCAAAATTGAGTTCTTACCAGCTGCGTTTTTGTAGGCTGCCACTAGTTTGTCTTTGCACTTGTGGAAGCCATCCTTCATGAGCCTGACCTCCCCCTGGCACGTCTCATGGTTCTCCTGCAGCGCTTTGTATTTCTCACCCGGCACCACGTCGGTTGGACACTCTGCCCGAAGTTCCTTCAGCAACAAGTCCTGCTGCTATGTTTTTATCGGGAGGAATGTTGTTTTTGTAGTTAATTCAGAAAAGGAACTTTTTTATTTCAACAGTCAAAAAAATAATAACAATACATAGTTGTGACCAAGGAGGTCCTCTCTAACTTCCTTGTTGTGACGCACTCAAGCGAACTAGCTTATACATGTATTAACTTCACCACTAAATATGAAATGATAATTACAACACCAGACAAATCAAATCAAATGGGCAACGTCCAACGTACAAGAACAGGAGAACAAAAAGAACTTGCAGTTTTGAAGCTGCCCTTATTACAAAAGGTGATTCACAGTACATACTGTTTACTAGAAACTGTACATTTACACTATACACAAGCAGTCTAAAGCTGCACAAAAACAAGGCTTCTTCAGGACTTCAATGACTGCAGAGAACACATCCTGTCATTACAGAATGGTATTGCCTTTGACGTCTTCTTCACCAAGACATGATACATGGACCGTTGATTACAATAAACTGTGCTGTAATTGAATAACAAAGGTTAACAGGTTCGTGAACAGTTAATCATAGTTAGCAGAAACAACACAAAGCTTGCGGGTACCTTTGGTGGTGCAGGTGCGGAGCGACAAGAGGCCAGGAATACAGACAACAGAAGTACTGTCCACCCCATGTTTAACGCTGACGTTCTCACAAAGTCTAAAAAAACACACAACAAAGTAGACACGAGAAAATATGTAATCTCCAAGCAGATTCATTCGGGGCAGGGACGATCAAATTGGCCACCCGAGTTACCATTTGCCCCTGTAGATATTATCTTGGGTGGCCAATTTGATCGTCCCCTGCCCCCAAAGGAATTTGCTTCGAGCGTACATATTTTCTTGTGTTTGCTTTGTTTGGGATTAAAAATATGCATGAGGTTTGAACATGTTACATTGAAATGTTAACTTGGAACTTTTAGCAGAAGTTCATACTCAAAGATCCAGACTAGTGTAGCTTTTGTCCAAGCTCAAACAAGGCGTTAGTGTCTGGTAGAGACTAGCACTGTATACAAGCTTGACTGACACAAAACCTTCTATCTATGATATATCGAATCATCAACGTACCAATTCCTCAATAGAGTGAGATGTGGCGCAGCCGCTGAAGGTTGGCCCCTGTAGTATCTTGACGAAGGCACGGCCAGCGGCGTCGTGTGGCCACTAGGGTTGTTTTGCAGAAAGTGACCGAAGTTTCCTCAAGGACTCAATTATTAAACGTCACCCACACTAATCACTTTGCCCAAGTGTGCACAGATATACGATACGGGTTGTGAGCCCCGCTCGTGTAAAGGAAACGGCAGGGTCATTGTGTCTTCAGTTAAAGGACTGTGTGGTCATTACGAATTTTCCCACCACAGTCACCTGCACAACACATGTATGTGGTAGAGTCGATTGCCATTCAAGGTTGGTTCAGTCATCGGAAATTAAGTTGTCGGGACCTACCATGACGGACACATCGTCTACTTAGACGAAAGGAGGTCAATGACCTGACAGAAAGACAGACAGACAGAAAGAGAGAGAGAAAGCTACTGGCCTCATCATCACAGAACCCACGCATTACAGAAAAAACGTGGGATCTTTCGTCTTCCACTGTTTCAAAAAAAAAAAGAAAAAAAAGAAGTCAACTAACATCTTAGAATTTGGAGTAAGACTAGAGAGTAAAAGTAGATAATTTAGACAAGAGTTCTCAGATGTTAGAGCTCGAGTGTTCTCTTATAATCGAACCTGCCCTTCGTTCATGTTGCCGACACCTTCCATATACCAAGCATCATAACAATCCATTGGCAACTTCTCGAGTTATTTTATCCCAAGGAGGTTAGAGAGAGAGACTAACCTCCTTGATTAGCAACATGCATACAAACATACAAACGGCACAGAAAACATAAACTTCGTGGCGAAGGTGGTAATGAGACTTAATCTGCTGATCATGGCAATTACTTTTGAGAAGTATCATAAGCTGCATATATTGTTAGAGTCGCTAGGCTACGCTCCTTCACCACATCAGTGCAAGCGCCAGCTATGCCAATTTTAGGGTGTGGTCCGCAAACTGTTCAAGCATCTCTTTTAACATAAAAGAGGAGGTGGGCCATTCAAACAAACTCCCTCTTGAGAAACTTCAACAAACCCTTGTTCTCAAGCGATCGGAATACCATCCACCTCTGTATCTGGAATGGATCATTTTCTTTTGTTGTTGTTGTTGTTGTTGTTGTTATTTTATAACCGTCGTTGTATATCGAGAGGACGTCCCTAACTGAAGCCCTGAGGTACTCATTTTCACCTGAATCGAGTGATGAAATAGGTATACAGTGCTTTTTCCAAGGACATAACATTGCCGGGCATGCCAGGGATTCGAACCCAGAATTATTCAGGTTTTACTAATGGAGATATCCAAATCTAGCGTAGTGTGTATATAGGAATGCGCGTTACGCGATGCCGGCCTTTCTGAATTTAATAAAAAGCATGGAGCAGTCCTGATCAAGTACACCTCGTCCCAACTCATGAATATTCATGAGCTCGGCCCTTCCAGACGAGGGCTCGCCTCTCGCGACCCGAGCTCGCCCGA
Source organism: Branchiostoma floridae x Branchiostoma japonicum (assembly GCA_013266295.2). NCBI lineage: Eukaryota > Metazoa > Chordata > Leptocardii > Amphioxiformes > Branchiostomatidae > Branchiostoma > Branchiostoma floridae x Branchiostoma japonicum. The sequence continues at coordinate 3,269,236 of CM023839.1, forward strand.
GTCTTCCCCCGGAAGCGATCGGGTTACCGAACAAACTCGGGTGCGTTCCTCCCTGCCCTGTGCCTTGTCTCCCACCGACGGACTGGCACCGCCTGGGACTCGAACCCGAGACCTCCTGCCTCGCGACACGACACTCCGCTACCCACCTGTGCAGCTGAGCTTCCACCAGGTGAGTCCACCTTTCTTTTACCTGTACCGTTACATCAGTCTGCGTTCCAACCATTGTAGTCGAACCAGAAGAGTCGTCGCTAAACATATAGGTGTGCCCTACTGTATATCGCCTTTCTTAGTTTCTTCACACGGGGCTTGCTTGTTTACCGCCCAATTGTTTTGTAATGAAGTATTTGTGTACGAATTAGCGACATGTTGGGGAGTCTGTGTGTAACCTTAACCCGCCGCTGACCCTGTACAACCCTCTGTACAAGCCGACCCGGTAGGTGACAGGTACGAATTTACAGAACAAATTCCCTGTCCAACTGACCCCGTGTGCTGTACAGGGCGGTGTTCTCGGGTCCCTGGTCCCTGAGCATACGGGTTTGGCACCGTGAAGAGCTAGGCATTGAGTCACCCCGGATCGGTTTTCCAACCACTGTCTAAACATACAGCGTCCTTACATGTCGGGCATGTCGCTGTTCCGTGGGGGTTCTTGTCTTAGCCTCTACCAGGCTCCCCCAGGCTGTTGAATGAAAGACCTTTATTGTACGTTTATGCTCTTACAAGCTAAGTACAGGTCATGGATAAAGCAGAAGTAAAAATTACAGAAATATCTTACCAAAACTATACATATTAATGTTAACTCCAAGTACTATGTACAGGTTCAACTCTCGTTGTAGATGTATGAACATATGGAGTTTATATGATACATCCAATATAGTTGTTGAAAAATAGTGCAATAGGCGAAATAGACTGAATATTACGCCAGAGCAGAGGAGTACAATTTGCAACCTGGCCGGGTAACTCCTCTGGCATGTTAGCCTGGACGCCAGACCCATAACACGCTAGGACCAGAGTTACATGTAGCCAGGTGGCTGTGGTATAATTTCCTTGGGGGCATGTTGGCCCTGGAGCCGAGGAACTGGCCTTTGTAGGCCCTGGAAACAGTCTGGCAGTAACGCACCCAGGCTAGAGGTCCGCCCGTGGTTCAACCTAGTTGGGCCTGGAGCCGAGGAACTGGCCTTTGCAGGCCCTGGAAACAGTCTGGCACCCAGGCTAGAGGTCCGCCCGTGGTTCAACCTAGTTTTGCCAGCAGGCCTCGCACTTTGGGCCGGGGTCTCCACAGAACAAGGCTCAGGTCAGCGACCCCGCTCATAAATTTTACCAGCCTGTCACCCTGACGGTTGTGATTAGCAGAGAGAAAAAACAAAAACCTACAATCTTAATTTCAATCTTGTTTTGCAAGGCCAGACCGCATTCGGCCGTGTGATTATACCGGATTGGACGTATTACCGGTACGAGTCGGGTTCTACTTCCGACAAGGACTTAGTCGAACAACAAAACTAATTTCTAGTATAAACATTGCAGGGAACGGTCGTCTGCTTCTTGGTATATATGGCAGGTGATTTAATTTCATATTCATCAAATTCAACATCCACGCCTTTCGACGTGAAGCGCATAAAAAGCAAACAAGTGACGCAGGAGAAGACGTCATTGAACAAGCTTTGGTAATAACTTTATTGATAAGGTGTGTTATTTTTGGACATATAAATGTCGTGAACGCGGACGTTGTTCTGTAGTAAGGCATGGTAAAACTGTCAGACCACACCCGATGTTTAATGAGTGTCCCCTGTGCCCTACATGCTGCACAAAGTCACACTTATATTGCTATCTTTTTATCGAAGTTTGTGCAGCAAAATTATCCATGAAGGGTTGTAGTACATGTAGATCTTCTGAATCACTGTTGCCTTGAAATACATACTTCTATCTAATTTTACAAAAACTATCTTTCAGTACACATCTGGCTCATTGTATTACCTTGGTACTATATCTGTGCTACTAGTATTACATCTAGATCTAATTTTACAATATTACATCTAATTTTACAAAGAAATATCTTGCAGGACACATCTGACTCATAGTCTTACCTTGGCACGATACCTCTGGATTTTATGATCGTTAAGAATTCTGTCAGTGTTGCTCTTGTGTTATTTTTTTCCAATAATATATGAGAACATCTTGAAAGTTCATCTGTGTAGGTAGAAGTCATTATGAAACATTATATAACCACAGCTAATCGCAATGGACATTCTATCCTGAAATGGGCCAATAAGTTGCCTTAAAATCCCCCCACTCCTACATGTAACGGTAAAAGTGATTGGTCCCAGGCCTAGAGGTCACTCGGGGTCAGCCGTGAAGTTGACTTTGTGTGCCCTCCCCCGGTGCGGCGGGCGGCCCGTCAAACGCTCTGGGAACGAGTTGCCATGGGAACGAGGGATGTAGAGTTTACCCTAATGAGTCCAAACGATTTCACATGTAGGCCGGCCGTGCAAGATGGGTTCTCCAAGCAGATGTAAGGTTCGGTTTGGTGTTTCAAGCAGATGTAAGGTTCGGTTTGGTGTTTCAAGCAGATGTAGGGTTTGGTTCAGTGCTTTACGCATGTTTTTTGGGAGGCATTTTCTACGTCTTTCTATAGTATTACCAGACTCCAATTGGTTGCTGAAATTAGGCTAATCGACAAAATTACATCTCGAAGGTTAGGTGTAACAGGTCGTTCGGTGTAATGTAGCCAGCTGCCGCGGCGCCGCGTGCCTGCGAAGCTGGTGTGTTACGCCGAAGGGCAGTTACATGTATACCCGCTATACAGATACAGATACAGGCATTGTTGCCGATAAATATTTATAGTCTTTTCCCATGGCCTCCACACGACTTACAAACAAGTGCGCGCCATATACATGCCAGGTTCTGCTGATGGTGGCCACTTTGGAGGGGGGAAGCAAAGTTCGTAGGCCGGGGCATTATTACGAAGGTTTGTACTTGGCATGGTATGCTTATATTTGATTGACAGCATATACTTTGATTGACAAGGAAAGCAGACGTGTCTGATGTTGAACTGTGACGTATGTGAATGATTTATTTATCTCAGTATCATGATAGAAAGTATCATCGAATAGACGGAAACGAATTATAGAAAACTGTTGATTTTTTAAATAAAAGAACTCAGAGCCTGCTTTGCTTGCGTTTAGTTTAGTTAATATGTGTACTAGTGTCACTGCTAATGTAAATTGTAAAACTCGAGTGCAGCGTCACTATATACTTGCCTATTTTGTTTTGGTCGTATCTAAGAAAAAACTGATAATAAAAACTCAGACACAGTAGCTGTGCCCCCCCCCCCACTTCTCCAACCCCCCCGTCGGATTTCTCAAATGTCCCCCAGGTATTCTATAAGAATCAAGTGCATTAGGTCCATGCATTCCTTCAAGTTCAATATGCGCTAGAGTTACATTGCCTTTGTTGTCAAAACATGTCAGCGGGAATATGCCCTCTACATAACACAGACAGGTACTCCAGAACCCCTCAGCTGCCTATAACGTTATCTATAGGACGACTGCTCTGTCTATTTGGATAAGATAACCTTATCTTTTTCCAGGGCATCAGCGCAAGCGTTTGCTTACTTACGACGTTTTGGGGTGTCCCGTTTCTATGTCTTAAAGAACAAGTGTTGCGGGGAAGGCATTCCCATGGGGCTCTGTGTTTGATAAAGCTGATTTATTAGTGGACCATGTTTATTTGTCCGGCAAATAGTCTTATCGCAATTGGAAGGTGGAAGGGACTGTTTGCAGAGACATAAATTAGGGTCAGCTGACCTATGACCTCTAGATTGGCGGCAGCCATTTTGTGAGTTTGTTGTTCTTTTTTTTAGAGAACTTGCTTTGATCGAGATGTTAAACAATGTGATTTACGACTTTTTGATTAGAATGGTGATAATTCCTGTCAATTGTTGTTGTTTTGCCACTTAACTTATCATATCAATTCTGGTTTTGCCACATTAGTTATATAATAATAGAGAAATTTTGTAGCTTTAAATTCTTAAGGACTAGTGCGTACGTACGGACACAGTCGTTCATTTGATTGTTCTTGATCTTGAGAGCTTGAAGAGCCTTTATATGCTTATCACTCTATCTTTCTGTCAACTACAACCTTTCATACCTTTGCTCTTCACGCAATGTGCTTTGACAACGTTGGTCAACGTGAACTCTGATAAGTCAGCCAGGTAAACATACGTGGCAATTACACAAACAAAATATAGACGTCCTTATACATTAATGCGTTATAGGGTGTCTGCATATGTCTCCTGCCAAATATTGGTTCAAGGATCTCACTTGTGCCTTTTTATTTGGTCTCGCACATTTTGCGACAAAGACCCCTCTACTATCGCTGTTTTATCTTAAAAGAATAACCTTGGATTTGACATGTATGACGTTGTAAAGATGGTCTACAAACACTCAAATGTATTTTGTTGGCCCCCTGGCGAACTGAATTGTAATCCCATGCCGAATACTGAAGAGTAGCCTCCACCACCAGGCCTTCCTACAGGGGTACGGACCGTAGAATTCGGCCGGCAAAAAAGGAATTATTGACCAGGAGAGTCAGTCCGCGGGAAAGTAATATTTCCCCCTCCAAGCTGGTCAACCCCTTTGATAGCCCAACTCCCCTGGCAAATCATTATCCCTATTTAATAGCCAGCGTAGTCAGTCTGGTAGAGACTTTTAACTGCGTGACTCAGTCAACTTTTTTTCAAAAGCCGTCGACAATGTCCGTCCAGGTTTTACCCTTTGTTGATCATAGCATTTTTAACTGCTCTCCTGATGATATATGATATAAAACCTAAGTTCTAATATATAACGACGTCTATAAAGCATTAATCTTAGCAATGAACTTGAAACGTCTCCCCCCTCAACTTCAAGAGAGCCCTCTGGCTATGGCAACTCCCTGGGTGACCACCTTGGCCTAAATAGCACGTGTTTCCAATAATACGCCCTGCACCCAAATAGGCTGCCATTAGCAGAGTTCAACTACAGACAAGTTGTTTCGTGCCGTAAGCAAATTGCGAGGTACTCGCTTACAAATCTTCAGGGCAGGAACGTTGTTGGAGGTCCGAGGTTTAGTCCTTAAGCTTGTTTGTTACGGCATGCAAGGGTGGGTGCGACTTACTTTATCCGATCATACACGAAGGATTGTTCGGAAGTGTTCGGCAGTGTTCGGGGTTGTCCGGAAACCTCTCGGTACAAGTCCTCGAGTTAACCGGTCTTGTGTCAGCGTTCTATATGTTTTTTATTGCAACATTTAAGTAAGTGACGTGCCTTCGAAATCTAATTTGCAAACCTGGCAAGCACTTACCACAACATAATTCTCAAGGACGACCCCATGCGGTTTAGTTACGCCCTGCAACATCATTCATGGCCAAGTTCCTCTCCCGGAAGTTCACTTCATGACGACCCGCCGTTTCCACCATACCAGCGTTGAACTGAGGAACGTGAAAAATGTTCGTAAATCTTGCAATTCTAACAGAATAGCGACTGGGGGGGGGGGTGAGGCTGGAGGTCATAACATGTCAGTCAAGGTCATTATTTATAGCTTTATCTGTTGACGTCATCTGTATCAGGACATAAGGTCTGCTTACAGGAAAAAAGTTGAGAAAAAAATTATGACTAGTTTTCTAAATCGTCTCTCAATAAAAATTGCGACGCTATCTTGTATGGCAGAGCTACTATCCAATGTCGGTGTCTCAATAGTCGACTAGTCCAGCGATTGAACTTCAAGCTGAAATATTATTTAATCTGTGTTTGTACAGTGTGTGTACATCTTTTCCTCAAATATCTGCGGTGAATTCCAAGCCAGCCAGTTTCTGTTTCTGTCCAAACTCCCGTCTTTTCCGGTTGGCCTGTTGCAAACATGCAGGAAAATCTGGGGAATTTCTGTCGACATTAGGCAGGAAATACCACAAGGGCGGCGGGAGGCCAGACATTTGGTAGGGTGAGAAGGAATGTGCTGCAAGTTCGTATAATCTTAAGGCTGCTTGATGTTTCAAAAACTCTTAAGGGTTTGATCGAGACTACTTAAATCTTAGACAAATGGAGATTCACAAGGAAGGGGGCTGTATGGTGAAGCTGGGTTAAAATTAGTAAAAAAAATTAAAGTTGTAAGTTTGAATTCAAAAGTAAAAATGCAGCTTTTATTATTAAATAGAAGGTTAATATATTTCGACCCCTTCTCCATAATGAACTAATACTTGGCATCTGGCTTCTTTCAATGTGAGAAACATTCTCATTAACTTTTTAAAGATATCTTCGGGTGGTTGTAGGTCGGCTACATGGGGTCTGGGGCGAGTATAGAATTTTAAAAATACGGGTTTGCAACCCACGATCCCGGCATCCTTTGCAACGGTTGGATCGTGTTCGAAAGTATCTTTGTAATGTTAAGTCAGATTCTGTCGCCCTTCAAATGACCTTCAACGACACTCAACGTCTGCCGTGAACAAACGTCTGCCTTGACTTTACCCGTGAACCCCAAGCTGAGCCATTCTAAACCACAACGTGCTGAAATTCATCAAGGATAAAGATTTTAAATGACTACATGTACAAGTATTTGTTCTTCATGTATAACCATGTGCCGCCATTTTTGTTGAAATGTTTGCATTCGTGACCTTGCCTGGGTCAAAATCGTTCAGTGCTACTTTTCTTGGCCCTTACGAATGTAACAGACTAATTCTGTCATCTGTTGTTTATTTCTTTACAGTAAAATATATTTAGAAGGACATGTGTCATAAATATAAGTCATGTTTCTGAGCTCAGTAGTGTAAAGTTTCTTTCCTCAAGTGCAACTGGGGAGCTTTGGTCTCATAAACTGCTATGATAAAAAATATTCCTACTGTAGTCAAAATAAGAATCTTGTACATGTTCTGAGGATTTATAGCTTCGTCCACAGGTTTTGTTTGAAGGTCACTGCCACAAGTACGAACCATGAACGTGACCTTGGCATTGGTTTATTTTGGTTTGCTGTTATCTTCTATCGGGGTAGTCTATCAGAGGTGCTGTCAAGAGAACATAACAGAAGCTGGGTGTGTGTGTGTGTGTGTGTGTGTGTGTATGTGTGTGTGTGTGTGTGTGTGTGTGTATGTGTGTGTGTGTGTGTGTGTGTGTGTGTGTGTGTGTGTGTGTGTATGTGTGTGTATGTGTGTGTGTGTGTGTGTGTGTGTGTGTGTGTGTGTGTGTGCATGTGTGTGTGTGTCTCTCTCTCTCTCTGTGTGTGTGTGTGTTTCTGTGTGTGAGTGTCTGTGTGTGTGTGTGTGTTTCTGTGTGTGAGTGTCTCTCTCTCTCTCTGTGTGTGTGTGTGTTTCTGTGTGTGAGTGTCTGTGTGTGTGTGTGTGTTTCTGTGTGTGAGTGTCTCTCTCTCTCTCTCTGTGTGTTTGTGTTTCTGTGTGTGAGTGTCTGTGTGTGTTCGTGTGTGTGTGTGTATGTGTGTGTATGTGTGTGTGTGTGTGTGTGTGTGTGTGTGTGTGTGTGTGTGTGTGTGTGCATGTGTGTGTGTGTCTCTCTCTCTCTGTGTGTGTGTGTGTTTCTGTGTGTGAGTGTCTGTGTGTGTGTGTGTGTTTCTGTGTGTGAGTGTCTCTCTCTCTCTCTGTGTGTGTTTGTGTTTCTGTGTGTGAGTGTCTGTGTGTGTTCGTGTGTGTTCGTGTGTGTGTGTGTGTGTGTGTGTGTGTGTGTGTGTGTGTGTGTGTGTGTGTGTGTGTGTGTGTGTGTGTTTGCGTGTCTGTCTGCCAATGTGTGCTTCTGCGATTCCTAAAATGTATACATAATGCAACGATGCCTAATAATTACATCCATAGTGCTGCTAGTTTCGACTGATGGGCTGGAAGGGTCACAAAGCACTGTGGGTAAAGGGATGAAGTCTGCCATCTCCGATTGCTTTGTTGTTGTAATGCGTACATATTTTGCAGTTTTGGTGAACAGCCATGGCTTGTAAGTTGAGCTCTCTATCGTGTAGTAACATAAATCAGGCACCTAGTGTTACACGCTGGTATGTTGTAACATAAACAAGGAGAGAAGAACAATTCAATTGGATTCAAATGACGTCATTGACTTAAGAACCCCTAAAGTCTGTGCAGCATCAAGGCAAGACGTCATCATAAATTTCTCGGTTAGTGTTAGAAAAAAGCTTAAATGGTTTATTTGTATTTTGTCCTTGCTTATCTATCAATGGTCTCCCCCACTTTGTTTTGGAATGGCCCACATATAACAGATACAAGCTTAATTTAAGGGGCCATGTCGCCTGTCTTGTACGCTGATTTAGATAGTTAAGTATCTAATATCTTACAAAAGGATGAAAGAAACGTGCTTGAAAGATAGAAAGAAAAACGTATTTGAAAAGTTGACATGGGGGGGGGCGTTTTCAACAAAACATGAGTAACTTTCCATGACAAATAATGACTTATTAACTGAATCGCACAAATTTTTAATAAGTGAGAAAAATGTTGACGTCCAAAGTCTCGGTTACAAGTTTGAATTATTAAAATAAAATTTTAAAAAACCATGTATGCAAAGTTAGGTTATCTCTCTCCTGACTCGAGGCTTCGCAGCAGTGTTTATATTATCGGTGGCAAGGAGCGAAACCAAGACCCGGGCTGCATTCTTCGGCCAGATTGACATAACAAGTAGTTAGCCGGCCCAACACAGCTGGGCAGCCAAGCGATACAGAACCGCTCAAACTCGGACCTGTAAATCTGCCTCATGTCTCCGGACTTAGCGCGTTTCGACAGATAGAAATGTTGTTAACGCAACTTTAAAGACACCCAGAGCGATTTCAGGGCAGTAAAACTGGATTTTCAAAGACAATTTTCTGGTCATTTTTTAATGTAGTAAGTTGAATCAACCCTATCCCATAGCATACTTAGCCAAAAATGCGATGTCGCTGACGGATGTTGCTTGTTTCATATCGTATACTAGTTCTAGTTATTTATTCATTGGTGGTACCAAAAAATAAGGGGACTGCTCCTGTAGCTTGTTTTGGGGCTATTTCAAACGCTTCAAGTATGAAATGGTGACGAAAATGTGCTAAGAAATGGCAGTAAATGTTAATATCAGACAGAGTTCCTCATTAAGAATATTTGTTTTTGTTTTGCCGCCCTGAAATTGTATTGGTTGCCTTTAAAGGCCAAATGAACACAGTAACGTATTACAGCGCGAGTTACCAACGTTTTGAATGGTTATATGATCTGACGACTCACGTAACTGTTTACGGATGAACTTGCACGACAGGTGGTACAGAAAGTTGAAACCCAAACATTAGCTAGCTCGCAGTAACACACCCTGTTCAAGCCTTGTAGTGTACAGTCAACAGTACAGTATGTAGAAAAACTGCCATCCTAAACATTTTCCTAAACACTTCGCTGCCAATGAGAAACGTGATACCAGTCTAAGAATATTTGTCCTGTTCTATAGCCTTGGGTTCCTATACACAAAAGTAGAAACGGGAAAAGAGTATTCAAACCTTCGCTCGGGAACAAACGTGTAGTGTTCCCAATACTTTGGGATTCTGCACGTTTTGTTTGAACTCTACATATAGACATACAGGTTGAGTGTGTCCCCCTAGGGGGCCCAAACTTGTGTCACTTCTTCACGAGAACAAGAGCTATCTACTACCCAAAATTCGTCACCCTAGCATTTCCAGATCACCAGATATCAAAACCGGAAGTTCCGCTGCAGTACCATAACAAGTCGCTAGGGAGCCCAAAATCTAATCATTCTGAGGTCTCACCTAGACCTACCCACCTACGAAGTTTCATGACAATCCATCCAAAGCGTCTTGAGTTATCGTGCTAAAGAAAAAACAGCACCCCCTCCTACTGCAGTACCCCCACGCCCCCTTCCCCTACCCCCGAAGTTTCCCAGATATGTGAAACAGAGCCTGCGTCCATTCGATCCCCGTTTAAAGCCCACTTAGCGTGCCGGGCAGATAAGGAACATACAGCTGACACGGTTCACCGCCTACCAGGGATTGGGCCTGACGTCATGCACGGCTGAGATCCATCATGCAACGGGGGGACCGATCGCGCTCAACATCCGGGGATTCTTGGAGAAAGGTCCGCCCATCGAACACGTCGAACTCCCTGTTCATCTATTCCGAGGTGTTCGAAATAGAATGCCATAGAACTCCCTGTTCTATTCGGAGGTGTTCGAAATAGAATACCATAGAACAGGGGGCGGGGCTTATTGTGTTCGATCTGGATCGGTCTAATGCGAGGCGTGCTGTTGGTCATTCAAGAATTAGACATTTTGAGCCAAAATAAATAAATGTTGATTGTACTGAGATCAGTAAATAGGGAATATCATCATTTTGTAGCAGGTTTGTGTAGATTTTGCTGGGTAGCACTTTAAAAGATGATGGATTTGTAAGCTAGTCTCTACCAGTCTCCAATGAGTTGCTGAAAAATACCAGAAAGTGGACAAATACTATACTGAATAGGCTGAATGATATGCTAAAGGAGTTAGCTGGCCATAGAATATATTTCGTGGGTTGCAAAGTCAATTTCCATTATTTTCTAGCAGGACATTGGCGTCTGGTAGAGACTCCTTTAATAAAGTTTATGCCCTTTCTCAAGAATCTGATACTCTGTTGGTCTCAAAGTACCTCCCAACCTCCCCTTGACAACAACGAATCGCCCCTTAAGTCTGAGGAATGTCAGCCGATACGGTCGTGAGTTGGCGCGACTTCGTGGGGGAATGTATTCTTTCCGGACTTGGCATTGCCGAAAAGGGGGAAAACTTGTAGTCAGCAGGCCCGTATCTCTCAGCGACTGACAGAGATCGACGACCTGTAAATTTTTCCCGCTCCGACACAGCACATCCTTGCCAAGAAGCCGAGTTTGTAACCTCGCCCCTCATTGGTCCGCTCTCAGCAGGTGAGATTCTTTCCTCCCAGGGTTCTAAATCTGCCAACCAGACGGTGATAAGTTTGCAGAGTTTGGGTGGGCTTTCTGATAAACGCTGGGACGGTGTCGGTGGTAAATAGATGGGAAATTGAATATGTGACACCTGTGAGAAAATGTAAGACATCGGCGCGGCTCGAAAATGGGCGTTTCGGGCTGTAGTTTTTGGGTTATTTGGTCGCCGTGTTGACATAAACATGTTGTATTTGTTAGTGTAGTCACTTGTCACTGCGTTTTGAAGTACTTTAGTGGTAGAGAGATCTGCTTTTTCATGAAAAAAGAAAGACATGCTTTTCCAAAAGTAACCTGTCTTTGACAAGTCCAAATATAGACGTTGAACATGTCCTCATAGACAAGCAAATTCGTTGAAACTTCCTCTCTCTACGTATACAAACAGAGCTATTTCATTGAAAGTTACCGGCACATTCAATGTAAAGATACGTCAACAACGTATGCCGTAATTTATGGCTTTGTAGCATTAGTAGAATAACAGGATGATACAACGATATTCCCAGAGCTTTGGTGTCAACATTAAGGTGTTTGTTTACTGTCACTTCCCACATAAAAACCTTCCCTGTTGTGTCAATTAGCCGTAAGGCGCAGTGTTTAACCAAGGTGAGGTCACCGTGCTACAGTCCTGTACAACTCACTCAAAAGTACTTTTAGAATGATTGTGGATTTCGTTAACGACATCGGTTATGTTTCTAATAATGACTGATGACTGTTATTGAGGTATTGGCTTCTTAGCCTTCAATTATAAGAAGAATTCGAGTGCAAATAAAGGAGACGTTCTCAACTGTGACGACTTTTGCATCGGGTCAGAAAACACACGCAAGGAGAGACCAAATTTGGGCTCACGTGTTGCTCAACGTTGGTGTAGTGTGGGCGAGCAGGAATGAATGTAATGTGTGTGAATCACGCGCTAATTATCTCATCACTTGTCGGTTGCCGCCATCTTGATTGGGTTCTATTTTCTTACACCGATCTTGTCGCGAGAGATCCGCTTAACTTACAAGCAGGATTCTATCAGAAGAACTCAGATGGCGGGTCATTTTCTCTGTGTATTGTTTCATGTTTTGGAAACTTATTCAGTTTTCAGCCCCAACTGAAAGATGTGTATGCAGACAAAATACTGTACGCGTCATTGGATACGGTTATTTTTGTATGGATTTCGAAAAGGGTGATCGCGACGTATATAAACTACATTATACTTCACTTTGTGCTCTTTGTGGGTGCTTATTTTGTCTATGTACACAAACTGTAACGTTGAATCAACTAAAAGAAGCAACAGTCTGTTGTATTTGATTATACTTTTTCTATTTATAAATCAGCGATACATTTTACAGTCCCAATAAATTCGAAGCCCATGACTTTAATATCTTTGCCACAAGTTTTGTGTACCCATGTATACCGTACATGTAGCTTCAACGGGAAAATTTGAATTTCGTAATTTTCCCTTTTTTTCAAAGGATTGGTATGGCTAGGTGTCCCACGGTGTTCCAGGTAGTCTCCACCAGACTAATAATACAGACTGAGGGAGAATAATTTTCCAGGGGAGTTTGGCCACCATAGAGTTCATTTTCCAAGGGGAAACGTTACCCTTACTTACTTCGCGCACTCCTCTGACCAATTATTGACCTTTTTTTGCTAAATCTTACTACATTTGTATCCATAACGCCTTAGGAGACCTTAGGAAGGCCTGGTGGAGGCTAGTCCCAGGTACCATTACATGACGTGATGCAGTATGGGGGTACAGGGTCTAATGGTTTTCTAACAGCGAAGAAGGAATGTGACACCGAATACTGTGCTACTTTTACACCCGAGCGTGACATGGCATTGGCTACGCGTCTTTTCGCTTCCCCCAACTTTTGTGTTCAACTTAAACCCCGGCGTATTTGTCAGAATTCCTACATTTCATAAAGTTCTATGTGTGAGTGCGGAATTTCCTGTATTTCCCCCCTTCTATTTTTCTTGGGGTTTAACTTGTGTGAAACCAGGTCACCCCTTTTGTTTATTTTGTCATGTTGTTGAATGGATAGACTCACGTAGTATAGGCTAACAAAATAGTACATACACCCCCCCCCCCCGAAGCTCCCATGGGAAAGGTAGTATAGAGAATGACGTCATATGTTCATGTTTACTATTATTTTATCATTTCCAATGTACTTGTAATTAGTCCTTGGGCATGAATTTGCAATCAAGTCATTATTTATTATTATTTACATTTTGTCAAAGTTTTATACTTAATTTTGTACGTGATAAAATCGTTTATTTGATGTCGAGCAGATGTTTCAATGTCAATAACCTTGTCCCTACCCTACCAGTCTACTGTTTTCAGAGAGATTGAGTCGTAAACAGGCTGCCTACCACTGTGCTCACGACAGATTTCTCATTTCTCCTTCGTTAACACATTACCACCCGATCGGTAGATATATGATACTTCAAAAGTTACGCCTGTGTCCTAAGGACTTGACCTTGAGTTGGAGTCGTTCTGGACCGGTTGTGGTCTCGTGTGTTCTCGCGTGACCTGGTGACACGGCTCTGATGTACCGCAATCTATCATGGCATGCCGGAAACGAGACATTCCAAGTGAAATTAACCTGCGTTTGGCTACCCTGGCTCTCCAATGGAGAAAGGCATTATAATCCTGGTGATGATGAACTCTGTTGAACACTCAGGTCAAAAATAGTACAGGGAATTGTTGAATTCATGTCCAGGCAACAGAATTCTTGCATTCTGTAATTAGACTTTACAACAAGTCAATTTCAGTGTCTCTAGAAGCCTCGGTCCTCGGTTTCATGTATTGCATTAAATTGTATTTTGAGTGTTGTTTTAACAGTTGCCATTTTTATGTACATAGATCTACCCAATTTAAATTTCTACTTGGTAACTTTATGTGAAACACCACTGTTGTAACAAACTGTCAGATGTTTTCGTCAGCAACTAACGGAATCTGTAGTTGAACTGGTATTTATCCAAAAGGTATGAATTGATTTTCAAATTCTTTCCAGTTGCTTGAGTAACTGTTTTCTTGTGTATCTTATTACCCGGATGTCTAACCTTCATCGATGTAGCTTCCATCCCCTGCTTGGCCTCACAACAGACGCAGTCGCCCTACCCTTACCTGTGCCTCACCTGTATACAGGTGTGTACAGGTGTGTCTTGGTGTGTTTGCCATGAAGACGTTCTGCCTAAGCTCCCAGAAATCACCTGCGTGTTTGCTGTATCTTAGGTTTCTCCAAATCTCCTTAGGTAGAGGGGTTCTCTGTGCAGGGAGGTATTAAGGTTAACTTAGTAAGCTAATCTCTCTTCCATTCTTCGTGCATGTGGAGTTTTAAACCTCTTTTGTAAGAAGTGAGAAGTAATATAAAAATTGGAGAGCCTGTAGTAAATGCATCTATTCAAAAAAGATCATGATCCATGCTGGACATGAAAATGGATTAAGATTTAACTTTTTTTTTCATACATAACATACGATGAGTATGAGCTTTTTTTGCTATCCGGACATACAAATGTATACTGCATTGTCCATACATGCAGCAGTAAAGAACTAACATTGCTCCGAGTCGAGATCTGAGTACACTGGGCTGATGAAGAGACAGAGTTGCGTCTTGAAAGCTCCCCAGAGCAATAAAATTTGTTGAGTGTATGGTTAAATATTTTGTAAAACATTGCTAACCCTATCTCACAAACGGGTTGGTATGTTTCATGTACAAGTATCACATGTGTGCTGGAAGATATAACTTTTCATGTCGAAGTAACAAAACTAAAAGACAACAAAAAAGTTTTGAGAACTTTCCCAAATAGATAATGCAACAAATGGTTAGGAGCGAGTATGGGAGGCCCGGCAAACAAAAAGGACGGCACCCAGGCTATGGCATTTCATCTCAGGATCACTATAAGAATACCCCAGAAGTGTCCCTGTAAGTGTCTCCTTTGCCCCCGATCATTCTCCCCTTGTTGAACAGCATGGAGGAATGCGGGATCCCTTGTTAAAACGCCCCTTTGTTTACCCGGTGGGCCCGTGTTTTTTCAGGTCCAGTCCGTGTCTGTAAACGAGCCCTGACCGCGGCCCCATCTGAACGTTCGTCGAACTCAATTCCGATTTCGAACGTGATTCTAAAAATTCGAAACGGGTTCGAACGTGGTTCTAAAAGTCGAAACGGGTTCGAACGTGGTTCTAAAATTCCAAACACGTTCTATCTAAAGTTCGATTCTGTGGTGGGTTAGTGTTTTGTTAGGCCCAGTCCGTGTCTGTAAACGAGCCCCGGCCGCGGCCCGCTTTGAGTTGGGTCTCCGTGGGTCACGTGTTTTGTGTCGTAAACAAAACGGGAAACACAGTCCCGTTATACAAGGCCCGCTACTCTTTGAACACTGTAAAACACCTTGTCCTTGTGAGTTTGTAAAGTGGGGAGGGACGCATGGGTTTTGCCTATAGCTTTTCCAAAAGCAGGGCTAGTACTTTCGTAGGAAATCCCCTTTAAATTGTCTAAGATGATGTTCTCCTTGCCTCCTTGCCTCATATGCATCAAGAAACAAACTTAATTGTCTCCGTGTGACTGTGTAAAGTGGGGAGGGGGATATGAATTTTACCCACAGCTTTTTTTCCAAAAGCAGGACTCGTATTTTCGTAGAAAATCCCTATTAGTTTGTCGTTCTCCATGCCTTACTTTTCAAAGGAGGCATCCATAGCACTTGTTGTCTTTTCAAGCCGTCCGTGTACGCTGTTATAGGATAAGAATAGCACAGCCCACCATACTGAAACTGTGCTATTTTTGGTCGGTAACAAGGTAACTTCGAAATTTCGTGGTAACCGTGGTGTAGGTATAGGTTAGCCTCTACCAGGCTTCGGGAGGTGGCTGGAAAGAGTATGATTGGCCAGATAGACAGATAACATGCCAGGGGAGTTGGTCCGCGAGAGAGTACATTTTGCGGCACCCGAACTGTACACTCTCGCGGACCAACTCCCCTGGCATGTTATCTGTCTATTTGGCCAATTTCTACTCTTTCCAGCCGCCTCCCGAAGCCTGGTAGAGTCTAGGTATAGGTCAGGGACAAGGTTTAGGGCTGAACGCTTTAAAACCAAACCGGTGACTGTTGCACCTGTTTTCAGTCAAGTGTTTCAGTTCCGTCCCACAGCCCACAGATTATTCTTCTTCGTAAGCCACTCGTGCGTTTTCGTATTTTATCGGAAGTGTTCGGGTCAGCTGGTTCTGTACAGATGGCGTGGGTTCTCCAGAAATCGGGGTTTGTATAGAAGTGAGTTAGGTTTCATCACGGGTGTTCCAACGCACAGTCGGGCGCACGTCACACCAGGTGCCAAGATACAACTCCATTCGTGTAACTAGGTCACCTGAAATACTCCGTAAAGGTTTCTGAAAGAACACACAGCGTTTGGTGATGAGATCATTTCACAATCCACGAAGGGAAGTCACCTTTGACCGACTTTCAAATTCGCCATCTTTTTCGTATGTCTTTACTTCACGATGCTGCAACATGTATTGACAATACATGGTGGCGACTTATGCCACCACCAAAAGAAAGGACAAGACTTAAATATATCTATGTTCAAAATGCTTTAAACAATCGGTGGCTGGTGGTTGGGAGCAGTGGCCAACAGTGATCAGGGCGTGTTTGGAGGTCATATTTTACTCAAATGTAACTCAAATTTGATTCAATTCGTATCGAAAGGTAGGCGTGGCCTAAATCTGGTCAGACTGCTCCCTAACTTGAGCCAACCTTGGTTGACTGGTGGTCGGGGGAAGGTTCTGAATGTGTGCTTCAGCCACAGGCTTTACCATAAACAGACTTGACAAGTGCGCCCCCTTGCGGGTAAACAGACTGCAGTAGAACGCTGCCTTGCGTGACGTTTCCAGCTTGTGGAGCAGAATTCCGGAGGTGGTCGATAGGGGTCAATGACCGGAGTGATTGACAGATCCACATCACGACATACTACATGTAACTGCACACATTTATCTCTCTTTGTATGTAGCTTTAAAGAATTCGATGCATAGTACAGACTATTAGTTTCAAAATAAACGTTCACTTCACTTTTCTCGCATCGTCCTTCAATGCACCATTGATAAAAAAAAAGTTTGTTTTCTCCGCGATGTTTACTTCAGCCGAAGCCAGCCATGTTCGGAAAAATATACCGACTTCTAAGGCATAGTCTGAGTGCCTCGTCCGTTGCTAGGTAACCCTGATGACGTCGTTTACATTTCACGCACAAGTTTCTAAGATTTAGCGAAACGGAAATTCCACTGTCAAAGTTTACAAGATCCCATTTTGAATGCATAGTTCCTTAGATATATAAAGAGAAGAGCTTCAAATCATACAAATACAACAGACGACAGACTGCATGGCGTTCTGGTATCGAAAGTGTTTTAAAATGTAGATTACAATGTTACTTATAATTGGTATAATTATCGTGTATAGACAGTGCTTACAACCAGAGTGCAAACATTGTCGCGTACCCTTCATAAGGACTGTTTTGTCGTGTAGCGATACTCGTATTTCGAAAAGGGCCTTTTTCCAATGAACATGTCCATACCAATGTGCACACGTACACGAAAGCAGTCGTAATTTCAACATTATTCTACGTCCTCGAATCTTGGCATCGGTGATATTTTTAACTTTCCGTTGGTTCCCAGCGGCAGACAGGCGATATGAGAGACACCCCCTCCCTCTGTGTGGGATAAATAATTACCACCTCTCAAACAGGAACGACGTGTTTCTCAAGCCTAGGTCCTCCTACCACACGTATTTGTCACGTTGAATCAGTCCCTCTATAGCTAATCGCTGGTGTCTTGTTGAAATGCCTGTGTGGTTTAGACCTCGACCTTGGCTCAATAACACCCCGCGAGCGAGCGATAATGAGGAAAATATGGCCTGTTGTATCCAGAACAGTGTTTTATCCAGTTTAACCATCAGGCACGGTTCTGGATAGTCCAAGCGTATCCAGAACCGTGCCTGGGGCAAATCTACGTTCTTGGATACACGGAGACTGTTGAACATTGTATCCAAAACCATGCTTTGTCCAGAACCATGCTCAGGCACGGTTCTGGATTTTTTTTACTCGCGTATACAAAACCATGCCTGGGGCAAATCTACGTTCTTGGATACACGGAGACTGTTGAACATTGTATCCAAAACCATGCTTTGTCCATCCAGAACCATGCTCAGGCACGGTTCTGGATTTTTTTTTACTCGCGTATACAAAACCATGCCTGGGACAAATCTATGTTGTTGGATACACGGAGACTATCCAGAACCGTGCCTGATCCTAACCCTAACACATTCAGGCACAGAACTAGATAGGCACAGCCCCTCCCCTTTACACCTACTGTATATATAGCATTCAATTACTTAGTACCAGTATTTGTCGTTTCTTCAAGAGGGGAATATAACTTAATTTGGAAAATGGCGATGGCTATGAAGGTTATCATGTTTTTGCTTGTACTAAACTCTCGCCGATTCTCGTTCTCCAGGTCACGTGAACGATAGCTCACCATGGACATTGACGAGTTGACGCGCCGACGAGAGGAACGGCGCAAGCGCAGAGAGCAGGAGAGGTAAGAAATATGTTCGATTTTCCAATCTTATAATGTAAGAGTACAAGCAGTTAATTTCAATCTCTACTAAAAAATTTACGTTTCAGCCATATCATGTAGCTCTCTGAACATTTCAATTATGATTAATATGATCAATGGTGCAGATGCTGTTAATGTTCCTCTGTTAACGTTAAATGGGAGGTTCACAATTTGAACATTTTGAAAACTAAATATATCTGGCTCAAATTCCGTGTCAACGTTATTGTTAATGTTGAGTTCAAATCTCTGAGTGCCGTACAGTATTCAACTGCAGCGGCTGGCTTGGTGGGGATGTGCTTAAAATACTCCATAAAACTGTGTAAAAGATGGTGCTACTAGTGTTGGATAAAATTGAACACTAATCTTCAAGAAGATAAAAATGTACCGACCGATGTTTTCAATACGATAACCCCCGGTCACTGCCCATAACCCTGAACCTACCCGGAACTTTCAAATCGAGGGATTATCTTCATAAAACAAGGGATCTAGGAGGTGAATAAATCTCAGCTTTAAAACCCAGCCGCCAACCCTGCCTAACCTTTAGACTAGCCCGTATACGTACATCTGGTGGGCTAGGTTCAAAGACCTATAATCCTAACTGGAAAACGATCTCCCTGTCTTACAGTGTACCCACTTGCACTTGCAGGGAGCTTTGAACTACTTGTATCTAACATTTTAAAACTTTATACATCTTATCTATAGGTCTTGCCCCCCCGCACACACACAACACACACACAAACACAAACACACACACACACACACACACATTCCCAGTACTTCAGTTAGTAAAGTTACCCTAGTTTACACACCGACACTACAAGTGGTGTACATACATTCCTAATCATGTTAACAAGCTGATACATATCTCACCTTATTTGTGAACCTTTCCAAGAACCCCTGCCGTCTTTCCGCCCGACCTTGGGTTATCACAGTAGATAGATCTGAAAACAAACGGAAACAGAATCCTCAAAGGCTCGGGCAATGGGAAGAGTGACGGCTCAATTATACACTCTCGATCAAAACAATTTTACTCCTCTTCAGTGAGAAGTTTATGTCCAAAAAGTGTCAGTTTTAATGTATGAATCACGTGATGTCAGTGTGTGAATGGAGCACATCGGCAGAACACACTGCACCTGCGCGAAATCCGGATTTTTTCCCCTCAGTTTTCGTTGGATGTTTGGTCAACGTTGCAGATATCTTTTCCTACACAATATTTGAAAACTATAGACGGGATGTCATCCTTAAATGCGCGAATACAGCCTTAAACGAGACGTTCTGCCGAAGTGCTATGCCAGTACATTACTGGTTTCACGCAGGCGCAGGACATTCTGCCGACGTGCCCCTAGAATGGGGGTTTCACGCAGGCGCAATACGTTCTGCCGACGTGCTCGTGAATTAATATCTCCAAGCAGCTCTTTTGGTGGTTGCAAGACGGTATCAAATTCACAAGGCAGGGCAGCATCCATTTGCCACTCGAGCGTAAAAAAGATACCAGGACAAGCCCTATAAAAACGGTTAAAAACACGTCAAAAATAAGCCTAAGACAGAAGTTGGTCAGATATTCCGCCTCAGTGGTTTCGTGCCAGTTGAAGTCTGTCTTCGCAGCTTCCGGCGGGCTGCCACATGTCAGACGCACCACATACCGGCACAGATACGACAGATACAGCGACCTGGCGGACTGAATTTTTGTTCTTGGTCGTCATGGCAACGATGTACTATCTTGTGGAGGTGGGAGACACATGTGTCGACAACAGATTCAGAAGGCCAGCTATTAAGGGTCACCAGGGACAACTATAGAAATCCTACGCCGAAGACAGAACTATCGTATCCAGAACCGTGCCTGCCTGAATGGGTTAGGGTTAGGCTCAGGCACGGTTGTGGATAGTCTCCGCGTATCCACGAACGTAGATTTGCCCCAGGCACGGTTCTGGATACGCGTGGACTATCCAGAACCGTGCCTGAGCATTGTTCTGGATGAAGCACGATTCTGGATACAACAAGAACATCCTGGAGAGAGTTGCATGTCAACAGCCGCTATGTATCAGCACCTGATACCCACTGATGGTTGATTGATTGATTGATTGATTGATTGATTGATTGATTGATTGATTGATTGATTGATTGACAAAATGATAACGTTTTGGAGATTTAACTTTTATAGAGCTTGTGAAAAAAAAGTTTTGCTTGTCACATCGCGAAAGCTGGTGGATCTGCAGCTAGAGAATACTAGTATACGAGCACGTATATCTGCGGGCAATGCTCTCAACGAACCCATATCAGACGACCTCTGAACTTACATCTGTAGCAAATTGTAGAAGCTGTTGTTCAATCCAATCAATTTTATTTAGGAACCCTGCCCCCCCGGAAACATTTTGGGATCTTCCGCACCAAAAAGAACAAGCGAGTGGGCTACATTGTCATGGTAATAAGTACACGGGTATGGAAACGAAGCTCTTCACGAAAGCGAGGCTCGTTACAGGGATTTCGCAAGGGATGATGGGTATCCCGGTCGTATACGCGCGGTATTTTTAAATCGGGCAGCCTTTCAGTAGCGTTAAATGTCGCTCCAAGTCGGAATCCGACCTCTAGTGCGTTCCTGTGAATTCTAGTTTAATTTCAACGCATTTAAACAACCTTTTTCGAAATATATACGGTCTTGCATTCTAGACACCAAATAATGTCCTTGAAGACACAAATGCTAGTACCCTACTTTTGGGCCTTTTCATGCTCTGAAAATACCCCATGAACCCATGCTAATACAAAATAAGAGAAAGCTAAAGGACTTAGTCATCAAAGAATCTAATTTAAGATGGAGAAGTTGTCACAAGGTTTAACCACATAACAAAAAAAAGAAGTAGCTGTCTGTATTTGGAAACCTCTGTTTTTATTGAATAATGAATATTGAATCTTGAATTTGCTGAAGAGTATACTGTTACACAAATTGCACATGTAATAAGGTGTATGTTCTAGTCACTGATGATGCATACATTTATTATTGTATCAATATTATATCTTCAAAGCAAGTTGTTACTGTAACCTCACCACAGTCAAAAGAAGATACAATACATGCTTTTATGTATTTTAATCTGCAATAAGAAGAATACAAGGTCTTCTCCTATTTCACATAGGTGGCACAAATGCAGACAAAACAAAAGGGCACTATCATAATAAAGTACCTTCCACTCTGTAGAAAGGTTATCTACAGGCTGATTATACATTTTACATTACCCAATATGTTTGTCTGTTCACTGAAAGCACAAACAGCATTTTAGTTGCAGCGAAATGATCATAAATGATTTCTCAATGTAAAAATGTACAAACAGAAAATATGTATCGTTTCAATCAGCACTGGCCAACTACATGTACAAAATATTATATTAATACACGTACTAGCAGCTAGTTACCTATCATGGTCAACTCTAAAAAGGAAGTCTAAAATAAACAGTTACAAAAGGAATTTTTATAGGTAACATGCTTTCATATGAATACATTCTGCAAGTACATGGAAGAACTTTCAAAATCTAAATCTCTGGTAATAGAAAATATGATGCCATCAATGAAGTATGAAGAAGGTACGCCATCATATCCAAGAACTTAATACGTCTTGAGTTCCACTTGCTTCCACAGTACACGCCATCTGAAAAAAACACAAAAAAACAACCTCATCAGAGTTGAAAGTTCACTGACTATTCAATTCAATGAATGAATGTTCCTGTCCTATCCTACCAAGCACACACTATTACACCACTTGAAGGATCACAGAGATGAACATGTATGTGTAGGGGGGGGGGGGCAGGGTATGCTAGGCAATTTTTAGGTAGAGCAAGGAGGTTGTAGTTAGAGTAAAGACAGCTGTTCTAAAACCAACATGTCATCTGAAATGTTTACTACTTCACTTTTTGAAAATCTTTGCTTCCTTAAAGCAATTTTGAATAGCCTGTAAGTAGAGCTATTCATACACTCAAGTCAATGTTCACATCAAATCTGCTAAAGTTTCACTTACTTTTACAGCACATAATTCCTCATCCAAAATATGCATCAAGTTGACTTTCCCCAGATTGTTGTAGAGATACAAGTACTAATGACTTACACTACTTTGGGGAAAATACATCTACTAGTATTGAATTCCTGTGGGGGGATATTTAAGTAAACAGACTTGTCAATGTGTAAAGCAATATGGCCGACCAAATCTTGGCCAATTTCCAAAGTCTATATTTCTTCATCCAAAGCATGAATTGATTTGACATTCCCTCATGGCTTAGAGACATATAAGTACTATTGATTCATAGTACTTTTGAACAAATCAGACTTTTTCTGTAATTCCGCCCCATTTTTAAAGGTTGCTGGGTGTGAACAAAATGGCTGCCCATATTTTGGTCAACTTTCAATGTCTATAATTCTTCATCAAAAACACGCATGACCTTGATATTCCCTCGTATTATGAAGACATTTAAGTACTATAAAGTCATGGTACTTTCGAAAACATCAAACATGTTTTCCTATTTCCGGCCAATTTTGAATGTTGCTGGGTGTGAACAACATGGCCGCCCATATCTTGGCCAACTTCCAAAGTCTATATTTCTTCATCAAAAGTAAGAATTAACTTGACATTCCTTGATGGCTTAGAGACATATAAGTACTATTCACTCATGGTACTTTTGAAGAAATCAGACTTTTTCTGTAATACCGCCCCATTTTTGAAAGTTGCTGGGTATGAACAAAATGGCTGCCCATATTTTGGTCAACTTCCAATGTCTATAATTCTTCATGAAAAGCATGCATTGACTTCATATTCCCTCATAGGATGGAGACATTCAAGTACTATAAAGTCATGGTACTTTTGAAAACATCAAACATCTTTTTCTATTTCTGGCCAATTTTGAATGTCGCTGGGTGTCAACAAGATGGCTGCCCATATTTTGGTCAACTTTCAAAGTCTATATTTCTTCATCAAAAGTATAAATTAACTTGACATTCCGTCATGGCTTAGAGACATATAAGTACTATTGACTCATAGTACTTTTGAAGAAATCAGACTATTTCTGTAATACCGCCCCATTTTTGAAAGTTGCTGGGTGTGAACAAAATGGCCGCCCATATTTTGGTCAACTTTCAGTGTCTATAATTCTTCATCAACAGTATGCATGAACTTGATATTCCTTTGTATGCTGGAAACATATAAGTACTATTGAGTCATTGTACTTTTTTAAATATCAGGCCTGATTTTCAATACTTGTTCATTACTTGAAAGTAGCCTGGTGTGAACAAAAGGGCCACCCAAATTTTGGCCAACTTTCCAGGTGTATATTTTGTAATCACAAACATGGATTGGCTTTGTATTCCCTCATATGTTGTAGAAATATAAGTACTACTGAAACATGCTACTTTGGTAAGATGTACTTTGGCTGATCAAATCCCTGGGAATGTTGAAATCATCACACTTCTGCACTGTGGGAGGGGGGCAGCTGTACACAATGTCAACATTGCCAAGTCATTTTCTCACGATCGGCTTGGCCGATTGACTTCAAATTTTCTGTGTAAGTAGGGTCTATCAGGTTGTGTCGAAGGGTGCAATCCAAATGTAGCTATGTATTTGTATAATCATTTACCTCTCCGTTTAACACATCCGCAGTGAACAATTTGTAGTATCAGAAGGTGAACTGCAGATAGAAGAAGCTGAAGAAAGACAATCAACACTTTACCAAGTACATATGTCATGCAAAATGGAACACCAATATAGTCCCTGTCAATACGCACCTTCCATCTTTCTGTCCACTGCCGACAGGACGCACAGTTCTCCGTGTTCTGCAGCACGTCATTCCGGCCCCCCTCCCCGGGCGCCATATTGGTGCAACAAGCCTCTCCTATCCCACAATTCACCGTTTCCATACCCGTCTATGTTTGATACCATGACATTGTGTTGGCGTCGCGAGCATGCGCAGTAAGCACACGATGCAGATGTAAATAAACTCAGGAAACGAAGGTTGGCGTGAGAAATGGGCGTGGCGTACTTGTCTGACTCGTGCTAGTGTATCAGAGTTACACTTCTGTCAATCATTGTTGAGCAATGTCTGGAAAGTCGTATACTATGACTCTGACCCCAGTGTATGCTGTATATCTATCCAACGGCCCGTTCCTTTGGAAGAAACTATGGACAGAAATTTATAATCAATTATTGACAAATGGTACATGTACATATTACATGACATTGACTTTCGAATTCGGACAACAGTTCAAATTTTCGAAAGTCAACAATTATAGAGACAAAGTACAATACAAAAAGAGCCACCGAATATCAAATTATATATGGATTTCTAATTAAGTGTAGCTAATAATCAAGAAAGTCAAATACAATTGGCCAGAAATGTGTATTGATATGAGTGTATGAACATTCAAGCATTTCAAGCAATAGCCGAACGATTTCAGAAATACGCTGGATATAGAATTCCATGTGTCTCGATGTGTGCCATATATGGCGTACACCCGTGAGAACATTTTCAGTGCAGCATTTCTTCAAGCTGCAAGCTTTCAGTTCCAAGGCGATGCCTCCGCCTCTCTTTTTATCTTCCCTATAGATTTCGCTTGTAAATTGTCTGACCAACCCCCGAAGCCCTTTACGAACGATAAACAGGTGGTCCCTGTCAGTATAACGACCCACGGGACCGCTAAACTCTTGTTCTGAGGGAACCCTCCCTCCCGGACGTCATACTCAGCGAGTTTTCCCTCCCCGAAGCCAAACTCTGTGCGTCCAGCGGCAGGTGTCTCTAACTACGATCACACAGGACCTAAAACAAACTTTCCCGTCGCGCGGAATGCCTGGATACCGGCCAGCGTTGTCAATGTCAGCTTATGGTCCTCCCTGGGTCTGACTTCCAAATTTGGGCAGCGATGATGTCAGGAGAAAATTCTTGAGGCAAGCGCAGGAATCTCCTTGTTCAAACAGCCTTCTAGACTTTCCGGTAAACTTGTGTCGAGGCGTTGTGCGGAGGAAAGGTGGCTGTTTTCCCGATCATAGCACTCCGAGGGAGCCCTGTACCTCTCTTGTGTGCGCCCTGGTAAGCTGTTCAGCGCTCCCCAAGGTCTTTCTACCGGGACACCTGCAAGATCTGCGTGGAAAGACGATTAGGGATACCGCTGAGCTCCTGGCGAAGGCATTGCTGTGAACCTGTAGCGTATCCCTATCATGGACAGGTTTGTTTAGCTTCGGATCTTCCTGTCGTGTGTTTTAGCCGGTTGTTTTGAGCGAGGTAAACGCAGATGCACTAGGAAAGTTGTGGTTATGTAGTGGAGTATTTCAGGTAGGAGAGGGAGCCTGTTTGCGGAATCTGGGGACGATAAGTCACGTTGAAGTGGGACGGAGTTCGAGATAGATATCGCCGCCGGTATGTCGTCCGATGCTGTACAAGGGGATGCGACTCAGTAAAGGCCCCCTAGCCCCCAGGCCAGTCGATGTGTCCGTTTTGGATCAAAACCTCTCTATTGGCGCTGTTATTCAATTAGCTCCTTAAAAGCCAAAGGTTTGAATAACTGCTTGTTTTGTCTGCGTTTCGAGCCAAATTGGGGTTAATTTAGCGGAGAAAATTGGCTGAGCTACACCACATTTCTCCGGCCCTCTCCTCAGAGTAAGAGACAAGAAAAGTGGCAGCTCCATTCATTCCAGCGGCGCCTGTTTTTGATGTGTGGCCGGCGCCGCGCGCTGGAGCCAAATTCCTGTCATGTGCGTAGGAATATCTTGTTTGTAAATTGTTGTAAGTGTGCCATGTTCGCGTCGAGTTCCTCACAGGCTGGGAGTCGTCAAATGTCGTCTGATCGCGCCAAAGCGAGGCTCCCGATCCTCTCCTCAATCTTCGAAAACAAACGTCGTCTTCTTTGTGTCAACTGTGAACTTATAAGCGAACTACTCTCCAAGCAGAGGTTTAGGTTTTGTTTTACTTTTGACGTGTTTACAGGCGTGTTTTATCGGGCTTTCTTTTTCGTACTGGTATCTTTTTACGTGTGGCAAATGGATACTGCCCTGCCAATTTGATACTGTCTTGCCAATTTTATACTGTCTTACAGCCACCGAAAGATCTGCTTGGCGATTATAAGCGGACCAAAGCTACCCCCTTTAAACGCAGGGAGTAACTGTTTGAAAGATATATATTTCTTAGCCACGTTCTTGCTTTTGATTTCGAAAAAGGCTTTCTAGACATTTGAAGCGTTGATCAAACCACTCCAATACTTGCACACAGCACAGATCGTGAGGATAAAATATGCCTTGTTTGATTCTGTTAACCACAATATTTGACAGTTGCACTTCCGTTTGCGACAGCATCGGTTGAAACACACGTTTCTTTGAAGCATTTTTGCCATTTGTGTACGATGTAGCCGCTTGACTACCATGTTACACGCATCTGTATGGAACACTGACAAATTCCTGAAAATTCAAGCAAAGGAAGAACACGCAGTAGCGTCTGCGTTTGTAGCTGACACTTTCCAGGACTCGTGTTGCCTAGCAACGTAGAACGTAGCTTATTCCCTAAATTTCAGACTCTACTGACATGCCCTTCCTTTCATGGGCGTCTAGCTCTCCGCTAGTCTGGCATTCAGGGAACCTTCCCCCCATTCCACGGGCCATCTGGTCCATACTAGCTGACACATGAACTTGAAAATATTTGGGAGCGAGTCAGAAGGTCCTCCCTTGAATTAGTGGCAGTTTATTTACAGCGGCATGGAAGGGCCGCGGCATTTGTTCCTGTCGTTCTCAAGCAGCGCATTTTCTAGCTCATTTCCGTTTGTATCGCCCCTGGCTGGAGCTCGGGTTTTAACACGTCGGTATCGGTTACGAGACTTGTAAGTTGGATGGGAGGAACGTCTGTTACACTGCACGAAAAGTTGAATTTACCAATGGTAGCAAATGCCGGTAAAGTCTGGTAATGTTCACTTTGTAAGCAGACCAGACTTTACAAAAAAGTCAAGTCCAGTAATTTCGGACTTAATAATGGTTCTAAATGAAATTTCCGGACTTGACTCTTATTAATTACTACCATTGTTAAGTCCAGTACTGCTTACAAAGTAAACATTACCCGACTTTACTGGCATTTACTACCATTGGTAAATCCAACTTTTCATGCAGTGTTATAGTCTTTACATGGAGAGTTTGGTCATCACAGGTTTTGTCGCGTTTTAAAAGCGTTTAAAAGCAAGTATACTGGCATGTGTCTTTTTATGCCGGAGCCATGTACTTCAAAAAATGCCCAATTGCATACAATGACATACAGACTTGGTTCTAATCTCCAAGCAGATCTTTCGGTGGCTTCAATACAGTATCAAATTGGCAAGATAGTATCCAATACGCCACTCGTTTGGCTGGCGTAAAAAAAAGATACCAGTACAAAAAAAGCCCGAGGTATAAACCTCTGCTTGGAGGGTAACTTGGTTCACCATTCTCTTCCAAAATATGGGTCTAGGCTGAAGCTAGCGTTACATTTGCGTGCAAACATTCGCGGAATTTCTTCCCGCGCACCATTTGATATTGAAGTCGCCACATTCAGCCCCTACGCAGCGATTAGAGTCGATAAGAAGGTGTTTTCTGTCCGTGGACGCGCTGAAGCCTACGTAAGCACGCACCGGTGAAAGTTTGCTGTCAGCGTGGGCCACTCTGAGGCTTAGTGCCAACTGGGTTGCTCCATTTGTTGCTGCCTCAATCCAGGGACGTTCCAAACTTCGTTACAGGGGGAGGGAGGGGGGGCTTGGGAAGGGGGGGGCTTGGGAAGGGGGGGATAGGGGTTAGCACTGTCGTTTCATTTACACCAACAGTAGAAAATTTTTAAGAACTGATAAGCAGCTTCCTCTAAGTCTAATTATTTGATCGTTGGAGCGCCACAGAAGATCCGACAACTAACCCTTCTCGGTTTTCTGTTCTTCTTGACGTTTCACTTTTAGTTTCTTGTCGGTCCAATCTCTGATATTATCCTTCTATCTTTCAGTCGTTGTACATAGTATTGATGAGTTTGTAATAAGAGTGACGTCTTTGTGTCTTGCAGACTTGTGGCGCAAGCCTCGATGGCTGACGAGGAGGACGCCATGGAAGCGGCGCGCAGGGAGAGACGGGAACGGCGCCGGCGGGAGAGGGAGCTGGAGGAGAAGGGAGGATCACGGGAGCTGGAGGTCGCGCCGAGAAGTACCAGGAGATCTCGCGATATTTTGAGCTCCAAGGATTCGAGTCTGGATATCGAGTCGCCGCGAAAGTCACGTGATTCGCCCGTACCGGGAGAAAACGGGGAAACCGATTACCTTTCGCGCAGGCGCAGATCGCGGGATTTGCTAGAGGATAGTTCCACGCGAGAGGTCACGAGGAGGTCACGTGACACAGACGATTACACTTCCTCACGTCGCAGAAAGTCAACCGACGAGGAGGCGCCTACCGGACGCCGCAGGTCACGTGATCTGGGTTCGAAAGATTCGGAAGAACCTTCCTACCGCCGAAGGTCTCGCGAGATTTTGGATGATGCCGATGACGTGCCGTCCTATCGCAGGCGGTCACGTGAGCTTCTGGACAATGACGAGGAACCTTCGAACCGAAGGTCTCGCGAGATTTCTAACGAGGAAGAGCCCTCTTACCGCAGGAGATCTCGCGATATTCTGGATTCCGAAGACAAAAAGGCACCAGAAGAATTCACCTTCCGCCGGCGCCGCTCCAGAGAGCTTCTTGACACCAAAGAAAAGGAAGAGCCGGCTCCTGTCGAAGAAGAAGCACCCCGCCGCGGTAGGAAGTTCCCTGGCAGAGAGGACCGCAAGGAGGTGGCGAAACCAGAACCCGAACCGGAGCCTGACCCGGAACCAGAACCTGAGCCGGAACCTGAACCGGAAGTGGAACCCGAACCCGAACCTGAGCCCGAACCGGAACCGGAGCCCGAACCGGAACCACCTGCTATGGAAAAAGAAGAGGAGGATCACGGGAAGGTTAACGGAGTGGTGGATCATCCGAAAGAGAACGGCGTGGATGGACAGCATGAGGGAGAGGGAGAAGAAGGAGAGGAGGAGGAGGAAGTGGTGCGGAAGGAGAAACCGCAGTGGGCGTCCATGCAGCTGAAGAAAACCAAGTACGTAGTACATCTATTCCTTATTTGGCTATTACTACCATATTTGGCTATGGATGAAACTTGTTACACCTCTTCCTTATATGGCTGTTACTACCATATTTGGCTATGAATGAAACTTATGGAAGTGTCTTTTTGATTGGTACATGTCTCTCTTTTACTCAGACTATTTATTACCTGTCGCGATGTTCTTCTGTTTTCCGTACGCTATACATACACACACCTTGTTGTTTTATGTCAACTCCGTTGCTCGCCTTTTCCATAAGCTAGTGAGATGCATATGTGAAGCAAGTATAGGGCTGTGTACCTAACAAATTTTCAAAATTGTCATCTTCGTGATGTAATTTAGCTATTTCTAGTGTATCATGGTATCCACGCACTACTTTTCTGTTTTGTTCAGGTACAGGTACACCAGATGTTCAGGTCTGTACCTGTACCTGAATAATTTACATTACAGGTACAGGTAATAGGTACACAGTCCTATAGCAGCAGGCATGACTAGAACAAGCTTGCTTATAATGTTTCTTCTTCTTCCTAGATCCTGCTGTGCTCTTTTTATTTGTCTTTCTTGCTTCCCGTTTATTGCGTTGTGTCTATTTTCTCGACATGTTTGTTCCTCTCTTGTGTCTTCTGTCTGTGCTCTTGCTGACTGTTTGGATGATCAGGTACCGGTATTCCTTGAACTTAAACTGGGAGAGAGAAACATGTCGACATGACGTCTTGCAATTGTAAGGTAGGTTTATGTTCCCTTCAAATCATATACTGTACAGCCATCTTTACACAACGACTAACCTAGGGCTATATTTCTTTTGCAAAATATTTTTTTGTGATCAATAAAACAATATAGGAAATACTAGACCTCACAGACAGATTCTGACAATGTTCAATTCTATTCGTAAGGAAGAATTTTCTAACGCAAGTTATAAAGAGCAACAAAACAAAACCATGTTTTTCTTGTTTTGTGTCTTTCGCGTAAAAGGCAATTTTCGTATCCCTTGCTGCTACACAAATTATTACGAAGCAGAGGCTATGTATATAGGGCCGTGTATTGTGAGACACTGCTTATAGTTGAGTGGCAAAAACTGGTGTGTTCACCCTACTCTCCAAGCAGAGGTTGGTGGGGAAAGATCGTTACCTTTTTATATGCCTCGTTTTTTTTCTGTCGCTACTCCCCACCAACCTCTGCCTCGAGTCGCAGCTTATTGTTACCCTATCAAAGTTCACTTGTGACTTCACTTGGCGCGTAGGTGTGGTGGGGAGTAGCGACAGAAAAAAACGGGGCATATAAAAAGGTAACGATCTTTCCCCACCAACCTCTGCTTGGAGAGTATGTTCACCCCACCAGTACCAAGCCCTTTACATCGTCCTGTGTCTGTCCATTCTACAACTGTTTCGTGTACATAACTGTCCTCCTGCCCCCCTAACCTTTATGTAAACAGACCCGAATGTTTCCACCATGTATGTGGACCAAACGCGGCTGCACCCCTTCTGTTGATGTCTGCACCGATTCCGCTGACGCATTTCGCACCTCGGGGTTGCGGGTTCGTTTCCCAAAACGTGCAGGGACCTGCTATTATGTACACAGCCTGGTGAGATGGTGTGATGGCGTGGTGTACTGTGCATCTTTTTTTTAAATCTATGTCAGCTCTCCACAGCAGGTAGCAGTTAGACTGTGATAAACAGGACGCTGTCAAAGTTTTGCACTCAGAAAATAATTAATTAACTTCACGTTTGAATTTCTCAAAAAAGTATTTCGTACACGGTGAAAGAGAGTCTCAGAGAGTCAGATCTGGTGATCACAGCGTGTCCACCACCGGAGGAGCTATTGAAACAAGCAAATTGGTCAGCTTAAGACAAGCGTGGCTACTGTCAGCCTTAAGTACACTCCTGGGGGGTCTTCCTTACAGCACAGACGGAAGATGTCAAGACTTGTCTTAAGATTTGAGCTGAGATATCTTCCTTTTTGGTAACATACTATCAAACATTTCTTCCCGGTTACGTTATATATTAACCGAGATGGCATCACTACAGTTGCCATTTAAAGTAATAAAAAAAAGCTTAAGCACTTCACAAAACAGCGAGCTAAAAACTAAAAGTCCTGTTAGAATTCTTTTTTTGTGTGTGATGTTCAGGTTTGACGTGTTTTAAGCATTTTTACCGGGCTTTCTTCTCTGTATATATAGATACGGCCCTGCCAATGATAC
The DNA here is from genome assembly GCA_013266295.2 of Branchiostoma floridae x Branchiostoma japonicum. Lineage (NCBI taxonomy): Eukaryota > Metazoa > Chordata > Leptocardii > Amphioxiformes > Branchiostomatidae > Branchiostoma > Branchiostoma floridae x Branchiostoma japonicum. The sequence continues at coordinate 3,301,031 of CM023839.1, forward strand.
TGTTTTGCCCATTTCATACTGTCTTGCAGCCACCGAAAGATCTTCTTGGCCACCATGCCACTAACCGGTTAACAGGTCTTGTTTTACACTGGAGCTTTCTATCTGTTTACGGACACCGTTCCCATACCGAGAGACAGTCGACTTCTTGTCTCCCCCTTCTACTTTAAAACTCCGTATCAAATCCACCTGTCTCCTCTTCTCGTTCAGAACTTCACTTAGAGCCGTACAGAAAAATAGCATCCTTGTCTTGTCCGTGTCATCTGATATTTGAGGTCGTCATCTTCGCTTCGAAGTCTCGGGGTGGGTCAACACGTCAGGTCTTGCTCTGCACAATTTCTTCTATCAGCGTCTTAAAATAGGACGCGAGACCCTTTCAAGAAGTAGACCAAGAATGCGGGGTTTGTATATCTTGCGGGAGAATTTCAACAACGCCTCCTTTGTGCCTCCGCACGAAACGTGTCAGTTGTGAAGGTGGGCGGGGTTTGGGGTGTAGACGGTGAAAGGGTCGGCAGAGAGTAAACAGGTTGACTGGAGTTACCCCAATTTAGGCATATCTTTCAGAACAGCGGTGCTCGAGTAACGATATGGAGGAAGTTAACCTTCCAAATGGTGAAATACCGAGCGTGTTAGCCTCCAGGTTAGCTGGAGCAGGGTGGGGGAGTGTCCGTGAATGCCCATGAAGTGCCAATGACATTGGCCTGAAACGACCTCACCCCATTGAAAAAACCCTCAAATATGCTACAAAGAGATACCTCAATTACGTGATGAGATACCTATAATAATGAACAACATACCTCCACATGTACATGTATCATTATTCAATAATGATACATGTAGAGTTACGTTGTTGAAAATTTGCTTTTATAATAATGATACAATCGCCTCTATGAAAAAATGAAGCCCCCTTTCCGTACACAAACCGACAGTTGCGAGAGAAAGCTAGTCACAGAATTGACGCCGCTGATTCGTTTTTCAGAAAATGCAAAACGACGTTTCCATCAGAAACGAACTTTCCCCAGGTTTAAGTAAAACTAGAGTTACTAGACACATTCTGATAAAAGCTCTCGTCTGTGTCTAACGAGTTACCATATTAGCGAGCCCACAATCTTACAACTCTCAGAATGTTTATATAGAGCGAAGGTCACGTGGTAAAACAACTTGGTTGAACGTGTGGAGAGAGAGAACACAGAGTTCGATTTCGTACTTTTGTGGACCTTTTATCGCCAAGATAGGCGTTTATCATTGTTTTTCATTCTATACGTTGGCTGGACCTCGCGACTGACTTTTACAAGCAAAAGTCACAGAGTCGATGTTATATAATACAGTTGTTTGGCAGCCACAATGCATTCTCATACCTTTTGTATCCTACTTTTGTATTCATAATTAAAACCAGTCGAAGCGCCGTCAAATGGTGTATGTATCAATACCAGTTCCAAGGGATATTATAGATTACATTCTCAAGCCCAGTATATATATTTCTACATTATCTATATAAAGCTGAATACATAATCTACAAACGAGCGAAGGGTAGACACGAAAACAACCCAAAACACCATACATCTGCTTGAAGATTGTGGTAGCTCTGGTTGGTTCTTTATAAGGTATATCATACAGCAGTGGACAGGTAGCGGTACCTGCAGGTTTTGTTTAGTGACAGCCCAGTGAACAGGTGTGTTCTGTACCTTTATTTACTCTACTTCAAAATCAGGGTGAAAAGACAGGGCGATACCATTCCAAACATTCTAGGGGGGACGTCAAGACGACATAATGAAATGTCGCTACAGAATATTGGTAAAAAGTACATTCTTAGTTACAGAATATAGTGTAATCACAATACAGCAACTAGTAGTGTTTTTCATTGAGATTGGCATTTGAAAAGGAATTAGAGTGGTGTTGAAACATTTTCTCACACTAACACCCCCCTCTCCTCGAAACGTGTCAAATAAGATAGTTCGAAATTGGCCGTGACTTCTAATCTTTGATGAAGTCGTTAACAGTTAATTCTTATGTTTTTCGCGCCACAGGAAGTCCGTATCGGAGGAGATGAATGAAGAGGAGACTTCACAGCCGAAGACAGCCCCCTCCTGGTCAACCAACCAGCTCAAGTCTGTCAGGTACGCACTGTTGTAGCCAGAACCGTAATTTATCCAGAACCATGCCCAGACACGGGTCTGGATAGTCCACGTGTATCCAGAACCGCGCTTTATCTAGAACTATGCTCAAGCACTGGTCTGAATAGTCCACGCGTATATAGTCCACGCGTATATAGAACCTTGCTTTATCCAGAACCATACTCAAGCACCGTTCTGGATAATCCAAGCGTATCAAGAAGCGTGCTTTATCCAGAACCATGCCCAGACACGGGTCTGGATAGTCTACGTGTATCCAGAACCGCGCTTTATCTAGAACCATGCTCAGACACGGTTCCGGATAATCCATGTTGTATCTAGAAGTGTTCTTTATCCAAACCCATGCTCAGGCATAGTTCTGGATAGTCCACGCGTATCCAGAACCGTGATTTATCCAGAACCATGCCTGATCCTAACCCATTTAGACATAGAACTACGATAGGCAGGGTTCTGGATACAATACGCACCACGTCATATTTTGCTTACAGTCATGACGTCAACTCAAGCCGGTGTTACAAATGTCAGAACGTCCCTAGAGTGGTCATTAAGACAGGATGTTTATGAAGTTCAAGTGTTAGGGTACAGCACTGCAGAAGTGCTCTAGGCGTGGCTCTAGATATTTATGGGTGTTTAAATTAAAAGCACATAACGTGATCGTTACTTCTCTTAGAGATTTCTATAGTTCTGATGTGGGGGCGACAATCCTTAACACTAACTTCAGTCTAAGGTAAGCTACGTATGATGCTAAATTCATGATCAGCGATGCGCCGTCCACACTTTTCCATAAATATCACCGGGAATTGAAATAGCTTGCCTACGTATTACAATTATGGAAATGACCTGATGCTAGCCACATTTCATAAAGGCTATAAGCCTACGACCTTCGCAGTTCTGTTGGTACGTGCTATTCATTGTACAAACAAGCGTTTTGAATAGAGAAGTCCACACTAGTAGTTCTGTATGGAGCTGGCTATGAATGGGACTCCTTATGCGGCTCTGAAAATTGGCTGTCAAGATGTCGGTTGGATAAAGGGCTGTGTGTTTTACGCTGACGTGGACCGTGGTGTGGGTTATGGTTTCTTTCACTCCTACACGTAAAAAACGTAACCAGCGTCGGTCATGAACATAAACATGCAGTCTTGCAAAAGATTTTATTTTCGACGTTTTCTCACAATAAGCATATAGCTATTGCAATTACTGCAAAGACTATATATAGCTATATCCCTCAGTTATATCATTGACACAAGAAATACTTCAGTCAATTGGAGAGGCGTTGACTTTCTCAGTTTGAAAGTACAAGTATATACTCTGCACACGTTTTAGAAGCTCATTTTGTGACGTAACAAAACCCAACCAATGCCCTTTGGGACAATGTACTTTGGCCTACTTTTCAGTCAGCATGGATAGATGATGAATCAACTTCAGTTGATTGGAGAGATGCTGACTTTTTGAGATTCAAAGTATATTCAGATTCAGATTCAGATTAATATATATATTTTATTTGCATACTGACTGGCATAACACAAAAAGTGCGTGAAATATGTCAGGTATTTACAACATGCCGCCCAGTTACAACTAGTTCAATTTAACCTTACAGTATAGAAATATGTACATATATCTGCCTCATTATCCTAAAAATGCATCAATAAACGCTTACCACAACAATAGCACATCAACTAAAACATTTTAAAATCAGTTTTAACAAATATGGATAACATATACTATATACTCTGCACACGTTTTGGAACCTCAATTTGTGACGTAACTGATCAAACCAATGTCCTCTTGGACATTGTACTTTGGCCTACTTTTCAGTCAGCATGGAGAGATGATGAATCAACTTCAGTTGATTGGAGGGATGCTGACTTTTTGAGATTCAAAGTATATACTCTGCACACGTTTTAGAAGCTCATTTTGTGACGTAACTGATCAAACCAATGCCCTTTGGGACAATGTACTTTGGCCTACTTTTCAGTCAGCATGGATAGACGATGAATCGACTTTAGGTTTGCCCCCTGGCGTGTTTACATGGAAATGACCATGAAGTTGTCGGGGACTGATGTAAACTCGTCCATAAAGACTTGCCATAAACGCCTCCTGACCCCCAACGCTGTCTGAAACCGTACACTGTTTACACTGTTTCTCACTCCAGACTACGCCCTCGGACGATCCGACGTTCTTTGAATTTCTCTCTAATTGGTCATGTTCCAAGCGACTGTATTTGGACAGAATTCTTGGTGTTATTGCTGGGAACCCAAAACACCGTCAAGCCTTGGCAAACTGAGGTGAATCGGTGACCTCTGAAGGTCAAGGTCAGGTACGACCCACCATCAAGATGGCGGCAGGTTTGACGTGATTGGTTAGATTGGAATTAACTATTGTTCTTGCCGCGGGTAAATAAATAGAGGCAAAATGATCGGTTTCTCGGACAAATAATAATTTTTGTGTAAAAGTTTTTTCTAGGGATATCCCGTTGAATATTGTAATACAAATAGAATACAACTACCGCGAAGCTATAATCCACATTGTCAAAAACTCTAATATGTTGAATTCCAATTTTTTATCACTTCACCCCTACATAATATCAACATTGGTATCGTCCTTTATTCTGTCGTCTGCACCTGCTTTCCATCATCTGCACGCGCCATTGTGACCTTTCCGTGTTTTGAGAGAGGTTCGATATTTTGAGCTTCCATTAAATGTAAACATCTAAATTTAAAACCCAGCGGTCGTTCGACTGAAAATGTGTTCAACTATCGTCTTGGAAAATGCACCCAGTTATTCCGTCCCAGTTTATAAAATACTCTCCAAAGTTTGATTAGCGAGGCTCTTCGGAAGATACACAAACTGGTTCAAGTGTTTGGAAGCTTACAGATACAGCGTCCTGCTACAATCACAGGGTGTCCTTGATGTAACACAGAGTATTTCCTGGCCAGACAAAACAGTTGCTGACTCATTCCTGCTTCTATCGGTCTAGCCTGGTTAACAAACCTATTTTAGCTGCCGAGTTTCTTTTGTCTCTGCGAAAAGAGAGTCGGCAGCTAAAATAGGTTTGGTAACCAGGCTACTATCGGTCTGATTTCTGTTCGTTTTTAGCTATTTTGTTTCCCACTTGACTCTTGTGTGATTTTTTTCTTTTCCAGAAAACATAAACCCGCAACTACACAGTCTGTGTTACACTACTCTCTCGCTGTTAGGGGCTGATTGGGCCTCCTCCTTGAGACTTGTGGAAGGGCTGCTGGAATCGTAATGTAGCCAAACTAACAATGTTCTCATAAAAAAAAAGTAAAGACATCCCAACTGAACGCTTATCTGGTGTAGAAACATGCAAGTGGAGGAAAGACATTTTTGGTTAAAGTGTTACACATGGAAGTAGGGCACGACCTCCTTATACAAACAACACAAACGTGCCTACCGCATCCTGACCAACTCGGCAAAACTCGGAAGGGCGGATTTAACGTCCCAGATCGAACGATTCTTTATTTACGTCAGAGACACTGAGAACCGCCCCGAAGGCAAACTTTTTCCCGCCACACATGTGAAACATCAGCCCGGTCCTGTAGGATGAAACCACTTCCTGTTCGCTTTACGACTTAATCCAGCGATTTACAAACTCAGGGTCCGAGTTTGGGCCGCTAAGATATCTTTTCGGACAGTTAACGTCAACGCCTGTAGGATCAAGGTGATCTATGGGGCCAGGTGAAGGCTTAGGGCGAAATGCTGTTCAAGATAGGAAACTCGAAAACTCTCGAAAACTGTGGCAAAGAACCAAGGAGGTTTCAATCAGATTGAACTAGTCTTGTCTTCATCAGACTAACACCGCGGATTCAAAAAGAGTTAAGTTTAGCCAAATAGGGGAGTTTGGTCACTGTAGAGTCCATATCGGGAGCGGCAAACTGTACTCTTCAGCGGACTAACTCTCCTGGCAAGTTATATGTCTATTTGGCCAATTTCTACTCTTTCCGGTCGCTTCTAAAACCTAAAGGCTGGCAGAAGCTAAGATTGAACCTCCTTGATTGAAAGAACTCAGTGGGTAGCCCTGTATGCAGTACAACTGACGATCATCAGGGGGCGTTTTTGCTCACACTGTGACAGTAATACCCATTCTTGAACACTGATGAAGGATGTCGTGTAGATCTTTTGTATATTTTCCTTTGCAGAAAAACTATTATAGACACGGAGCAGCCACCGTCAGACCCTGGCAAACCGGCATGGGCTCAGGTCAAACTGAGGGAGGTTAAGGAAAGGTAAGAATTCAGTTCTAAATTCTTCTTATCATAATCTTGTTTTGACCTGTTATTCTTCATTGACAGCCGTATTTAATCTGTTCAAACATGCTGAATTTTCATATGAAGACGAATTAGTACCTATATATACTGAAGTAATATGTATGTTGAACAACAATACACCAATTGAACAAATACACCTGTTAAAATCTCCCAGCGTCAATACAATAATTATTACATCAATTATTACAGCTTAATTATTAAGAACTTTTCCGTATTCTTTGATTTCTTTTAATGCAATTGTATACATGCTTTTAATTAGTTTTTATGTAATGTTAATGAGATGCCTAAAATGCGCTGCAGGAGAACAGCAGATGCAGAAGACGCTGCCATGTGTTTTAGTGTAAAATGAACAAAGTCAATAAACACACAATTATTGACTTGGTCGTGGGGTCGTGTGGCGCAACGACAGAGTACTCGACTCGGAACCAAGAGGTCCCGGGTTCGAGTCCTGACATGCCACCGACCTTGTGCCCTTGGGAAAGGCACTTTACACGACTTTCCTCACTTGACTCAGGTGTAAATAAGTATAATGTGTTAGCTGTGCATGCTACCAGCATACTTGCTGCCTAGTGCACACTTTGTTTTTGTCATGTTACAATTCTGAACAAACAAACAAAACAATATATGTTTTCTTGGATTTTACGACGCAGAAGAAATGTTTCAATTCGTTCTTTCCCTCCCCCCAGCCGGCCTGATCCCATCACAGAGATAAACCAGAAGCGGGAGGACAAGAGTAGCGGGTATGAGGCTGAACGTGTGGCAGAGGTACGTAAGGCCCGGTCGCACCAGAGGTCGCACGATCAGTAGATTTATGAAAGCATGTTTGAGGGTGTTCTTGGGCCAGTCGTGGATGGGCTGTCTTGTGACGTAAGTGTTGTCGTAGATCTTTGTCATGGTCTAAGATTATCGTACAATGAAAAAATTTAAAACGCTTATCACAAGGCAATGTAGTCTCCACCAGACTAAAAATGCAGGCTGAAAGACAGTATCATTTAGCCAAATAGGGACAATGAGGCTGAACGTGTGGCGGAGGTACGTAAACAAGTGATAGTCTCACTCCATAGCAGGCGTATTGGCTGGGGCACGTCGGCAAAACGTACTGCGCCTACGCGAAACCCGTAATGTTTTATGCATAGCACTTTGGCAGAACGTCTCATATAAGGTCGAATTCACGTATATAAGGGTGACATCCCGTCTGTAGTTTTCAAATGTTGTGTAGAAAAAGATATGGTCTGCAACAGGCAAAATTCTGATGCAACGTTGACCAAAAATCCAGCGAAAATCCAGGTTTTGCGCAGGCGCAGTACGTTTTGCCGACGTGCTCATAGCAGGCGTATTGGCTGGGCATTTTTGGTTGATTATTTGCTGTTTTCTGATTGTTTGTCGTTCTCTGACAGCCACACAAACGAGGTACAATGTTGATCTCATGATGATATATGTCACAGATATATAGAGACTGAAATGATGAAGGTAACCGGAAAAAGAAAAGCGTTTGTCAAAAGCTGGAATCTATTACCTAACCCTTACCTAGTCCAATCTTCATGCCTGGGGATCGAGGACTATTCATCATCAGGCTTTTCCATTCCCTCCTGTCTCTGGGTATTATCATTATCCTGTATCTAGTATTATCATTATTATAATTATCTTTTGTTTCTGCTTTGCGGCGTAGGAGATCCGTAAGCGGCGTGAGGAAGAGGAGGCGGAGCGCATGCAGGATTTCCGCAAACAGCGAGAGAAGGAGGAGCAGGAACTACAGGAGCTGAAAGAGAGAAGGGTGGGCCCTCTTCTTCTTCTCTTCTTCTTCTCTTCTTCTTCTCTTCTTCTCTTCTTCTTCTCTTCTTTTCTTCTTCTTTTCTTCTTCTTCTCTTCTTCTTCTCTTCTTCTTCTCTTCTTCTCTTCTTCTCTTCTTCTTCTCTTCTTCTTCTCTTCTTCTTCTCTTCTTCTTCTCTTCTCCTTCTCTTCTTCTTCTCTTCTTCTTTGCGGTTTGGTGGCCAACATCTAATCTCCAAGCAGATCTTTTTGTGGCTGCAAATACAGTATCAAATTGGCAAGACAGTATCCATTTGCCAGCCAGTATCCAATACGCCACCTTCTTCAGCTTGGAGATTAGCCAACATCAACCTGGCCTCTGAGGCTGCAGTTCTAATGTGCTTTACTAGGTGACGCTAAAACATATACCTTCACTGTCAGTGTAAGACCCGTTCTACGAGCAGTCATATTATAAACTTTTTAAAAGAAAACATGTTCAACTTTCTTTTATCACACAGGATAAGAGGAGGAAGGAAAGGGAGGAACGCGAAGCCAAGATGGCTGAAGAAAGAGCAAAGAAAGCAGCTATAGAAGAGGTACTAATTTCTGTTCTATACGTATTTATTCACGTGCCAGATTTCAGTACATGTACATAGCGTCTTTCAAACTCCGTTTGGAGTTCAAAGCTGTGAAACTTCGTGATTAGTGCCCCTCCCCCTTATTTTTCTCGGTAAAGTTTATTTCTACCGTTGACTGCTATCTAGTAATATATTTGGCGATAAGAATAAGCTCCCTCTTAATTAAAAGAATATTTGGAACTACCCCCGAAATGTTGTGTTATGATGCTGATGCTGTTCCTATGAACTCCGCTAGGAGGAGCGCAAGAAACGCCAGGAGGAGGGGGAGCGTCGGCGCCAGGCTGAAGCGGAGCGGCGCAAGCAGAGACTGAACGAGAGCGAGACCCCCGCCTGGATTAATATGAAATTAAAGGTACATACTATATTTATCATGTTTATCTTCGAAGAGGGAAAACATATTGTTTTTGCTCTGTTTCGTATTACTCTTCTTCTCCGATTACCAACAAGTAAGGTCAATGACCTGGACCAGACGGTGGTCACCATGGTAACTTGTGCTGTAGCAGACATCCTGTGGTGTTGGATTACAATATGTAGCAAGTTGGAGGGGCTGGTTACCATGATATATGAATATGTTTATATATGAATGTGTTTGAGTTAACAAACAGAGCAGTAGTTTGTTAGGCTAGACCATGTGAAGGTAAACATTATGGATTTGCTTTGCAAATGTTGCTAGTCTTCAATCATATATTCTTATCATTAATAGCAAATGTATGTGAGGTGATTGGTGGAAAACGCAAATAAGTTTTATATCGCCCGCCGTGTCTATTGAGTGCGTTTCCTCGGCGTCTTATATATGAATGAATGAATGAATGAACGAACGAGTGAATGAATGAATGAATGAATGAGTGAATGAATGAATGAATGAATAAATGAATGAATGTTTTATTCTGCCCGTTCTATGTTCCAGACGGTGGAGGGCGGCATAGACAAGAAGGACCCTCGGCAGAAGGAGCTCCGAGAGGCCGAGAAGCGCCGAGTGCTGGCCGAGCGCCGGATCAAGCTCGAACTGGACGTAAGGGACTCTCTCATGTCATCTATCCCTTAGTCTAATTGTTCGACTGTTGGGGCACCACAGATGATCTGACAACCAGTTTTCTCCACCCTTCTCGGTTTTCTGTTCCTCTTAGCGTTTCCCTTATAGTGTCATGCTGGCCCAATCTCTGATGTTATACAGTAAACGTTGCATAACTTCTCAAACTGGTCCAATTCCAAGGGTCAAAAATAAAAAAAATACATAGCAATTGATAGCCAATTTGATACTGCCTTTCTCCGAAGTAATCTGCTTGTAGATTAGCAGAAAGACACCTTTCAAGCACGTTTTTTCAGTGCTGTGGGACTACTTTTCTGGGATGTACTACGTACCTTTACGATGTCCGTGTAGGGTCTGGACGCGGAGGAACTGCGTGAGAAGGCGGCGGAGTTACACGATCACCTGACCGATGTCGTCACCGCCAAGTTCGACCTGGACAGCAAGATACAGAGGCAGGAGTATGACGTAGGCATAACGTGTACACAAATTGCTGTGACGTCTTTCTAAACAACACTTTTCTCAGTAGTACAGAAATAAATAAAAGAGGCACCAGGCATACCATCAAGCGATTGTCATTACGTGATGTTGATGAGCCTTTAGTGCCTGGTGTTCAGAAACACAAAGCGACATTTAGGGGCCGAGGCATTTCTTGTAGTATTCCAATCGTTTTGTAAAATATTTTTAAAATTGCACTTATGCATTCCCTGGAGAATTGATTTTTGGCGACACAATAGTGTTGACACATAGCAGAAAAGATCGTTGCTGCTTTTGGTTGTTTTCTGCACAACACTTCTGTTGTTTAGTCATGTTTTATTTTGTTTCTTTTTCCTTTTAGATAAACGAACTTAGTCAACGTCTGAGGGAGATGATGGGGAAAGGGTGAGTTAGAAACATTGTTTCTTTTTCAATTAAAAATCGTCCATACGCTCGAGTGTAGAAGCATTTTTTGCCCGTATTAATTATAACTGTATCATGTAGTGACCTCGTCAAAATGGAATCCTATATATACAACATTTTGTTTCTAGCCATTCTATAGGCAGACAAATGATTTCTTTGTTATTTTTGTATCTTTGCAGGAACAAACAAGCAATAAGTGTCGAGGGAGTGGATAGAAAGTAAGTCAATATACTTCACGTTAAAAAGAAGAAATTGATAATTGTGCTGTTGTATCAATACATGTACAATACAGTTCCCCACATATCTTATATTTTCTGAAATTATAATGGCCAGAAATTATGTAAACGACTGTTTTTCTTTGAAATTAATTTTTCCTCTATTTCCAACAGGTTTGAGCAATGGAATAAGATGGGGGTAAGTAAGATATCTTGAAAAACACAACGTTATGATTATCTCCTCACTCAAAGCAATAAAAAGATCCGTTGTCCTGTGTAGATTTGTAAGATAACAATTTATTTCATCTTCCCTGTCGTCTTTATATTCTTATATTTTGACATATTTGTAACGTTCGACTTAAAGCATGGCGCCTCTTAATTAGTCTCGTTCCAAGCGCCTCACGCTTCTCGTTCCCATGCTACTCTCCAAGCAGAAGTTTAGGCTTTGATTTATTTTTGACGTGTTTTTAGGTGTTTTTATCAGGGCTTTCTTTTTTATACTGGTATCCTTTTTTGGGGGGGTGGCTCATTGAAAACTTCCTGGTAAATTCTATACTCTCTTGCCAATTTGATACAGTCTCGCATGCAGCTACCGAATGATCTGCTTGGAGATTATTCGAATGCATGTTCTATTTGTTACCCAGGATTCCAAGGTGCAGAAGCTGACGGGTAAGAAGGAGATTGTGGTGACGGGCGTGTCGGACAGACGGAAGATGTGGGAACACATCAACGACAAAAAGGAGGAGGAGGAAGAGCCTCCAAAGCTCATCTCACCTAAAAAGGTCAGTCTATGTTTTTTACTTATTGGTTACCACGTAACAACACCCGAAGGTCACTCCAAAGTTAATAAATTGGTTTATTGATGGAAAGTAGCACATATTAAAACCTGACATTGCAGCCAGCTAGTAACCTGGCTGAATTGCATGATCCTGATTAGGAGTACAGGTTAAAAAGTTACAGGTTACATGAATCAGACTGTAACAGCATCTCTTCTCCCTGAGTCAGAAACATCATGATTGAGACTCACTGAGATTGGGGACTAACTGACCCACTAGGAGAAGCAGGGGTTACAAAGGCTGCTCAGGATGTTTGCATGGAAAAAAAATTCAGAGCCATCTCCATTCAATTTCAATTCAATTTTTGACCTCAGAAAGAAGAATTCTTCGGATAATTTTACTTTATTTGCTATGAATTTGAACGTCTCGGGTTTTTTTTACACTTCATAATGCGACCATGTGGTTCTAACAGTATTCTAGCCTGATATAAACATCGACCAATCAGAGTGTAGAAAGAATGGCTGTATCCATAACAACGCGTTTGTTATCGTCCCGTTCTTGTTTCCCATCATGCAGAGCGAGATCAGCAGTGACGAGTTGGCCAACAGGAAGAATTTGTTCGAACAAGCTGCGACCACCTAGACTTATCAAGCGTAATATTTACGTACATTCCTTTTGCTTGCCCAATATTTGATATCATACTATTGTTAAGATAATCGTAGAGATTTATTAAGAAAAAGCAATGATATCTCCATGATCCGAGTTAGCAAAATATCACAATCATTATCTATCCATGTTATAAAACTAGCGATGCACTATTATCGAACTTTCATCATTATGACTAGATAAGTGATTAAGTGATAATGTTGTGCTTATATGTATTTTACTAAAATATACGCAGATGCCTCGCCGATGAAATACAACCTTATTGCCTGATCTACACTAGCCTCTACCATGCTTAACTTGCCAGGCTGCTGAAAAGAGTATAAATTGGCCAAATTTAGTGGGGTCGTGTGGCGCAACGACAGAGTACTCGACTCGGAACCAAGAGGTCCCGGGTTCGAGTCCTGACATGCCACCGACCTTGTGCCCTTGGGAAAGGCACTTTACACGACTTTCCTCAATTGACTCAGGTGTAAATGAGTATCATGTGTTAGGTGTGCACGCTATCAGCATACTTGCTGCCTAGTGCACACTTTGTATTGTCATGTTACAATTTCTGAACAAACAAACAAACAAACAAACAAACAAACAAACAAATAAACAGATAACATGCCAGGGGGGTTGGTCTACTAAAGAGGAGTATAGTTTGCCTCTCCTTTAGCGGACCAGCTCCCCTGGCATGTTATCTGTCTATTTCTACTCTTTAGAGCCGCTTGTGCAGCCTGGTAGAGGCTAGACCGACATGGCAGTTTAATTCGCTGTCGGTTAAAGTCACTCTACAAAATCCAGTAGTATTAGAAGCCATGAGGTAATGGGGACCACAGAATGAGGTACACCAGCAACTAGTGTTGCCTCGTATGCATCTTCTGATTTTGATATCTGAACTTATTTAACATATTTGATCTATCGACCATAATATTTGACCGATATGACGTCATGTCCGATTTGTGATGGTCCACTTTATGCTTCTTAAAATGCATCTGAAAAATGGAATTTCTAGTAGAATCGCGGAAGCTTATTTCATGAAATTCGTACTGTTCTTTTTTTTTTTTAATCTGATCTCTCAGCAAATTTCTTTGAACTTTATGACAAGTACTTTTATCATCAGACCGTGACTAGGAAGTTGATGATTATCATTATTATTGTAGTATGGTTTGGACTTTGTTTGTGACAAGTTCCTATGAGATATTGGACGAAGTGTGGACCACAGTGGTTTGGGACCAACCACTTTTTCTTGGGGGAGGGGTGTGGCGTTGAAAAGTTCTGGTCGTCATTTGTACCAGGTTGGGCACCCCTATGAATGAACTATTCCTATATATTAAGTGATCTTGAATGTATGAAAGAACAGACGTTGGACTTGTATTAGCGATTATACTGTATGTTTCTCTACTCTGTGAATTTTCTCTAGTTTATCCCACAGACGAGCTATTGCTCACGCCAAGCTGACATGTATCTAGGGAGACTACTATACGTGTAGTTAAAACGTTATAAGTGCAATTTTTGTACATCATATCCACAATTTTATAATCAATTAGCGAGTCAACTATGCAGACAATGGTGTGCCGCCTTCCGCAACTTTGCCTTGATATGTATTATGTACCTAAAAATAACCATAGTTTTGGCCATGAAAGTATGTACGTATTACTAGTTTGTTACTTAACTGAGGGGTTACGTCATTACTAGTCACCATAGCAACGTGAGTCAGCCACAGACGACAGCTAGTGACTGAACTAACAACAATCTGTCTGTGCTGGCCAGTAGCCATCTTGTGTTTGTATCATACGTTATATAACCAACCCAAGTTAATGAGTTAAAGGTGAGTACAGTACTAGGGCAATGAGGGGTGCCATTCCAATAACAGTTAGCACCTAAAAGCAAACCAGAAAAAAATGTATCAGCCTGAAATGTGGGTGAAACCAATAACTGTGAGAGGGGGTGGATCTTTTTCACTATATCGTTTATACCACTGGACATTGAAACTCTAAAACAGAAGGTTTAGATTCACCTGCTTAAGTTTATAACTTTCATACACGTAAGGTTAATATGGCTACATTTTCCATGATATTACAATAAACACCATAAATGTATCTGGAGTTGCCTTTTTCTTGTGTTGTTTCTTAGTCTCGACTACGCATGTGGTTTCAAGTTTCCGTTTCTTTGACTTTACTTTTATATTTGTTTTAAAAGATATGTTGGACAACTTTCAAAGTAAACCTTTTTCTAAAAACACGTCTGCTAACATCTGGATTTGGACCGCGGCATTGCCAAGTCGGGTAGTCCAAGAAAAATACGGTTCTGTTTAGAGAGAGGAATTTGTTGAGTCACAGCCAAATCTGTGATGTTGCCAAGTTAAGTATAAAGTGATGTTGAATCAAACTCTGCTGTCGTCGCTATTTTGGATCCGCACCCATCAATACAACGCCTCATGTTACAAATACCTAAGTCTTTTATCTTTACCAAACTAGTTTAGAAAAAAAAGAAGAAAGAAAACTGAGCATACATGTAATTCGCTCAGAACTACTTCAGATCCATAAAATGTTTGGTTCCAATTTTTCTTTCTCATGGTGTACTGTTAACAATAGTAGTGTACTGTTTGCATCGCGGGCTTTGTTTGTCGTTGAGTTCAGAGAAAGGAATCTGTTGAATCACAGTCAAATCTTCGATGTTGCCAAGTATAAAGCAACCAAACTCTGCTTGTCATTGAGCTATTTAGACTCGCACTCGTGTCATCAATACATCGTATCATGTTCAACTCGTTTATCGTCAGTAAACTAGTTCAGACAAGAAACTGTGTAAACTTAATTCCATTTGTTTCAAGTACAAGATGCCATAAAATGACTTGATCCAGTTTTCCCCCTGTACTATTACATGTGTACTATGACTTTTCTCTCTCGTATTCTGTATTTTTCTATGCAGTGTACACTACTTCAACTGCACGAAAAGTTGTATTTACCAATGGAGATAAATGCCAGTAAAGTCGGGTAATGTTTACTTTGTAAACAGTATTGGCCTTTACAATGCTAGTAAATAAAAGTCAAGTCCGGTAATTTCGGACTAAACAATGGTAGTTACTGGACTTTACTGGACTTGACTTTTATTTACTTCCATTGTTAAGTCCGAAACTGTTTACAAAGTAAACATTGCCCGACTTTACTGGCATTTACTGCCATTGGTAAATCCAACGTTTCGTGTAGTGTTCTCATATGTAATGTACTGTATTCTTCTGTGTTTTTGCATCGCTTTATACGTCTTTTTAAATCGCTGGCTGTAATAAGTCAACCTACTGTACTTCAACTTGTCACTGGCCGATGACCTTCTTCCATGACCATCCCTGAACAGACAGCAGCGGAATTTATGCAAATGAGGGGCGCCAATATCTCTTCTCGGCTTTCCGAAGTGAACCGGCCCGATCCAGCCTGAGCCGCGGGTATTTTTGGCGCGGCGTATTGACACATTGTGTCCCACCGCCCCAACAGACAGCCACATTCCCGCATGCCGAACTCGCGGAGTCGTCCAGCAGCCATTGACTAATTTTGGATCCAACTGGGAGGCGAGTTTGGGAGAGGCTAGCCTAGGAGCAGTGTTTGGAGTGATTTGGAGAGGATATTCTGAAGGAACATGGCCAACGCCAACGGATTGGACGAGTCTGCGGTGAGGAAAGAGCTTCTTTATAACGTTTCTGGTCGCAAAAGGCGATGTTTTTTGCGAAGGTCGGGTGACGGTGTGGGCACGCAGCTGTCGCGTGTATGACGTGTGACGACAATGCTGTAACACTGGTTACACCCTACCGTCAGGCTAACTATAGCTACCGCATGCCCCTTTATATGTGATGTTCTTTTCTTGACGCTTTTTTTTTACTCTTTTCCTTTTAGTTTCGCATCAATTAGGGTCAGATCAGTCTAGGAGTTCCCTGTCAAGGGCTCACAGGGCTGAATGACTGTAAATTTTGCTCAGTAGCATATCTGTATGCTGTATCAGAACATACTAGAGATCTGATTATCTAATTCTGGTTCATTCCGTTAAAAAGATAATTGTGCCTAAATAGAATGTAATAAGACAGTTGGAATTTTGTTTCCAAATTGGAGGAGTCACTACTAATAAGTTGAATATGATAAAACATTATTTTTTATCTATCAAAAACGTTACATCTGATTGTAGATAGATATTTCCAAAAACCGGTCAGAGATATTTCAATTTGATGACGTTTGATATATGATTTCAAAAGCACAAGAAACTAGGAGTGAATACAGAAAAGCTACATATCATACGAACAATGGAGGTTTTAAATCTTTGTAACCTCCTTTCTAGAGCGCTGCTCATATTTTTGCAAGCTTGCCGGCTGCAATTTTACTGAAGCCAGAACAGCTGCCAGCCTGTCAAGTTTGGATTGTGCCATTTAAGCAACGGGATTCAAAATTTATTTCTGGTCGGTCAAAATTTTGTTGACATTATTTTCAAAGCTATATCTCAAAACTATTCTGTCATAAAATGGGGAGGGTAAATGCCTATTAGTAAATAAAAATAATATAGATGATTCTTTATTCTTTCTTTTAATAGTACACCCCCATGAGTGGGAACGAATGGTATAGTCCTCATGGCAACTTGTGCCAGATTATTAATGTATAACGGCATGCTAGCGCTGAAATATTGACTGTAGGAATGATTCAGAGTAGACGTCACTCAGTGATGCTTGCTGCATATTTTGCCATTTTATTGCCTACGAGATCTTGTGTTTCTTCACCATACATGCATATTTGCATAAGCCAAGATATTCACATAACTTGGAATGCGGACTCCCAAATAAAAAGCAGTATAGCTGCCTGGCAAAGCTACATTCTGCATCAAGAATGTGGTAGAATGGGTTATAGTAGTGTGGCTTTGACCTATGACCTATCACTGAATGTTGAAGCTCAATGCACCTGTCGCTGCACCATGTAAAAACAGAGACACTTGACATTCGAACCGCGGTCTCGCAATACCGGCCTGGTTTTCTGTGACAGGCTGATGACCTAGTCCTAGATGCACAAATCAGATCGCCATTTTGAATATGGCGGCCAGGCTTCGACAAGTTGAAGTGCAATGAAATAGACGTATTTGCTTTACTTTGCAAGGCTCGAAGACAAGAATGAAATCGACTGAAGCGAATGAAGATGATGAAGTAGTGATAAGACTCTCAATATTTCTTCTGCTTGAAATGACATACAAGCTTCAGAAAAGTATATCAAAGACATTATATCAATTGGTATCAAATACTGCAGTATTTATCGTGGTATTTGCAAGATCTATTGTCAACTTATTATGAATACTCTGTTTTGTTCAATGCAGTATTCTAAATAGCAGTATTGTGAATTTCAAACTAACTACGACATATATCTTGTGTAGTCACCGTCTACAACTACGTCCCCCTCCCCACTTAGATTTAGCGACTTCACGTAGTTTATTTTATATTCGATTTAACCTTGAAGACAAAACTGTGAAGAAGTGATTTTCTCTTCAAAAAAACTTTTGTAGAACAACATTGACAAGAAATTACATCTATCTATAATTTTCTAACTAGCTTTTTTTTATTCTCTCTCTCCTTCTTTTTCTCTCTATGTGTACATATGATGTGCCCTTGAAGGATCCTGAATCTACCGTCGCTCTCTCTTATCTGTGCAAGTCAGATCCGGAGTATGCAAAGGTTTCATTTTCGTTCCTTGGTGATCCCGCAAATCTTTAAGCTTGTTACCCTGAAATCCGGCCGTGCTCTCTCTATATATATATAGCTTTGAACAGGCGTTCTCCCAACATCGTCTGCAGCTACAGACGGCTAACTAACAAGCGCAGTCAGCGACACTACCTCCATTCCCTTCCATCCTTAAGTCGTTTGCAGGTTACACCCCTACATGTATGTTCCGACACCCCTGTGTTCCGACACCCCTATGTTCCGACAACCCTATGTTCCGACACCCCTATGTTTTCCGACACCCCTATGTTCCGACACCCCTATGTTCCGACACCCCTATGTTCCGACACCTCTGTGTTCCGACACCCCTATGTTCCGACACCCCTACATGTATGCTCCGACACCCCTATGTTCCGACACCCCTATGTTCCGACACCCCTATGTTCCGACACCCCTATGTTCCGACACCCCTATGTTCCGACACCCCTATGCTCTGACACCCCTATGTTCCGACACCCCTATGTTCCGACACCCCTATGGCCCCCTATGCTCTGACACCCCTATGCTCTGACACCCCTATGTTCCGACACCCCTATGTTCCGACACCCCTGTGTTCCGACACCCCTATGTTCCGACACCCCTATGTTCCGACACCCCTATGTTCCGACACCCCTATGTTCCGACACCCCTATGTTTTGACACCCCTGTGTTCCGACACCCCTATGTTCCGACACCCCTGTGTTCCGACACCCCTGTGTTCCGACAACCCTATGTTCCGACACCCCTATGTTCCGACACCCCTATGTTCCGACACCCCTATGTTCCGACAACCCTGACTTATGTAAGAACGTAGGGGACAGTCGGAACATATGATAGGACTGTCCCCAGTTCCCCTTTAACTTTAAAAAAAACAACCCAAAAAAGAACAACAACAGAATACCCCTTGCTACCCCCTTTGGCCAATTTCTCCGCTTCATAGACTCGATAGGTGCAGCAGATTCAGCCAATTAGTCGCAAATTGCTTTGCAAGTATAGCGGAGATCTAAACATCCCTGCACATGCCAACTTCCGTCCTGCAAAGTTTGCAAACTGTATATACGCCAGTAATGTCACTAACCCCGCTTGGTCTGCGAAAACAAACCGTCCTGGGCGTATGTTCCCATCCCTCGCTCACATACCTAGCCTTCTGACCGACACAGAATTCCGACACAGTCAGCCTTCTGATAGCGGTCTCCGGTGAACGTCAAACATCCGCGTCACTGAGGATCACAATATCACTGTGTTATCATGTTCAGTGGGACATACACTCCAGTACAAATGATTCTATCAGGAATATCATATTCCATACGTGCAAAGCGAACCCAGTGGAGGTTTCATGTACTTGTTTCAAAGTAACTGAAGACGTTGAAATTCTTTGAACTGCAAGGTCATGTAGTTTCTCCTTGGCCAAAGGCAAATAGCTAATGCTTAGTAATATCTTAGATAAATGATTAAAAAGGGTTTGCAAACTGCCATTTTCAAAAAAAAAAGCAAGCTATATGTGTAACTTGTATTTTGTATTCTTTATTTCGCACGTAAATAATGAAAACCAGTACAAAGTAAAATACACAAAAAGACTGTGCTGAGGGAAAACATGCAGATACCAATTTGGTCTATCCGAGGCCTTCCCCACAACTAAACGAAAACTTGATTTTTGTTCTTGTTGGAAAAAGTATGGTGATGGCCAGATGGGCAATGTGCCATATGGACAAACCCTCCAGTGAGCCGGCATCGGACTTAGGTTTAAACAAATCGCCTTTGAGGATCGCGAAGACTCCACGGCTCTGGTGCATTGCCTTTTCTGGAAGCGAGGAACGAGCCGCTGCTTAGTCTGTGTCCCCCCGAGGGACCCGGATGTAAATATAGCCAAAAATTCGGCATCATCTCATTCGAGTAGGGAGAGAGGGCAGGAGTGTGTTGTGGTCGCCGTATGGCACAAATTAGTCATGTTGACATCAGCTGGACAACAATTTTACTCCATTGGAACTAAAAACTGTGAATCAACAACCGGATACAATGTGATATAGCTGGATTTTGTACAGGCCATGCAGAATTCGGCAACAGCAACGATGAAGCAACGCGAAAATATGGTTTAAAACGTAGCACCAGAAACATAGTACATCGAGTAAACATCGTTCCTCTTCAAAATCTTGGTAGACAGGATAAATATATAAGATGATTATCTGTTGATGAATGTGACTCAGAAAGATGAAACATAAAACTGGCCATGGCAGCTATCTGTACGATAATGACATCAACATCGTACGTAGTCATCTCATATGATCTTCGGTCCTTGTTGACGCCAGCAGTTGAAATATCATAGGCCAACAGGAAATACTAAAACCAGTTCATGACGGTTTCAGCAACAGTGACGTAGGGCGAACTATATATATAAGTGTGTGTGACAATATTATCCTTCCATAGCTCAATGTAGCCTCTACCAGGCTTCGGGAAGCGGCTGGAAAGAGTAGAAATTGGCCAAATAGACAGGTAACATGCCAGGGGAGCTGGTCCGCTAAAGCAGCGGCAAACGGTTCTCTTAGCGGACCAGCTCCCCTGGCATGTTATCTGTCTATTTGGCCAATATTAATTTCTACTCTTTCCAGCCGCTTCCCGAAGCCTGGTAGAGGCTAAACTCAAGGTCCTACAGGACAGATTGATTGATGCTCGCGGAATCTCACAACTTGTGACGTATGTTGTCCCTCGAGAAGCTTCAAACATTCTATTACAAGAAGCTACTGCTCGCCATGTTCCAAAATAGAAAACCGTGTCATCCACCCACATAAAGTTTTCATGATAATACCAACACGTTTGAGGAATTGGCTATCTAAACGGCTGAGTAGGCTATTCGTTGGTATATCGTCTTGAGAAAAAGATCGAGATCTTTCTAGAAGGGAACATCAATGAAAACCGTGTCATCCATCTTTCTAGAAGGGAACATCAATGAAAACCGCGTCATCCACCCACATAAAGGTTTCATAATACCGACACACGTTTGAGGAATTGGCTATCTAAACGGCTGTGCAGGCTATTCTTTGGTATATCGTCTTGAGAAAAAGATCGAGATCTTTCTAGAAGGGAACATCAATGAAAACCGGCCTGCAGGCCGATTTGAGCTTCTCATTAATAAACAAATTTCAAACAAACTAGTCGTCCATCTCACAGTACTCACATAAATGTTCTTGGTTGTTTGTGACGGCGAAGCTTTGACAATAAGAACTACTGACAGTCGAAGATCTTTATTCCTGGTGTGTATATTTATTAATAAGTACCTATGATCGCTTATATTCGTCCTCTGGAAGAATACACGGACACCCACCGAGAAGCATCCTAATCCTTTCTTTGCAATCCCAGCCAGCTCACATATTTTTCTCTATCTTTAGCAACCCTTTATCTATCTTTATAGCTATCTACCTGTCTACCTATCCCATAGTATCTATCTAAAAATAAATACATCTATCTATCTGCAGCCTATCTATCTATCTATCTATATATATATAAGACGTGCGTTTATCCTCACATTATGTCATTATGTTATTGAATAATGTATTGTAGATTTATAGATACAGAGACCTGGATACTAACAGAAAATTGATAGTGTCGTCTACAACCTTTTATCACGATGGTGTGCAAGATGTTTTAAATATCCTCCACTAGCTTGCAAAAAGTCTGGAGTTACACCTAAAAATACCATCAAGCAAACCCCAGCACGCCATATGACGTCAGGGACTATCAGTAAGGTACATGACTGACACAGGATATGACGTAACCGTCTGGCACAGGAAGTGACGTAGTTCCTGTGTTCCTTTTTCCGCAGTACTCGTCCCTGTATGATGCCGCCATTGGTGGACACGACGAAAAGGTGGAAAAGTTCCTGAAGGATGGCTTAAATGTGAACTATCAGGACCCGGTAAGTTCATCTTAAAAATTGTTTAGTTTAAGTTATCAAATCTTCGGTTCCATCGATCCTGGCGATTCGTTCTAGGGTCGCCCTTTAGATTTACAATCATAAAATGTTTTTAGGTTCACCCTTTACAATGATGATACAATGCAAAATCTGCATATCGCTTGCCATTTACACACTTGCTGCTCCAGATTCGCTGAAGTACATACGACAACGGTTCTTAGGTTGCCGTTTCCACTCACGAACCGACAACATCAACAACTTCTAGAGCTATCCCTTTCTTGGGCTCTTTTCGTCTCAGGAGCCGGCTACAGCTTCCGTCAGTCACTCTCCACCGTTCTTCCTGAGCAGCGCCTCTCATGGCCATCCTATACAATGCATGTATATGTAGATTCTCGACTGCAAACCTAACCTTTTGGAGGATGTTTTATATGTTTCCCAGGATGGAGACACGGTTCTTCACATGGCGGCCAGCACCAACAACATCCACGTCGTAGAGATCCTGCTAAGAGCTGGTGCAGATGTCAACGCAAAGAACAAAGTAACCCATTTCAACTGTAAATATGCGTGATGCTTTCTTTCACTAGTCCATGAAGTCCAAAGCAATATCAAAAATGCTTCCATCAATGGGGCATCGGCGTCTAAAAATGTCGAGTAGGTCGCAAAATGATTTTGCTATCGGCTTATGTACATCTAACTTAGTGTTCTAAAATTATCTTGACATGCAAACACGAGTACGGTCTTCACGAAAAATGCAGCGCTTAGTAGCTCTAAAAGATTCCGGTGTTATTACTTTGTTTGCTGCATAACTTACAAGTACATGCACCAGGCAATCCTGATCAGTCAGTCGACGGTAGCCACTTGATCAGAAATATCTGATATGTTTCTTATTTCCAATTTCTGTTGAAGTTGTAGGTTCTCACTGTGGTTATTAGAATAATGGTAACCACAATTTTATTGAAATACACTTTAATTTAAAATCCGGTGTTTTTTGTCCCCCAGGCAGGATGTTCTATTCTGTACGAGGCCGCACAAGGAGGTGACGTGGCCGTCGTGAGGGCCATTCTAGACAAAGGCGCGAACTTCAAGGAAAAAGACAAGGTACATGCCGTATCAGGGTAAAGATTTACATTTGTCACAGGGATGACATTCGTTAGAGGGATACGTACAATGCTGTACTTTTAGATCCAAATCTTCATTTGTTTGCATTTACAACTTAAACTATCCATAATTTGTAAAGGGAATAGTGTTTCTCTTCAAACCCATTTAACAACTGTCATGGTTTATTGCACCACAGTACGGCGACACAGTGCTGCATAAGGCCGCCAACTGGGGACAACACGAAGTCGTCGCGGAACTGTGCCGCGCAGGAGCGCCCATAAACGGCAAAAACATGGTATGTAACTTACATTTAATTTCATTTTATCTATTTCACATCAAAACACACAGCCAATATGTGATACAATACATGATACATTTGTACATGTATCATGGTACACTGAAAATTGATTTCAGCAACGAATAACGCTGAAAACAATGAAAAATTGCGCGTAAGACTTGGCGAGAATCTTGAACGATGTTTTCACATCTTCTTTTCAGAAAGAAAGCACACCCCTCCATGAAGCATGTGCCGGAGGTCACCTAGAAGTGGTGAACGTTTTGATAGAGAACAGGGCAGACGTAAACGCACAGATGAAGGTGAGTGCACGACTCCAATATTGCTACTTTCTTCACACACAATTTTTTTCGAAGCCGAACCATGTTCGATTTAACGACAATCGAACCGAAGACGTGTTCGATTTTGGGTCACTGGAACGTAAACATGGTGTCAGCAGTGGGATTGAGACAAAACATCGGGAGTGCCTTATTTGAACATAAATCGATAATGATGATTTTCGTCCTTTTAAAGTGTACCTCAAAATCATGTTGTCTCCACAGTACGGCTACACTCCTCTCCACAAGGCTGCCATGGGCGGACATGAACTTGTTGTCGACGCCTTGCTGAAGGGAGGGGCGCAGGTCAACCTCCAAAACGAAGTACGAACTCATCAATTTTGATCAGTTTGTGGTAAACATTGCATTGGTGTTAACGTTTGCCAATACCAGTATGAAAATGCAGAGTTCCAAGAGGACGATTTCTGTATTTTATTAATTGCTTTACTTGCACAGATTTGCACAGATGCACAGTGTATGAATGAACCATAGCCTATTTGCAAAAGATGATAGCAAGCTTCTACAGCTCTAATACCAACTGTTTTAACCACAAACACTGCAGTACGAACAGACACCTCTGCATATCGCCGCGAAAAAGGGCAAGCGCAAGTCTGTGAGAGTGCTGCTTAAGGGCGGGGCAGATCCAACTATCAAGAACGAGGTACGTACAGTATCGACAACCTTATTCTGACACTTCTAACGTTATATGCCATAGTATTAGTAACGCCATGACATGTACCAATACACATTCTGGGTGCAGCGTTGACTGTGCAAAGGCTTCTATATTTGACGTCATTAAGATTAAGATTGGAATCCCTCGGCGGCCATGTTGGAGTACAGCAGCATCCAGTACAGTGTACTCAAACATGGCGCAACTGACGCAACATAGAAAGCCTGCATATGACAGAAATTGTACTACTAATGCTATCAGTCTGCCATGACTTTTGTTTATCGCATTTGATTAGTAAACTAAGGCCTATTTTATATAAGTGCTTCTCATATGTCAAGCCATTTCTTATGACATTTTTTGTTTGTTCTTCAGCTTTTTTCCATGATGCCCCTGGCTTTGCTGAACAATAATCAACACCCCCAGCTCTAAAGATACCTGAAGCCCCATGATTTGCTCCAAGAAAACCAAGCTCAGCATATTTTGAAATCGTTTACTAAAAGAAGCCCCCTACTAAAAGCATGTTATATAACATACCCACAAGTTCTGAGACGGTCCATAGTTCAAGAACAACATGACGTCGGCAAAGTCGTGGACAACAAGGGGAAAAAAGCAAAGTATACCAAAACAGGCACACATTCTAGACGAACTTAGTCGTTAAAGTTGACCCTCTCTCACCACAGGATGACGAAACCCCACTGGACAAAACACAAGACGGTGAAATCCGAGAGATATTGCTATCAGCTAAAACCTAATAGTGCGTGAGTTTGGCGGCCATTTTCCAAAATGGCGACTCTCAACACTTAAGTACTAGAACTACATCCCTCTCCTGACTATACATTGTGACATCTGGTGAAATATACTATCTAGATCTGGCGCATTTCTTTCATGAGCTCTCAATTTTCCCTGGAATTTCAGGAGGGCAAAACCTTTTCTGTTTGGTTTGAAAGCAGATACTTAAAAGTCAGCATCAGATGTCACAACATATTTCCTCCTACTCTTGGCAAAGCAGTTTTCTCTTTAGGAAACTTAATATTCACTTTTCTCTCTTCCAGATGTCACTACTCCTTTACTTCACCAAAACCTTTCTGTCTCTGTTTAGCAGCTTCTTCCCTGCCTCTCTTCAGTCTATTTCTTATTCTATTTCTTACATAGCAATAATAACTACATGTAAATATGACGAGTGTTGTTTCCAGAACCATGCTCACCGGTTCTGGATAGTCCATGCGTATCCACAGAACCATATATGCATGCCAGGGGCAAATCTACGTTCTTGGATACGCGAAGACTATCCAGAACCGTGCCTGATTCCTAACCCGAACTAGATAGGCATGGTTCTGAATACGGTAGCGCGTCTTCGTCATAGTTAAGCTATGATAATATAGCCAGCATAAACATCGGTCATAAGTTGTGGTTCGGAAAAGGGGAGGGGGGGCATTTAAATGTTCTTGACGGATTTGGCCGTTTACAAGTTCCTAAGATAACAGTGGTATTTCCTCCTTGATGGTACGATTAAAACAATATCTCCATATCAGCAATGGATTCTAAACCTCCTTGATATCAGTAAGCTTGAAACGCTTTGAATTCAGGACAACTGAACTTCAGATATTTTGTAAACACTGTAGCCAAGTCAAAATCTATCTTAGTATATCTTTGAACATTTGATATGTAAAATGTGTTACGGCTTACTTTTATGTACAACTTAATCTCAAGTATGTACACCGTGAGAAAACAGTCACTGAATAGATTTTGAAACAAAAATCATGTTTTCAAAATCTATCCAGTTGCTTGAGTAACTGTTTCTAGACTGTGTATCTCATTACCTGGATGCCTAACCTTCATTCGCCGTACTCTTATGTCTACTCTGTCTTTTTTTCCTACAGGAAGGGGACGCCCCAGTAGATATGACCAGATCTCTGGATGACGAAACTATCCAGCTGATGCGCAGCGCTGCCGGGAGACGCTAACAAAAATAGCTCGTACGGTCTGACCTTCCAGGCTTGTTATGGGGGAGAGGGGCACTTCTAAACGTAGTTGACGCGTCAGTTTAGTTCACAGACATGCAATACGTTTCTCACAGCGACAGGGTAGTCCGGCTAGTTATTATTAAATGTCTGGTGGAAAGAAATGAATTACCTTTCTATTTTCTTAAACCGAGTAATGTTTTGATTACATTTAATTGAACTTCTGTGTCTCTAAAATATGTATTATGGGGAAAAAGCTTCGTTATATCTTGTCAATTTGTTTTAAAAGTTCTATGGTAGAAATACATATGTCTGGGTGGCATGTACGTGGGAGGGGGCAAGCCTATAGCGACGTTATCCGTGTCAGATGTGTGATAGTCACAGTGTTTTACAGTGAAGGTAAACATGACTCTGGTTGTCTAGACAATATCAAATACTTAAGAAACAAGACATTTAGGATGTTAGACTTACCACTTGGATGTCATGTAGTACGGCAGTGCTCTGTTACACATATAGAGAGGCTTTTCACATCCGCCATGTTGGATTAAAGTGTATCTCTGTTAAACACGCCAACACCTGGTCGCCAAGATTCATATGGTAATTATTATGACGTCAACAAGACCATATTTGTAAACAGACCATAATATCCTTCGTAAACAGATCATAATATTCTTGTTAAGCCCACCTTCTATGTTGTCGTAGTGATTCGACGATTATTTGTGACATCATTAGATTTTGAAAACACTGCAACTTGGATTTTGCAATGCTAAACGGAAGTTGAATACATGCAGTTATGCTTTCTATCTGTCGGAGGTGTTAGTATAGGACGTCACCTAGCAAGTGCTAATGGTACGACAGTTAGGCTCTCTATATTTGTTTCGTAGCGTGTTGTTTTTGTGCATACTCGAGAGGACAAGCC
This sequence comes from Branchiostoma floridae x Branchiostoma japonicum, assembly GCA_013266295.2. Lineage (NCBI taxonomy): Eukaryota > Metazoa > Chordata > Leptocardii > Amphioxiformes > Branchiostomatidae > Branchiostoma > Branchiostoma floridae x Branchiostoma japonicum. Next base: position 3,328,288 of record CM023839.1, read on the forward strand.
AAGAGTATTACATGGTGTCAATTGAAAAATTTCTTATTCGGCACAAAGAAAACTTATTCCTAAGATTAAGAATTTGCGACATTCTAAAGCTTTCGAATGCAAGAAGTTAATATTGTGTTCGTTGAAAAACAATTTGTGTAGTTTCTGCTAGAATACACTTGTTTCTTATTGTAGAATTGTGGAAATGAAATTAAGTAAAGATGATTCAATGTTATTCTCAACGGGCGTCTATATCTATAGTACCTTTACGCTAATATTATTCAATATGTGTCTAAATTTTGTAAATTAAAGCGCTTGAACGCCGCTAAGGTTTATCGTAATGACGAAGGATTTGTATGTTTTCAAATGGCTTTGAATATAAAAACTGTTTTGACACTTATATGTTGCCGAGTGTTCTTGTATTAAAGGACCTGCTATGGATTTGAATCCAGAACCTAACCTTTTGAAGCACACACACACACACACACACACACACACACACACACACACACACACATACACATATATATACATATATATATACATATATACATATATATATATATATATATATATATATATATATATATATATATATATATATATATATATATATCACTACGGTACACACACACATAAATGTAAACATGCACACACACACACACACACACACATGACCGTGTGTCGCAACGTGACGTGTTACCCCACAACCGTACAATTGCCTACTCAAGGCCTCAACTCGTCTGACCCGTTTTGGAAGAGACCACTTTGTTGTGGGGACCGTATGACGCCCAGAGAATAAAAGACTATATCCATTATTAATGCTCCTACCTTCACAATTGTGAACAACATGCATTATTCTTTACATATCGGGAAACGGACCGGAACATTTGAAGACAACACAGATTGGTGAGTGTTTCCACTGTCAATTACGATATCTCTATGTTTACTAGATACGTTATTATATGTACTTAGATCTGTATACAGTATAGTACTACATTTTAACATGTAACGTTATTCTCGAAGATCGTCGTAAACCATATGCATATCTGTTGTCAAGTTGCTATCATTGTCTTCTATCTAGACATTTTACGTTATATGTCGTCTTTCTTATACATTTGTATGTATGTATACTGTTGGGCCATGGGATTCTGAAAAGAAAACATTACAGACACAAAGACACACTGAGTACACTATTGCCCTGGGGCCATTGGGAACCTATAATCAATATAGGCGGCACTGCAAGTGGGGGAGGGGGGCAGGGGGCCTCCTAAGGTCGAGGTCAGTAATATTTTCAAGGACACACTCTAGATTGCTGCTTGGTCAGGTCACTGGTAGCCGTGGCGACTTTAGCAGGGCTTCTTTTGTTTATACATAGTAGCATACTTAGTCTAGTGCTATTACTATTACTATTACTAGCCTCTACCAGGCTTCGGGAGGCCGTTGGAAAGAGTCGAAATTGGCCAAATACGTAGACAGATAACATGCCAGGGGAGTTGGTCCTCTACATAGTACAGTTTTCGGGTGCGGTAAACTGTACTCTTTAGCGGACCAACGTCTATTTGGCCAATTTCTACTCTTTCAGCCACTTCCCGAAGCCTGGTAGAGGCTAATAAAATTACGGGCCATGTATAAGACTACAAGCAAAATACATGTAATCCACGGCTACATGTAGGGCACAGGGTGGTCTAGAACTACACCGTAGGCCTGTTTGCAGTTTTGAGACTCTGACATTGTTTATCTTGCAGATATAACGTAAGGGTACCTGTTATACATCACGTGATGGGGTTACGTCAGATGTTGTTCGGATTGTTGCTGACGGGGGCTGCTTCTCTCACGTTTATGATGACGTATACACAAAAATCCATAGCAACCATGCCGCGATACAGGTTAGTACTGAGGCCTATTGTAATTATATTCAACGTCGCCAAAGAACCGGACCCATGTATGAGTAGTTTTAGAACCCATGTGTTAGATGAGCATTAGAAGTCCTGTCAATGTATGTACGCTACTACTGTTGTATTTGTACTTAGCCCAATACGACAGGAATGTACAATAATAATTAAGAATGGTCATTGGAACAGAACGCCTGTTCCATTTGGGGTCACCCGTGGTCATTGGAACAGAACGCGTGTTCCATGTGAAAAGCGGGTAGTACATGTATATCGGATATTAATGACCTTGGTTATTGGAGAAATTGAGCCTTCTGATTGGTCGACGCCTTATACATGATAATATACTATATACACGCTTCAATGTTTCGAATTACAATAAGCATTCTGACGATGGATATAAAATCACACAGCAATGTATGCAATACATACATGTATATCACCAAATTACAGAGTAATGCAGCAGGCAGAAAGACTTACCTATGGGGCCTTGCCTGAGGTACCTTCGAGCCCGCCAAAAGAAATTCCCAAGTTCGTGTTAGACATCATGAAAAACGCTACTAAGAGAGGATGGGAGTTCAACCAGACAGCAATAACACGTTTAAGGTATAGTAAGACTGACTTTTCTATTCATTTTTCTTCGAATTCCATAGGATGAAAAATTATGTTTTTGATTTCTTCCTCTTGTTTCAAGATTGAAGCAACTTTGGTCAGTTATGTCTGTTCTCATCCCCGAATAATTTCATCAGGTGAATGATTGAATAGCACACACATTTCGATGACCGTCTGTCATCTTCATCTTAATTGTCCTGATGAAGATAACAGACGGTCATCGAAACGACGGCTCTTGTTAAACAAGTGGTTGTGAATAAAGGACTTTGCTATTCTATCTATTTCTGTTCTCATACATGTAGGTCAGACTTGGACACAGAGTGCAACACGTCGACAGCGTTTCTCATCACGCGTACGAACCAGCCCGTCAACTCCACGTTCAAGTACTTTCACGGAGGCACCAGGCGAAACATGACACCTGCTCTGTGGGACAAAATGCCAGAGGTTTGTTTGTTTGTTTGTTTGTTTGTTTGTTTTTTTGGTGTTTGTTCTTGTCATCAAGAGGGTTTTGTTTTAGGTGACATTCGTGTGTGTGTAGACACCATAACTCGACAAATTGTGGATGGACCTTTATGATATTTAGTTCATGAGTAACTTAGGTCCGCCGGCAAAAACAAAGACAAGTTTGATTATAAGCCACCTAACGGCTTTCTATGTTACTGCAGCAGAAATTCGGGTTTTGATATCTCATGTTCTGGGCATACTATAGTCGTGTTCATTAAGTGGTAGCTGGCTCTTATATTCCAAATATACAAGATGTGCACAAATATGATGTGGTTTGGTATGAGAAAACCGTTACATTTAAAAATTGTTCTGTTTAAATTTCTGTATCTTTTTCGCGCAGGACGTTCCTTTTGCGCAGAAGCGCCTCAAACGCTGCAGCATTGTGGGTAGCAGCACCATCCTGATCAACAGCAGTTGTGGAGAATTCATAGATTCATCAGATCTTATAGTAAGGTGGGTAGCATTGTGGGTAGCAGTACCGTCCTGATCAACAGCTGCTGCGGAGAATTCATAGATTCATCAGATGTTATAGTAAGGTGGGTGTCAGTGAAGTAAACGACGCAGTACCAAATATATATTGTTTTAAGTAATGTACACAATATCCTTTCCTGAAAAGGCTTGAAATGGACCTTTCCTGACTGTCCATCACAATTATCAGTTCAACCAATGATAACATGGCAATTAGCGGTTCGACCAATGAGAGAGTGGCTGCATATGTCGGTCAAATATTTGCATTTCTATATTTTGACCGAAGTAGCTTCAACACAAGCCGCCAGGAAGCCACAATTTTACTTTATTCTACCCTACACTAACTTCCACCAGGCCTTCTTAAGGGGTTATGGATAGCAGGATTTGGCAAAAATATGGCCAGGAATTTGCCAGGTGAGTGAGCCACGATAAGGTCTATGGTGGCCAAACTCCGCTCCCCCCTCCCCTCCCCTCCGCCATATTATTCTTCCTCAGCTGTGTCGTTTCTGTACAGGTTCAACTTCGCACCGATGAAGGAAGCGTTGGCCGGCGATATCGGCAGGAGAACAACACTGATGGTGGCCAACGGAGATTCCATCAGACACAAGTACGTTTGTGATTAGAAACTGACACATTTGCTGTGACAGTATGTTACAAGGACTCTCCAAGCAGAGCTTTGGGTTTGGTCTTAATTTTGGTGTGTTTTTAGGCTTTTTTTATCGGGCTTTCTTTTTGCACTGGTATCTTTTAGAGCCATTCTATTCCGTATATGGTGCATAGGGCGATGACCATCTCCGTTTCTATTAATCTCGAGCTCCATGCAAGCAGATCTTTTGGTGGCTTCAAAGCCAGTATCAAATCACACTCATTTGATGTTTTTTTGCAGCCACCAAAATATCTGCTTGGACAGCAGCAAGGACTAGTTCACCACTAGTACATTAGTATTTTTATATGGGATTAGCTGTGGTAGTCTGAGGATTACAAGAACAACATACCTTCTTACACAGATATTTCCTTCAACGCAGAAATCTACGATATCCAGTGACTTTACCGACATGTAGCTTTTAAGCTGCATGTCGGTAAAGTCACTATATTTTATGTATATTTTATGTATATTTTATGTATATTTTATGTATATTTTATGTATATTTTATGTATATTTTATGTATATTTTATGTATATTTTATGTATATTTTATGTATATTTTATGTATATTTTATGTATATTTTATGTATATATTGTATGTATATTTTATTCACAGTATATTGTATGTATGTTTTACAATGCAGACTCATTGTCTTGATGAGTCTGCAATGTAAAACATACATACTTTATTCTGCCATACCTAATCTCAATAGATATCCCTGTGTTCTTTGCTACTTCTTCACAGGTTTGGAACCAAGGTTTCAGCTAAAAGATTTGTCCACGCAGTGATGTCATACGGCTCAGACTACAGTATTCTGGTCAACCCTTTCTCGTCTAGAACGCAGAGTGGTCACTCTTTACTCGTCTACGACGTAAGTAATTTGCTTTACAGTACAGTATTTACTAGTATTTAAGGTATCAAATGGGTTGATCATCAGCATTTTCAAACTCAAAAATCCCTTTTTGAACGTTGGTGAACAGAAGGTCATCATGAGCATACAAGTTATTCATACAGATGTTGGGGCTAAAACGTCATTTGGTACATTGTACCTATTTTTACCTTCGCCAGAAGGCTATGTTTTATTAGCGTTATAAACTTTGTTTGTATGTATGTGTGTGTGGTTTAGCACGATAACTCAAAAACTATAGATGGATTGTCATGAAACTTGGTAGGTGGGTAGGTCTTGGAGATACCTCAAAATGATTAGATTTTGGGCTCCCTATCGGCTTGTGTTGAAGTATGAAAAACGATGACTCTTCTTCGCCCTTGAGGCGTAGGCAAGAATCAAAAGAACTCTTGGCAATGCCTCAAACTAGGGGTGGAGACAAGCCGTTTCATCTTCCACGTCTCTCTCCTGTTGTAGAGACTCCGCACGCGTACAAACCACAGCGTGTACCACCTCCACCCGGCCTGGATCGCACTGACCAACAAGTTCTGGCAGAGGAGGAGGGTTTTCGGCAGGGACAAGTCCACAGGTGCGGACTAACCGTCGAAACTGTTAGCCTCATGTGCAGGCCTCCGAGCGGGTGGGAGTTTTGATACTGCCGTGGCGGGTTTGACCTATTTGGCCGGCTGGTTGTATAATGACCGGCAAAGGAACGCTTTAAACAATTCTACTAAACGCAGTATCAAAAATGCCACCCGCTTGGAGGCCTGCACAGTAGGCTACGAAACTGTATGGAAATGTTGCAAATCAGAACTGTTTGGATTTGTAATTTGTAGATGTCAGATTCTCGCAAGTTTAAGATACCATCCGTCCAAATCCTCAGTCAACAAGATAATAATAGCTGGCAAAGATGCGGTCCGGGGCTGTTGAAACTCTTGTTTGGTCTGAAATATCAATTAAGTTGTCAACATCTGGAGCTATAAAATCATTTGTGCAGTTATAGTTTCTCACGGACGTTTTGCTTTCGGTGTGTTTGTCTGTCTGTTTGTTGTGCGTCCATGTATGTCCATAGCTATTTGAATACAGTAGAGTCGCAGGAAGTGAGGGGTAAATGGTGTAACCGCAGACTGACAGGAAGGTCAAATTGGAGGTCAAAATGGTCTCCCCACAGGCTGGGAGGAGGTGACAGTGGAATATGCACAGAACCAACGAGACATTCACGATGATAAAAGCAAGAAATTAACAACAACTCTTAACTCTTCACAGAGATATAAATCTTCGATTCGTGTTTTGAAGTGTTGATTTTCACCCGTGCGTTTCAGGTTTTAAGATCGCCAGCGCGGCGTTGGTGTTCTGTGACCAGGTCCATCTGCTGGGATTCTGGCCTTACCTGGTCGATCTGCAGGGCCGCAAGATCCCGTTCCACTACTACGAGAAGGGAAAGCACGGCTTCTCACAGAAATGGCACAACATGGACTCCGAATTCCGCCGTCTGTTCCGCATGTATGACGAAGGGATCATCAACATAGTCGCAGGGAAATGCAAGAACAGATAGCTGGAGACATTTTTTTTTATTCTTTTATTCCAACATTTCGAGACAAGACAGCACACTCAAGTTTGTTTCAACTTATTTTATGCCGCCACCAACGCAGAGGACAAATACAAGACAGGACAATACTCATTTTCACCTGAGTTAAGTGAGGAAAGTCTTGTAAAGTGCCTTTCCCAAGGGCTCAAGATCGGTGGCATGGCAGGACTCGAACCCGGGACCTCTTGGTTCTGAGTCGAACACTCTGCTGTTACGCCACACGACCCCATTATTAGCTACCAAATACCACCCTAGTTCCCACATGCACGGAGAAAAAAAAACTACTTGTACTGTCCCCTAAACCCACAGAATCACAAAACCCACGCATTACAGAAAAAGTGGGATCTTTCGTCTTCTACTGTTTCAGAATAAAGTCAAACTACTAAACAAGGTAGAATTTTTAAAGTCAACATTTAGACTAGAGTGGCCACATGTTATATTGTTCTTCCTTGTTTGTTTGTCTTTTTCAAGTAATTTTTAATTAGCTGAGGTGAGTTGAGGTAAACAAATCAGTCCCTAATTGCAATGACGTCTTCATTTAATTGATTTTTCTCCAAGCAGATGACTTGTTTGGGTTTCTTTTGTACGTGTTTTATCTAATTACGTGGTCCTCTGGTTCGCGGGTCACTGTGCTCTAGCAGGAGCTCGTGCCGTATTGTATCCAGAACCGTGCCTATCTCGTTCTATGACGTAATGGGTTAGGGTTAGGATCAGGCACGGTTCTGAATAGTCTCCTCCGCTCGTATTCAAGAATGTTCGAGCGTAGATTTGCCCCAGGCACGTACGCGGAGAACTATCCAGAACCGTGGCTGTACGTATGTGCACTGAGATGGCTCTGGATAAAGCACGGTTCTGGATACAACATGCCGTACACTTGGGCGGCGTGGCTTTTACCTTAATTGACCTTTGTACACCGTTTTAAACTAATCCAGGTGAAGACGTCACAGTCCGATCAGGCCACCCGGTTCTTTGTGGCTCTCACACAAGGGGACCTTGACACCATAAGTTATTGTGGGCCTTTAAAGAATTCAATTATCATTCAAAATGAAGAGTGCAACCTCAAACAACAAAATTAGAGATACGCTTACGGTGGGTACATACGGTCAAAATAGTTGGTATCTCTCTTCTCGTCTAGTTATGCTTTCTTAAGACATTCCAAAGACCACGTGTTGCAGCAACTTTCAAGTCCCTGAACCAATGCGCTTTAAAATCTCCTTGCTTTAACAGAGTATAAAGACATTATTTTCAGTTTAGATTGCAAACTTGCCGTTTAGATAAGGAGTGTATAATGCAAGAAACTCAGGTATTTGTTCAGGTAATCGATTCGAATTGACCTCAAAACAATGTCTTAAATCTCGAGCTGTGGTCTGTGGTTTAACCTGCAACATACTTAGTTTCTTACCAAATGTTTGTTTGTCTCTCCTCTAATGAGAAGAACGAAACATTCTATTTAGTCTGAGCAGAAGTAATTGGAACGCACTGATTGAATTGCTCATCATCTTTGGGAGGTCCGCTAATGTGCAATTAGAGAGAGTTGAAAAGCCAGGAAATTCAATTTGTTAACGTCCCACTCGTAATCAACAACATGAAAACAACCAGGTCGTGTATTATATCACATGTAAAACCTATGCGGTGGGCTGGTTACACTTATTTAAGGACAGAACCTCCTTAGCTCTTCCAACGGGAAACAGTCTTCGCAAAGCATCTGGCAAAGAAAGCTAAGGTAAAGTTCGCTAGATACGTGGAAAATTTTAACTGTACGTGTATTTATTAATGTATTTGTCCTAGCATTTTACATGTTGTTACGTTTGTTATTTTGTCATGTCAGCATATACACATGTTCTGTTTGTCCTTGATGTTCGTAACAACAGAAAATCAGGTCACAACAAAGAGGTGACAACGAAAATACTTCTCCGTTTGAGAACAGGAAAATACATACTAAGAGTATAAAAAAAGTAAACGTTGCAATTGGTTAAAAGTAGATGCCTACCACCTCACCTTTACTAAGTGCGTCGAATAATCTTTAAGTAAATGTCTTTTGTCTTTTTTGCACCTTGTTAATTATAACGTACAAAACGTTATACACGTAGTTTTCGGTACAGCATATCTAGTAAGGTGTCCTTAAGTACATGTTGAATTCCTGTGCTCAGATCACAGTGAAACAGACGATGAAGATGTGGACAATCAGTTTGCTACTGTTGGCGTTAGCTGCAACCCTGGTGGTCGCCGCTCCCAGTGCTAGTGTAAGTACCGTTTGTCCAAACTTTTGTTTCATATTGGACTATCAAAAATTTGTCTTCACTTTATTTGCATATCAATCAACAGCTCGTGCATATAAATCTGCTGAAGTCATTTTCTCTCCAGAGTCACTGACGAAAGGTAGTGGATGCTACCTGAAACGTCTGACCGTTTCCAAAATCATATCCAGTTGCTTGAGTAACTGTTTTTGGCGTACCGTACGCGTTATGTACAAAGACTACAAGTGTTTCCGTCCGTGTATATGTCAGGGTATAGACTCCGATCTGGTAGAATCGCCGATTCTACTGGTAGAGATCCCGATCAGAGACTCTGATCAGGATGCTGTTAATGTGTTAAGGTGGTTTCCCATTTACAAATCCTAAATTTCAAGTCAGTCTATTGGTCTAAAGTGACACGAATCAAAGTTGAAAAGTTCTGACTCTCTTTTAGCGAATATCTTAAAATGTACAGACTCCAATCTGGATCTCTGCCGGTACAAGACTGTATAGACATGACATGTAGCATGATACCATGCACTTGTCTGTAACACATATTTTCAGGTGGCACGATATTTTGGACGATGACTAAATAGAAAACTGGCTATGTAATGACATTATTGCTGTATGGGAATCAGTGCAAAGTGGTTTCAATTCAGTAATCATACGCAAATCTCATGAATACCTGAAGCTCGAGACCACGGTTGAACAAACTGTCTGCAAGGCGGGAATTGTGTCGCTGAATGACGTCATCAAGATCGCAACGGAAGCGGAAGTGACAAAGAAAGAGATGTCTGAAATGAAGGCACGGTTGGAGAAGCAATGCCCAGCAGACGGCACCAATGACGCCATAACTATGGGTTTGGGTAAGTTCGATTTTTTTTCTTAATAAAAATAACCACAATTCAAAGCTGCATTATGTATAACATTAGTACGATACAAAAAGTCAATTTTCTGGACATTTCTTTACAAAGTAAGTTGAATCAACCCCACCCCATAGCAAATAAGTGTCATTCAGGAAGTGGAGGTGCCAAAATATTACACCATACGAGTGTGTTTAAAAGCTGTGATTCATGTTCAGTATCATACACGTACAGCATTAAATATATTTAGGTATTATGGCAAGCACATACTATTTAAATGATATCAGTAGCTACCAGTAATGTGATTGAATATTAACTCTTAGGATATGTTGGGCAATGTTAAGTTATAGCTATAGACCTCATCCTTTCTATACCATACAGATACCGATCGGAGTTTCTGTTGACAGAGACTCCGATCGGGATCCCTACCGGTTTTTATGATAGGTGTATTTTAATGTAAATTATTGACAATGGTTGTATTACTTCGTAAGTGCATTATTTTAAAAAGAAATACTTGTAAATTCAACAAAATTCAGACCAACCATAATATGTTATGTGTGAAAGTCTGCCGGTTGAATAAAGTTTCATTCATTCATTTGTAGAATCGCTGTCTACACCCTGACACATTTACAGTAGTTCTGTAAATTGCACTGAAACTAGATATACAAAGGTCTATCTTTTCTCATTGATAACCACACATTTGCCCCATATCGCAGACACTATCGCACGGATGCAGAAGCAGTCTCTCACCGAAATGAAGCGGCTCCTCGAACTCGTGTCAGCCATAGAGGCTGGGGGAGGACCTTCGGGAAGTCAAGGTGGCGGTACAACTGCTGCCACCCTCCCAGCAGGAGGCATGTGCTTCAATCCTGAACGTAAGGCTGAAAAGATTCATACAATTCTCTCTTTTTATGTTTACCTTCGCAGAAGGAAAACATATTGTATTTTCTCTGTTTCTTCTTCTTGTTCTAGTCTTCTACTCCAAACACATAAGGTCAATGACCTGGACCAGACGTCTGTCACCATGGTAACTGGTGCTGTAGCAGACACCCTGTGGTGTTGGGTTACATTATGTAGCAGGACAGAGCTGGAGAGGCTGCTCACCATATATATGCATGTGTCTGAGTAAGAATAACAGAGCAGTAGTTTGTTAGGCTAGACTGTGTGAAGGTAGACATTATGCATTTGCTTTGCAAATGTTACCTTCCTTAGTAGTTCATTTTGCAATGTCCGTGTGTTGTACAGGGACCTGCTACTCCGGGTACGGCCATCACTACCGCGGAACCGTCGCCGTCACCGTAACCGGGAAGACCTGCCAACGCTGGGACGCGCAGTCTCCCCACTACCACACAAGGTGGGTATCCTCGTAATCACTGTCCCTGTTACAGTAGGGTTATCCCACCGCTGCCACCAGTGTTGCACTAGAGATACAACTCTCTAAAGCCCCTGTCACACATTCAGAACCTTACCCCGAACGCCAGCCAGCCAAGGTTGGCTGAAGTTCGGAAGCAGTCTGTCCAGATTAGGCCACGCCTACCTTTCGATACGAATCGAATCAAATTTGAGTTAAATTTGAGTCAAATTTGACTGCCAACCACGCCCCGAACACTGCTCCTTCCTTAACGTTAAGGTTGATCCCCGGCCGAGTCATATAAAAATGGTACATACTGCTTTCTCAGCTTAGCACTCAGTAATTGGAAATGAGTATGTATAGTAGTTGAACACACACTACTATCCGTGGGCTAGCCTCCTTTGTAGTGGTTGCTGTGTGGCCCAAGGGCTATGGAAGCAGAGATGGGCGCCGCCCTGTGCACCATCTGGAGTACGGAGAACTTTCAAATTGACTAAATGGGTACCGGGTATATAAAGGTGATACTTTTTCATATTTTGATCGACAGGACAACCAGGCACTTCCCACATGACGACTTGGTGGAGAACTACTGCAGAAATCCTGACTACGAGGCCAAACCGTGGTGCTACACGACGGACCCGAGTACTCGCTTCGAGCTGTGCAACATCCCTTCGTGTTAGTGAACCACATAGGGTGTCCATTGTTTCTTGGTTTGTTTGTTTGTTTATTAAGAACTCCATTAGTATGGTAAATTCCATACTATTCTTCCTGGAGTCCAGCAACATAAAATAAAATAACAATAATAATAATAATTACTTTTAACAATAATAATAATAAATAGAACATAACAAAACTATGCTGAAATTATGACAGAAACTTGAAACAAAATCAGCATAGAGAAATGAAAGTGCATTGGTCACGAGCAAGAAACCCCGGTTAACTTCTAGTAGATAGTATGACGCCCAGGCTAGCACTGCTCAAGTCATAAAATAATGGATCTGTTGCTAGTTACATGTACCAAAGCAATGCAGGTTTGAGGTCACAGTTTGATTTTGGTAGTTCACCATATTACCAGCCATTTAAGTTAATACGTGACTGTGTTTTGTTATTGGGAGTCAACATTTCTTTATGGGCTAAAATATCATAACGAAAAGAGTATTTGTGGCTACATGGTTATGGCATGAGTTATTCCACCAATATGTTAAGTTAATAGCACAACAATCGTACAAGAATAAAGCGCCATATACCAACAAACATACTATCATCGGAGACTTATCTACCTTTGCAAAGACTACGTAGTATGGGATGAGAATGTGCTTTTACAATCGTTGGGTGTTAGATACGGTTTAGAATTCTTACAAGTTGACTTCTCTCTACCTCAGCATATGTACTAGTTAACGGCGGCAGCTATTCACAATAATATAACATCCTTGTACATAAAACGACACGTCAACCAGACCATGTATCATTTTAAGTGGATGTGTTTTCAAACACCCACTTAACTAGTCCTATAACGTTATACACATGTCAACTATTTGAAAAGAACGCTCTTAGATATCAATAGATATTACGGGGCTTTCTAGCGTTGTTGGACGTGTGGACACTAGGAATAGTCTTTGTCACCGACTGTCACGCGATATATAACGTTAACGTTAGTGTCACCTGAATTTTGTGTATATCTTGGTTAGTTTCCACTAATTGTATTCTCGTATGTCATTAAATCTGTGTGCAAAATTTGTGTAGTGATTATTGGGTTCTTTGCTACATATTACTGTCGATATGCCTTCATATAAGGCTTCATATAAAAGCCCATTTGTGGATCAAATGGGAGAGAAAATGGGATATGATTTATGGTGCCCCCCGGCTATCCGAATGGTATGACCCAACGTGGCACGTCACCGCGTCCCTTCACCATAGCAACAGCCTAATTAATATGCTAATGAGCCATCCAGGAAGTCGGGTCAACATGGCGGCCGTCGCCAGGGTTGTACCTTAGCGACTGTGCAAATATTCGATCCTGTCAGCTCTGTCTTTTCTCTCTGACATTTTAAATGGTCACGTACGGTAGAATGTAACTTTGAGTTTGCAGCTATGTCATAGTGGCTGCGAAATATCTGTTAGTTTTGCAGAAAAATGCGAAGGTAACGTACGTTTTGCCTAAAAAATCATTCGATGCCGTCCTCTGAACTGTTTCTTGAGTGCCAAGTTTTGATAGTCTAATATTAAGTGAAAAATCGTCTCCAAGATGCCGCCAAAAAGTCCAAAAGGAGGGAGAAAGTCTCCGAAGGGGGACAAGAAAGGGAAGAAAGGGAAGAAGAAGAAGGAAGAGGAGAAGCCGGAACCCAAGTAAGTGTGACGGAATGCTGGTCTTGTTTGTTGACTGTTCGTGTGTGGGCAGAGAGGGGGAGGGGGGCGGAAATATTAGGGTTGCTCTCCACGACTCTGTGTTCTATGGCCACTTTGGCATTCTTAAAATGAAATTCCTTCTATATACAGAGGCATTAGCTAACTGCCACACTAATGGAAAATCAAACAAAGGTAAAATGAAAGGAACATGGATCATATAGTAGAATTGTGATGCTAATTTACAGCCAAATACATTGTACTCGTATTATTTTTCTAGCTAAACATTAGGGTTGATTTCCACGACTGCGTTGGTTCTATGGCCACTTTGGTATTCTTAAAATGAAATTCCTTCTATATACAGAGGCATTAGCTAACTACCACTCTAATGGAAAAGCAAACAAAGTTAAAATGAAAGGAACATGGATCATATAGTAGAATTTTAATGCTAAATATTTACAGCCAAATACTCGTATTATTTTTCTAGCTAAACATTTAATAAATAGGGTTGCTTTCCACGACTGCGTTGGTTCTATGGCCACTTTGGTATTCTTAAAATGACAGTCCTTCTATATACAGAAGTGTTAAGGTAAATACCACACTAATGGAGCAAATAAAGTTACTCTACTCTACAATGAAATTAACATGAATCATATATTAGAATTGTGATGCTAATTTACAGTCAAATACTAGTAATACTAATTCTTTTCTAGCAAAATAAATGCTTGACCTTTTTAAAATGATGCTAGAACCTTAATATTGTTTCAAAGGTCAATCTCTCAGTTTTTATGCTATTAAACTAATTGTGGCAATGTTTTATGATTATTAAGTACCCTCCTACTCATTGTAGATGTGGACAATTAAGACAGTTTTAATGGTCAGTAACACAACAATACAACATGAAAGCGCTTTCTTATTCTGGTCAGTCTGTTGTATCTAATAGGTAATATATTACACATAATGTAGACTATAACAAGTACATGCTAGGAAGGTTTTTGATTTATTACCAGTAGTATTTGATAAATACATGTACAGATGGTGATAACATTTCATATTTCCAGGATCATAAAAAAAGAGATGGCAATCCAGGTCCCGGCGCCGGAGATCGCAGCACAGCTAGAAGCGCCGACGCCCGCCATGTTGCACGAGAAGCTGGTCCAGTGGGTGTTCGGGGAGCTCCGCGACCGCCCGGCGGAGTTGCGCGACCGTTTGCTGTTCCTTGACCTGGGACAGCACGGCCTGGAGGGGCTACCGGACAGACTGTGGGAGCTGACGGACCTGGAGGAACTACATCTGGAGAAAAACCACCTCAAGGAACTTCCCGACAACATCAAGGTTAATTTTCTTTTTCTTTGCCACCACCTGAGTCCTTCCTAAAGTCTTATGGGTATAGCCTTTTTTCTGTTTCTTTCTGGAGGAACTACATCTGCAGAAAAACCACCTCAAGGAACTTCCTGACAACATCAAGGTTAATTGTTTTAAAATCAAGCTCTTTTTCTTATATGTCTTAGCCTCCACCAGGCCTTTCTAAGGGCTTTTGGCTATGCCTGGCCTTTTTCTGTTACAGGGCTTGAATGACCACCTGCATATGCAGGTTAGTGCAGGTAGAATTGGAGCTGTGCAGGTATTTCTGATGTCTACCTGACCTAACATGCACCGGGCCATGTACTGGGTATATGCAGGTTAGTGCAGGTAAAATTGGAGCTGTGTAGGTATTTCTGAATCTGATGTCTACCTCCACCTAACCTGCACTAGTATACATTAACTCCAGGTATCTAAATGCTTGTGGCTACTAATTATTTGCTATACCATCTGCTATGTACCACCTGTAAATGCTAAACAAAGTATCCAATGTGAAAGGGTACTGTCATGAAATACATACATGTAAAGGTATTTGTTCTTTCTCTCCAGCTTTTTAAGAACCTGACCATCCTGTATCTCCATGGTAACGACCTGGAAACACTTCCCCCGGAGGTCGGACAGCTTGGACACCTGGAGAGCCTCGATGTCAGCGACAACCCCGAGTTCAAAATTCCTCTCGAGGTGAGAGAAAGTTGACGATCTGATGAAAATGTTGTGAACATTCCACTTTTGACTTTAAGATTCGAGAAACTCGAGAAAATTGGGGAGGAGGCGAGGGCAGAGTTAGGTGCTAGAGCACTTGCCTTCCCTCCAGTGGACTGACAAAAGGAATGGTTGAAGTTTTTGTTCATTGTGAGTAGCAATATTCTGTGGAGGGACAGAAGAAGGTACACTTCAGAGAACCCTTTGTTACACCTTTGTGTATCTGTATGAATTATTAAGCTATTGGCACAACATCGGGTGTTATCCAAGTGCTTCATGTCAAATAAAGCATTATCTATTGCACAAAAGTAGGACACAAGTGTCACATATTATTACAATTACTAGTTTGCTACAAAACAATGTACAAATAATGTTCTACTCTCCAAGCAGGGGTTTGGCCTGTTGTCAGGCTTTCTATTTTGTTGGCTTTTCTTTGGGTATCTTTGGGTATCCAGGCCAGGATACCCAAAGACGCCAAAAAAATGTCCAAAACAGGCCTTAAACCTCTGCGTGGAGATGACAGATATTCTGTATGTCCATCTATATGATGCACTGATGTTGTTTGTGTTCCCCTGTTGCAGCACCTGTTACAGCTGCGACAGCTGAAGATGCTGCGGCTGCACAACCTGCACCTGGGAGAGGTGCCGGACGACATCCTCAAATGGCTGCTCAACCTCGAGATCCTAGGTAACGTTGTCTCAGTTATACAAGATTTACTAAGATTTACAGCAAACAACAATAGATGAGTGACAGGATTATAATTTTGACTACATTTCTACTAAGATCACAATCAGGTGGTGACTGCCTCCAACAAAGTCAAACCCCCAGTAAGTTATGTAGAAATATCAGATAGATCTATAGACTATTTTATATCTATTTTACATTATCCTACCAGCATGAATTGGAAAATAAGTAAGGGTATTAATATTAGCTTAGATTGTATTCCGTAGCAGTTCGGAGAATAGTCACTTGTTCAACTTGTCACCATTTTTAGCTTGCACTGTCTGTATACTCTTTTTATACATTGTTCCATGTTACAATTAGCCCACGGGTATGAACTTGCAAATAAATGAACTATAAACTATAACTATGACATTTGTTTTTTTCTCCCAGCTTGTAGACCTCCCATAGCTGTATGCAGAATGCAATATGGAGAATTTCTCGTTTTAGTTGGAAAATTCTTGTTTATACCCAGGTCTGAATGGAAACCAGCTTGTAGACCTCCCCATATACATCGTCCGTCTGAACAAACTAAAGGAGCTCCACCTCCGCAACAACAACTTCTCCACCCTCCCCGTCCACATGTGTTCCCTATCCGCACTCACCACGCTCGACCTTGAAGGCAACAAGCTGCACGACCTTCCCAACGAGATCGTCCAGCTGGTGAACCTACAGGAGGTGTATCTACAGAACAACTTCTTCCACCACCTGCCCGTACAGCTCTGCGCGCTGGGGAACATCGCGGTTCTCGAGCTACAGGGCAACCACGTGAAGGAGATCCCGTCGGACGTCTG
Source organism: Branchiostoma floridae x Branchiostoma japonicum (assembly GCA_013266295.2). NCBI lineage: Eukaryota > Metazoa > Chordata > Leptocardii > Amphioxiformes > Branchiostomatidae > Branchiostoma > Branchiostoma floridae x Branchiostoma japonicum. The sequence continues at coordinate 3,345,232 of CM023839.1, forward strand.
CCGCCTCGCCAAGCTACGCGAGGTCAACTTCAGCCACAACAAGATCGAGAAACTACCGAAGGAAGTCGGCGCGCTGGTCAACCTCGAGGTGCTGTACGCCAAGAGCAACTTCTTGAAGTCGCTGCCGAAGGCGTTCGGTCGTCTTCAGAGGTTGAGGTACGTCGACTTGGCACAGAACCGGTTCGAGGTGATGCCGGTGTCCCTTTGCATGCTGGGTAATCTGGCGATCCTTGCGATGGACGACAACAACTTGTACCACGTCCCCAAGGAGGTGGCCAACTTAAGGAAGCTGAAGGAGTTGGGATTGAGCGGGAACGTCTTCGAGGAGTTCCCAGAAGCCATCTGTAACCTACCGAGCTTGGAGAAGCTCTTCCTTGGTCAGGTGAGAAATTAACCCTCAAAGTGTCAGGGAATATTACTTAACTATCCTTTAAAACTGGCCCATGGCACTGGGTTAAAGGGGAAAGTAGTTTGCTACGTAATGCCTATCATGCGTCGATGAAATTTAGACATCCAGGTAATGAGATACACAAGAAAACAGTTCCTCAAGCAACTGGATAGAATTTGAAAACTGTTCAACGCCTCAAATAGCATCCACTACTTTTCGTTAGTGACTGACGGAATCTGTAGATTTCGCAGATCAAACTCTATCCAGTTGCTTGAGTGCCGGTAACTGTTTTCTTGTGAATGTCTATCATGATGTGAAATTGTTCTGTAACTTTACTAACGTTCTTGTACATTTACTAGTCAGTGAAGATTGTTCAAAAACAGTTTGCTTTGATCATTTCTCGATTTGACAACTGTCCTTCTTGTATTTTCTGCATTTGGAAGTCAAGTGCTTTTCGAGGATTGTTGGTAAGACCAGGGGCATAGTTGAGATAGGAACTGTCACAGTGGTGGTAACGTTTAGGAAAAACACCAAACTGCTGTCTAAAATCTAAAAAGCTAGTCTTCTCTTAAAGTTCTCTTAAAATTAGATGTGCCACGCTCCTCCACTGCATTGTTGTTGTTTTTTTGACAACGAGTACTTCATACTCTACTTCATAGTCATACGTCACAAGAAAGAAATAGTGTGTCAGTTTTTTTCTCACAAAGTTGGTGATTGCAACAGAGTGGGTTAGAATATTGCTAACATAAAATGTTAGTAAACATACTAGTTGTAAAGTAATCTGGCACAGTTGTATAGTATACTCTTCAACCTTTACTTTCAAATTTATGATGTTGTTTATCAAATGATAGTCAGGACTAGGTGGAATATTGTTAACATACATATAAAGTGTTTGTATGAAGTAAAGACTAAACTTTAACCCCAACACTAGAATGAATTGGGACTTACCCAAATTTTCGGCTGACTCCGTCAACCTAGTTCACGGAATGGACCCGTCTATTCTTGGAACGTGACATCAGAGACACGTGACCAGCGATAGTAGCGGGTAATACGCGCCAGATAACATGTTTGTTTTGTAATATTCAACAATTACTTTCTCAAACATTTTATTTGAAATTTTACTCCTCCAGGACCATGGGCAACAGTTGACGTCCGTGCCCAGTGCGATCAGTAAGCTGACGTCGCTACAGGACCTGTGTCTGGAGTACAACGCCCTGACCACGCTCCCAGACTCCATCAGCCAGCTGCCCGCGCTGTCACGTCTATCGTGCCACGACAACTACCTACAGAAGCTGCCGGACTCCATTTGTGAGCTCAAAGGTCGGTGCTTCTTATACACTCATCACTAACACTCACTCAGTCCCATAGCTGAAAGCTGTAGAGGCAGTCTACCAGTTCAACAGTTCTCCATCTCTGGCAGTCACCAGCCATTTTGGTCTTCTTGTACAACAACCACTAAAATAGTTCTGCCAGGTACTCTAAGACCGCCCAACTGCCACATCACAGAAACGGTGTTGCCAAGGCCTTCTCAAGAATGTCCGGAACACCTGCATTATCTGAAGTGTGCATCAGTAGATCTCTTTAAATTCACCATTTTTTAATGTTGTGATCTTGGGGTACCCATCAGAATTACCGGTATGAGAGTTGATATTAACTCCCTCTGCACAATTAAAAGGTAAGAAGGCTTTGTCTTGTAGAGGCTGTATTGGAAGGTGGAGCCCGTCCCTCTCCTTCCACTGCCTTTTACCTCCCCAACCGAAGTCAGGTACCCATTGTACACCTGGGTGGAGAGAGGAAAGTCGTGTATAGTACTGCCTATCCGAAGAACACAACGTCTGACCCAGTGCAGTCAGGAATTGAAGCTGAAATCATGCAATATGTCTGCTAGTCTATTCCACAAGTACATCAGTTATTTTTTCTGTACAAACTACCTGGATTTCTAGTTTGTGCCCCTAAAATTGATGAAAGTCGTGAATAGGTGCAAAGGCTATGCAGTTGAATGTGTGATTGTGTTGATTTGTTTGCCTGTAGGTCTCCAGTACCTGTACCTGCACAACAACCCCCTGGCCACCCTCCCGTCCGACTTCGACTTCCTCACGACGCTGAAGGAGCTCCGCATCGACGCCGAGAAGTTCAGGTACCCGCCGGCGGGCGTCTGCCAGATCGGGTTCCTGGGGATCCGCGAGTTCATGCTGATGGAGAAGAGGAAGATCCTGTGTTCGATCAAGGTCAGGAGACGGATCCGGATCTGTCTGAAATCTTTTTTTTTAATGGGGGTTGAAAGTTTCTTAACATCAAAGATTGATAAAAGGGGTGCTAGTGTAACCAAAATAAAAACAAATTTACAGTGGGTGTCACTCAAAGAGGAAGATCCTGTGTTCGATCAAGGTCAGGAGACGGATCCGGATCTGTCTGAGATTCTCAGTGATCTGGATAATTTTTCTGAGATTATTATGTTCTTCCCTACACTTTTGATATATACTAAGAAACCTGTTGTTACCCATGTTGCTATGCATTTTCTCCCTGCCAACTTTCTCCTGGCTCTTGGCCAGATTCTGGGACCTAACTTCCTGTGTCTGACCTTTTGTGGTCTGTTACGAGGGAATACCCTCCACCCACATGCTGTCACTCAACTTTGTGGATACACAAGCAAACACACAAACACACACCTGTCTTATTATACTGCAAATTTCTAGAAATGCATCTTTAATAATTATTAATTTTTCTACAGTGTTTAAGTGTATGAAGTAGGGAAATAGGTTTTGTACAAAAACCTATACAGTTTTAATGTGTTTGAATGTCTATATTTTTTTTACGTTTGTTGTGTGTTTTTCCAGCTCCAGGCATGGTGGAAAGGCATGATGGTGAGGAAGGGACTGGGGCGCTACGCAGCACTCAAACCCAAGAAGGGCAAGAAAGGCAAGAAGGGGAAAAAGGGGAAGGGGTCTGCAAAGGGGAAGAAAGGCAAGAAGTAAAGAAACACACATTTGGAGCCACCTTGTGGAATCAGTCAGATTGCAGGATTCTTATATATACATGTATGTCAGGGCAGAGACTCTGATTTGGTAGAATCGGCTATTCTACCTACTGGTAGAGATCCCGATCGGAGTCTTTGTCGACAGAGACTCCTATCAGGATGCTGTAAAATGTGTTAGGGAGGTTTCCCATTTAAAGATCCTAAATTTCAAGGCTCTCTGACTGGGGATTTTGGGGGGCTTTTATAATTAGATCTTTTTTAATGACATATCACTTCTAGCCTGGGTGCCATCCTATTTGTATACATGTGCTCCTATACGAGGGCCAGCATGGGGGGGTCCCGACAACGCTCTACGCTAAATTCTGAGAGCCGGCTACGTATTACACTGAATTCAAGAAGCCTCCCCCATTACGCTTTACGATAAATTCCGGGTAGCTACAACGCATTACGTGAAATAAATGGCGAATTACGCTCTACGCAAAATGCACCGATTACGCTCTACGTTGAATTAGAGCGGTCCGTCTACGCTCTACGTAGAATTAAAACAGCCGATATACAAATAGGATATGGCACCTACAATGTAGGCTATATCACTAAGTCTTCTATTTGTATTTGGGTTCTTGTGCTAGCTCTGCGGAGCACAAGAACCCAAGTACAAATAGAAATGAAGCACAATTTATAAAAGCCAAAATAAAAGCCCGAATTGCAGACCCTGCTAAGGAGGTTTAGTATAACTACCCTTGAGTGTAACACAGTCCAGCTTTTTGCAGGTACATGACGGCAGTTGGTTATAACACCTGCATTTCTAGTTCTAAACGCTTAAAGTTATCAATTGCCCCCAAAGTTTTGAAATATTAATAATAATAACATTAGAGATTCATTAAAGGATTGATTGAATACTTCTGTTATGGTGGACATAATGATGCCCAAGAAAATTAACCAAGTTCAAGTTGCATGTGACAGCAAAAGTCACGTAATTTGTTTGCACACAATTTATGTGTTTATGAAGTGTACATAATATAAAGAATTCCATATTTTGACTGACTATTTTTGCACAAATTTGTAAGGATTGCCCTTGTATCAAAAAAGGATTACATGTAGTTGATATGTATATGTGACACACAAAATGATGGGAATTACATTGTATTGTATGATATTTTCCTTGTTGGACCACAAATCGAGAAAAGATCTTCTATTCAATCACAGAAAAGTTATTTGTGTAAATCAAAAGTTTTAGACACATTTTAGAAAAACGTGCTTGCATGCCAAATATGTACATATGCCAATGAAAATTTTGCAATAAACACAATTAATGCTTAATTGATGCAATATTAATGTTTTCACAAATTGATGTTTAAAAAACATTTATTGTTTGTTTTGAACAAAGCAGTGTGATGTACACATTCTATCTACCTATCATTTAAATTTGAGAGGCCGTTTAGGCTTGGTGCTGTGTGAATTCAAACAAAGTTGTGATGGAATGGCCATGGGGTTATATGACAGTGCAGAACTGCCATCTAGCAGTTAGTAGTAGTATGACACCCCCCTAGACTCAATTGACAAATTCTAAGTTCTGGAGATCCACCAATACTATCAATACCATCAATACTATCAATACCATCAATACTATCAATGCTATCAACTGGTTTATAGAATGCAATCTTAGGTTTGGGCCATTTCTAACTCCTAAGACAGAAATGAATATAAAAGCTATTCTGTGTTGAACAGCCATGTAAACAAACCAACTGTACAAAATTAACACAATCACTGATGTGGTTGTTACTAATCAACTGCACTAAGATACCCAAGTTCCATAGATACAAAGCATATCATTTCTTTTAATTGATTGTTTTACCTTTTTATCAAGAGTATATTCTCTATTAGATTATTCTCTTTGTGCATGGAGAATAAAGATATGAGTGCTGTTTTGTGCTGTGTTGTTTTTGGAGCGTGTGTCTTCTTGAAAGTGATTTTGCCTCAATTTATACCAAAGATAGAAATAAGATACAATCTGCTATAAAAAAAAACTCCCCCTTAGTCTGCAGTGGAATATTCCAGCCCTGCTCTACAATATACGTGTATGTCAATCTCCTTGTGGGCGCTTGCTTACGTCATACTTTCCAAGCAGAGGTTTAGGCTTTGGCTTATTTTTGACGTGCTTTAGGCGTTTTTATCTGTTTTGTTTTTTGTACTGGTATTTTTTTTTATGCCAGCCCTTGGGTGGCGTATTGGATACTGGCTGTCTGGCAAATGGATACTGCCTGGCCAATTTGATACTGTCTTTGCGACCACCAAAAGATCTGTTTGGAGATTACCTAGGTTATTGCCCTGAAGTTTTGGTGACATCACAAGAAGTGGGTCTCTGTGTCTTGCGTGACAAGAGGCCGTACGTACTAAGTGGTTGCGGAAGTCAAACAAACAGAGTGCCACGAGCAGCATTTGATCACAAACTAGAAAGGGTACTTAGAAGTTCAAAGAAACCCATCTAAAGTATGCAGAAAATATAGTATCGCAAAAAGGAGCCTAAATTGTTGTATAAAAAGGTGTAAGATAGTTTAAGAAAATGTATACAAAATATATGAAGATCAACTAGTAACTTTTAAAGGAAAAACCCACATGCAAAAGGGCGAATTAGGTCTGTGATATGTTATATTGTATTTGGCATAGTTAACGCAAACATATGATTCTAAAACATGATACATGCAGCAAATTGTTGCATTTCTCAGCAGCTTACTCTTGTATATTTATATGGTTTAATCTACACTTAAAATGGTTCATAACTCATTATTCTTCTGCCCTTGTTTATACTGTGATGTACAACAATGTTAACCTTGTGCCATTTTGTATACCGAAGAAGCCATGCAAAGTTAAACACACACGGCACTCATATTAATCAATGTTTGAAGGTTGGTGACAAGTTTTTGCCCTAAATGACGTGTTATGTTCCAAACCATCACTGGCTCTCAAAACCTGCCAGAAGCTAAGCACGGAGTGTTTGTTTGTTTTGTTGATGTGAGCGGCTGGTGCTTCCCTTTTCTTCTCAGCCGAAATAGGTGCTAAACAAACGTATCGTTAATTTTGTTTTATCGTAAAATCTGCCCTGACAGAACACAACGACCGTCATCAACCTACAGTGAGGTTTGAGGTTGGGGCTATGTATAGGGGGGGGGGGGGTTGTAGGCCATAGTCATAGATTGGAAGTATACCTGCATTGCTCTCTCGCTCTCTCGCTCTCTCTCTCTCTCTCTCTCTCTCTCTCTCTCTTTCTCTGCCTCTCCTTATCTTTCGTTCGGACGCTCTAAAGATGTAGTCACGTAATTTATTAGGAAAATCCCACACAACAGTGTTTTTTTGCGTTTGAGGAGGTAACTGAGTACTGACCTGCTAAAAATCGTCTGAAACTGACATCTATTTGCCTCACCTTTCTACACACATTCATACGCGAAGTGCACCTTTTGCAAACAACCTGTCGAATATTTGTTTAGCTTTTCAACAAGGATTATTTTTGTTCTTGATCAGGTAAACTCTCTGACAGTATCCCTTCATTACGAGACGATACAAGCCGAAACAGTGTTTTGACCGACCCTTGTGTAGCCCTACTTGACTCAGGTTGCCCTGTGTGTACACAGTGTAGTAACCTGTGTGCTGGTAAGCACACAAACTCCTCAGTAGAACAAAAGCGGTGTTCATTCAGCTCCCAGGCAAGATCGCTATTCATTCCCAGCGCCACTCAACTCCTCTTCTGTCATAGACGGTCTTTGCAACAGGCCAGCAGGCGTCGACACCAAGGGGGTCTTGACTCAGGAAATGTCGATACCAAGGGGGCCTTGATTGAGGAAAGCGGGTCCGACGTTTTTCTTGCCTTCCCGTTGAGGTAGATAGATTCGTGGATCACTAAGGACATGTATCGTATGGACAAGCAGACTGTGTCTACATTCGAGTATTTGCTGTGCATGTAGATTCAAGTTTTTTCAAGGATATATACAGACGACGATAGACTCCGGGGTTTCACCAAAGTTTCTGTGAGGCAGCCGTTCTTTCTCCTGACTTTAACAGGGACAGGCCATTTGTTACATCAACTACAGGACGAGGACCAAAAACATTGAAAGGGAGAATAACCGATGGCAGTGTTGCTTTGAAAGGGTGCTTCATTCTGGAAGTCCGGTTCTTGCACCAGTGCAGCAAGCTCTACTGTCTACAACAAAAAATCCTCGCTGTAGGTCGTGACCCCATTTGTCAGAAACCGGACAAGGTGAAAAATAGTTCCGTGAAGGGGGACCGGTCTTGGAAACTTCGCTATTTGGCGCTAAACAAACGGAGGAACTAAACACCGATCTAGGCGAGGAGTGGACTGCGTGCGACCAAAACAGACTTCTAGCGGAGAACTCTCAGGACACACAATGGTTGATATATCGCTGTAGTAATCTAGCACGCCCGGGTGTTGTGGTGAGAGCATCGTTTGTATCTAGAACTCGTGTATCATGGGGGAGAGAAGCCACCACATGATCAAGCGGTCGGGAAGCGGAGCTAAGGACGTCAGGAAGCTCAACAGGGCCAGGGTCGTGGTGCTCGGGCATCCGGGCTGTGGGAAAACAGGTGAGCTCAGCGTCAAACTAGAGAAAAAAGAACATAGAATGGAACATAGAATAGAATAGAAAATAAATTAGAACATAGAATAGAACTTAGATTAGAACATAGAATAGAACATAGAACAGAACACATAAAATAGAACATAGAATGGAACATAGAATAGAATAGAACATAAATTAGAACATAGATTAGAACATAGAATAGAACTTAGATTAGAACATTGAATAGAATATAGAATAGACCATAGAATAGAACATAGAATGGAAAGCTCAATTTGCCCTCGAATGGCTGAGTGAACCCTGGCGACGATAGCAAGATAGTTGACACTAGTTTCGCAGCGAACTTAGGGTTTATATCTTGTAGATACAGAGAGCGTTTCAACATTTTGTCATGTCTGCATGAATAGTCTCATGTCCGCACGCCCCTCAGTTACACACCAGACAGTGTTCTATCAAAAATGTTCCTACAAGACATTCTATTTGTTTCTACAACAACCTACACTAGGTCAGTGACCTGCTTTTCTGTTGGGCCCTGTAGGGCACTGGTACACAATTGACAGAACCCACTGACGTTATGGGTGTGCATTACACATCATAATGACATTATCATACAAAAATATATAAGACGCCCCTGCCCTGTTTCTGCCAACTCACATGGATAAATTGCTGTTCCATAGTAGCCCTACAGATAGCCATGTTCTCAAGAAAGTCAAACCAGTTCTCTACAATGGGCCCTGTAAAACTATATCGTATTTTAGTGCACTATGCACCAAGTAATATTTAGCGTCAGTGCACAGTAAACCAGTCAGAATTGCCCTGATGAAGATGACAGACGGTCATCGAAACGTAGGCTCGTGAAAAATAAATGGTTGTGATGAAAGAACTTTGCTATTTATATCGTATTATCCATATACTTTCCAAGCAGAGTTTACGCTTGTTTTGGACGTTTTATGCGTTTTATTTGGCTTCTATTTCGTCAAATTTTCTTTTCAAATTCTCTGACCTATAGAAAGCCCGCGAAAACGCACAAAAAGAACCCTCGAACCTCTGCTTGGAGAGTACTATACTTTCTGCATGATTGTCATGAATATGTTCTTTCCGGATCTAACGCTGGTATTGTAAAGAACATCCTACAACATTTCCTGGTCATGATGGTTGTTGTCTTCAAAACATCAAGATAAAGGCGCGACATCTCAAGGGCTCTTAACACAAGAACTTAATGAGCCCTGCTAAGGACTCATTATGCCCACTTAAGCGCCCTTAAAGAAATACGAGCTGTGATAAAAGATATCTTAAGGTGTAGATATATGGTTTGTTTTATGTGCCCTGTTATTTGAAGGTCATTTGACAGAGTATGGCTGTTAAAGGTGAATGACGTTTCCGCGTTGTTGACTGTCGTTCCTGATTTTCAGCCAACTTGTACTTTATGTGGTCTTTTGAAACATCATTTTAACTTCAGGAAAAAGAAATGTCGAAGAGATGACGAACTGGCGCGTAGTTACATGTGACGATTTCTCAATTTTTCTGACACTAACCAAAAAACTCTGCACAGAGGTGATTTTACAGACTCTTTCTCTTCTTCTCTTTCCCTCTTTCTCTTTCTCTCTCTCTCTCTCCCACTCACTTTTCTATGCCTCCCTCTCTCTTTCATCATGGCTACGTGCCGTGTGTGCATCTTGCTGTTTTTTTTTCCACTGAGCTCGGAAATACACCTACAAAGCAAAATCAGGCTGGCTGGTAACTGTTGGCCATATGGCGACCGTCCTAGCAAAGAATCTTGAAAACTTGACGCAGGAACGCCAAAGAAAAACTCGCTGCCGTTGCGTCTTTTGCGGTCAGCAGCTTTCTCCAAGCTGTGTTTGCGTTTGCATGCTTTCCAAACACTTACCGCTACTTGTTCTTGAGCTGATCCAATTTCTGTACAGATTTTTCTTTCTTTCGTCTTTTCTCTTTCTTTTTTCTTAAAAATTATCAACATACTATTAACTGGCCATTACATCAGCAGAACATGATACCGTCCACTGCAGAAATGTCAATGACTTTGTAAATCCTTTAAAATGGGGACCTTTTTTTCATATCTAACTTGTACACCCCTCATTTCAGCCCTGTGTGTGCGATTCCTGACCAGACGGTACATTGGAGAGTATGAGCCCAATAAAGGTAAGGTTCATACCATTCTACGGGAAGGGGGTGCAAACCTAAATATCTCCCAGCAGTTAAGAATACATGTATTTGTCTCATATCCTAGGTTACTGTTCCTTAGAACAATTACTGTAGTTATTTCTTGTTTGAAAGTCCTACGACATCAAAATCGGCTCCCAGAATCGCACGACGATGTAGGGTGAATGTGACCGCACCGTACAATACGTCAACTTTATCTGTTATCGGATTTTGAAAGGTTACGAAAGTTTGCCCTTCCTGTGGTTGCTAGGTTTAGACGAACACGGACAATGCGAGCAAGATAAACGGTCGGTTAATATTGACCTAAGCTTCGTGTCAGCGTTGAGAGCAGCTACCAAAGCCAAACCCTTGTCAAACAAAACTGACATTGTAACTTTTATTTCTACCTTTTGATGTCATTGTCAGTTGTTGCCTTCTCACGAAATTGCTCTTTCATGATAACAAACGTGGAACAAGCTTCCTGAGCCCTTGACTTGTTTGATATGTGGCGCCATGTCTGTTATGAAGTTGGTATCTTTATGGGAAACATAAACGTAAGGATGGAATTCTCCACTGGTATCAAAATACTGATTTGTATCTACTCTCCAAGCAGAGGTTTAGGCTTCGCCTTATTTTTGACGTATTTTGGGCGATTTTATCGGGCTTTCTTTTTTGTACCGGTATTTTTTGCCAGCCAACGGGTGGCGTATTGGATACTGCCCTGCCAATGATATTGTCTGGTCAATTTGATACTGAACTTAGTTTGGCTATATCACGAGCAAGACTCAAATACTTCCCACGCCAAGGGCCTTCGGAACTTGCTTCATATTTGTTTTCTTAAAAAAGTAATCTATCAGGGATATCAGGCAACTTAATCTGTTACTAAGCACTGTCAAATAACGTGTTAAGCAAGTCAGAAGCCTTCAGATACCAGCTATAAGAACGTACTGAGGACTGTGATATTAACAAATTCCGCTGTGTCAAGGTCAAAATGGCGCCTGACATGAATAAGGTGTTCGATTCATTTACGTAAAAAAATTAAGCTTTTCGCGTATTTCAGTATTTTTGTGAGATTCTGTCTTTGAAGTGTCCAACATTCTTAGCATTGATAGTTTCGAAGATTACCAGATAATTAGAAATACATTTGCTTTCTTGTTATAGATAATGTACAATATTACGATATAGGCTTTCAAACCGATTAGGCAAAATCTTAAAACTGTTTGTAAAAGTTGGTACATAGTTAAAACTGAGCCCAGTCTGGGGGGCACGCAGGTCATCAGTCTAGTTCTTTTTAGGAAGGACATCAGACTGACTTTGTTCTGCATCATTTACCCTGTGTACGAGATTCTGCTACGAAGTCACGTTCCTTATATTTGGATAGTTAGGAGGCAAATAAACGCGAGACGTTGAGAGTTAACGAGGTCAATGCTTTGAGGAGAAACAAAGAAACGGTTTGTGTGGAGGGTTGGATGGGGCTGATTAGTTCTATGGTGCCTAAAAATAAAAATAGACGGGAAAACATTCATTCAAAAGGGTACACTGTGTTACGATGGTATGATGGGCAACTAGTACCCCCCCCCCCCTTTACAGATAAGTTCTATGTTAAGGTAAGGTAAAGTAGTCTTCCTCAACTGAGGTGAAGCATGATGCTGTTTCAAGTAGCTACTAGTGCAATGCAGCTTCGCTACAGCTCGCGTTTCGCCAAGCACACCTACTTTTCTCGATGATAAGTGTGTTGGGTTCTTTTACGTGCAGAGGTTTGGCCTTTGAGGCCAACATACACGGAGCTGCCGGCTTTAGGTCACTATAATTAGTAGGTACATGTATATCGAGTAGGACGGGGTTGGGTTGAGGGGGGGGGATACCATGACTGGCACAATAGTGTCATGTATGCTGCTTGATACTCACTATCACTACATCACCTGTGGCTTGAGTACCTGCTTTGTTACTAAGTATCGGCCACTGATTTAATTACCATTCAGTGTAACATTTTCCCATCACCCAATCCCCCTGAATAAGGCCGTACCGTACTGAGTAGTGCTGTAGTCTGTCAGGTAATCAAGCACTGACAGCGGCCTCTAAGTGGGGTGCTAGACAAATATATAACCCCAACAAATTCGTGTGACCTGTCTGCTCCTCCATTCTACAATCATGAAGCATATCTGTACGTCATATCCATACATGACAAACTGACTGAAAGAGTAGGAGATGTGGAAAGAAGGCGGTGGAATCTTTTGAGTCATGAAGGAATTGGAAGACGTTTCAGAAGACATGTTTTATGATAGACGCCTTGTTCTATGTCCGCTGGCTGTTAATGTACGTTATCATTTTATACCGATTTTGTACATTTTATACCAATTAGCCTTTTGGCATTTCGTATTAAATACTAGACTTAACGATGTACTAAGATCTAAGCATAACGTTCACGGATATTTGGTGTTGCTCAAACCAAACCCACAAGCCCACGTACCTAGGCAACGTCCTTTCCAGTCCACCTGTACTAACAGTGCAATGTTGTGTCCTGTTCCGTCTCATATCTACTGGATTTTAATTAGGAAGTGGACACACTAGCAGTGGATAGAGACGGGTCGCTATATCTTTCGCCACGTTCGAAAACTTGATGATGTTTGAGGTCGGATCGCCTATTTTGTTCTGTGCACGTGTCGTGTGCATTTCATCACATAATGTATGCATAGGGTTTATCTATTGTCTTGTCTGTTTTAACGGTTTCTTTTTTATATCAGTGAAATCGTCAAAATCTCAGGATCATCTGAAACTTATATAACCAGAGAAACGTATCAGAACATATTCATTTAACGTTAAACGTATCAGATATTGCTGTACAACCGCTATAGCTTTCTTAATGATAAAGGCTTTGGACAAAGCTTCTTTATATCAGTATCAGTGATTGACAGACTTTGCTGATTGACCTCATTACCCCTTACTGGTGGGAAAGGCACACCTCGGCATCAGCTACTGAAAAGACCGATTCAGATTACAATATTGACTCAGGCCTTAACTCTGTGTAAACCAGAGAGCCTGGGCCAACATGTGGAGGGAGATGAGTTGCTGTGTTCCGGAGGGGGGACCAATACAAGATCCGTTTTTGTAGTCAGTGAGAAAAGATTTGAGAGCCTTTATAAATTGTGAAGTATTTGCCTAGGAGGTAGAATATAGTATGCCAACAATAGCACCAGTAGCGTACGTTACATTTACTTTAATAGCCTCCTTCGCAGACTTGTGGGCGAAGGTTTTGTTGGGTCGGCGAAACCTTTTTCCCCGGCAAACTCCCTCGGCTGCAAAACCGTCCACGGCATAACTCGCGTCGCTCGCCGAAAAAAGATAACGCCGCCCACAAGTCTGCGAAGGGGGCTAACATTTACTCTATATAACGTTACCGGTAAAATCAAATCAACTTGTCAAACGTACAGCTTGACTTAGCTGTGTTTTCTAGTCATACAATACCCATGCCAATGATATTTGGCAGCTGTGTAGAGGATTGAATATGAACTGCAGTATACACATATATTTTATGTACGTCGATATGTATGACACGCCTAGCGGTTAATGACGGCACTACATATGTGGGATGATGTGCATTGCTGTCACTCAATGAGCAATGGACATCATCCGCACATGTAGTGCCATCATTAACCGCTAGGCTGCATATCCCCAATACTTTGGCCAAGAACACAGTGTCACCCCAACTCTTTTGGATAAGTATGTTGGTTTGTTTTTCCGTGCACAGAGTCCACCTACACAACAGACACGATGGTTGACGGGGAGACCATCCATCTAGAGATACTCGACACGGCCAGAAAGGTAACGTGGCAAATCAAGCAACATTAAAGGCATCCAATGCAATTTCAGGGTGGCAAAACAAAAATATTCTGGATGAGGACATCTGTCTGATATCAGTGACTTTTACTGCCAAACCCTGACCTTCAAGTGCACATGTGTTTGTTTGTTTGTTTGTTTGTTTGTTTGTTTGTTTGTTTCGCATAACCAGTAAACCGCGTCAAAGCGTAACACCCCAGTTTTGTACATATAAGTACAAGTGCGTAAGACCGGACTGTAAGGTTGTTAGTTTAGTTTTTGTTAGGTGTTAATTTGAGACGAGGATGGAACAAGGTGAAGGGTGAAGGTCTTACTTTGTTTCAAGGTCAAACAAGTTCTCTCTCTCTGTTCTAGCACCAGAACGAGAAGGTCAGCCTGGACGCGTCCATTAAATGGGGGGACGGGTTCGTCATCATGTACTCCGTCACGGACAGGGAGAGTTTCTCAGCCGTCAAACGGATTAAACGTCTCATAGACGCCGCAAAGGTACAGAACACTCTCACTCACTCTCACTATCGTCACTAGATAGTTTTAAACACTGTTTAGACTTAGACGTTCAAAGGTTATGTGTAACAGGTCGTTCGGTGTAATGTAGCCAGCTGCCGCCGCGACGCGTGCCTGCAAAGCCGAAGGGCGGTTATACCGGCTATACAGATACATTTTTTGTACAGATACTATCTGGTTTATCGTCTGTTGTTCCCCATCTTCTGAGGGTTAGACGTGCTTGCACACTGATGCTGAGGCTCGATGGCAGCCCGCCATTTGCCTCTATCCTGTGAGTTGATGTTATGTAGGTTTAGGTGGTGGAAGTCCAGGAAGTTTAGGTGTGGAAGAACCCCTGTCGCACACAGCCGAATAAGGCCTCCCGAACACTGCCGAACTCCCCCGAAACATGGTTAGGAGTAGGTCCGTCCGCAAAGGCGGTTGGTGGGGTTGTGTGGCGTAACTGCAGAGCGTTCGGCTCGGAACCAAGAGGTTCTGAGTTCGAATCCTGCCATGGGCTAACGGTCTTGTGCCCTTGTGTCTTGTTCCCTTGTGTAAGGCTTTCCTCACTTAACTCAGTTGAAAATGAGGTGAAAAAGAAACCAAGTTAGTAAAACTTGGGTGTGCCGTCACCAAAGGTCGGCTGGTGGTTGGCTGTTGTAGGTCGGGGCTTAGTAGTGACAGGGGCTTAGCCGCTACTGCCTGATTCGTTTGTTTACTGATGTATGAAATAATTTGGTATCAATTTTGTATACTTCGTACTTATGATTGTAGTAACTTATCAGTTTAGTTATGTTTTTAGTTTTCTTCAACTTTTGCGAATGTTGATATGCCATTTTTGGTACTTTTTGTTATCAATTGCTTGATTTTATTTGCTTATGTATGTTTGTCGTAATTAACATCAACTGAAAATAGACTGATATTATTAACAGTTAGTAGTTAGGGAAGCCCAGAAAAACACTAGATTTCTGCACCCCTGCACTTTCCTTTTTATTGATGTTACTACATAATTTGTTTCTTTTTCATGTTCACATAAATAAACAAACAAACAAACAAGGAGACCCACAAAAACACTAGGTTTCTGGCCTCCTCTGTATGTTCTTTTTTATTGGTGTTACTACATAATTTGTTTATTTTTCATGTTCACATAAATAAACAAACAAACAAGGAGACGTTGGGCATCCATTTTACTGATGTTACTACATAATTGTTTTATTTTTCATGTTCACATAAATAAATAAACAAACAAACAAGGAGACGTTGGGCATCCATTTTACTGATGTTACTACATAATTTGTTTATTTTTCATGTTCACATAAATAAACAAACAAACAAGGAGACGTTGGGCATCCATTTTACTGATGTTACTACATAATTGTTTTATTTTTCATGTTCACATAAATAAACAAGCAAACAAGGTGACGTTGGGCATCCATTTTACTGATGTTACTACATAATTGTTTTATTTTTCATGTTCACATAAACAAACAAACAAACAAACAAACAAACAAGGAGACCCTGGGCATCCCAGTGATCATCGTGGCGAACAAGCGGGACCTGGACCGGAGCCGGACGGTGAGGTGTGCGGAGGGACAGGAGTTGGCGGGGGAACTGTCCTGTCCTTTCTTTGAGGTAAAAGAAAAGAGGAGAGGGAGTGGACTAAAGGCCGGGTGTACATGCGTCGTGTGATCGTCCTAGGTCGTCATAAAATAAACAAAATAAAATTTTATGAAGCAAAAAGTTGTTGAGCTAATGCAACGATTATTTGTTTGTTTGTCGTTCAATAGATTCAATTTTCCTTCCAATATGTCGGAAGGTGTGTGGATTACTAACGATCTTCTGAAACAAGACAACCTAACACATATTTTTCTAGGTATTAAGATAACTCCAGATGACTTTGATATTTCAATAAATTGAATATTCAAATATTCAATATTAATATTAGAGTTATTTTAGATATTAAAATAACTCCAGATAACTTAAATATTTTTAATAAATTAAATATCAAATATTTGCATATTCAAATATCTAATATTAATATTTGAATTATTTCAAATATTAAAATAACTCGAGATTACTTTAATATTTTAATACGTTATTTCCCAGATATCGGTGGCGGATGGATATGACAGTGTGGCCAGCGTGTTCAACAGATTAATCCGCGAGGTGAAGTGTGAGTTCCTGAAACATCTGGAAGCCATGGAGAAACGCTCCAAGATCCTCAACATGAGAAACGTTCTCTTCAGGCGCAGGCGCAGTAAGACGCAGTGATGACGTCACTCGTTGTCGAGACGTCGGTACCGACGTCATTGGTTGTTGTGACGTCATAAATTGCGGCAGATACCTCCTCGGAACTAAGCATCACACCTACGTCTAGACGTATTGCTCCGAAATCTTCGAGGGAAAAGCTTGGGGCAATTTCCTGTGCCATATTGTCCTTGTTTAGTCTTATCAAGATTTTACATTATTTGTACGTAGCTTCTTCCCACCATTATGTCAGGTATAAAAGTAAATTGTGCGGGGAAAATGTATGTTTCGTACACCGCATATGTAAGGGCTACTGTACAGTAATAATGTCACTATCATAGCAAGAAACTTAAACTTTTTTATCTTGAGACAGGGTCACATTCCTCGTAAGTTGTCTTGCGATTCTGATGTAGAATTTTCAAGCAACCTGTGACAGAACCAGCAGCCGACAATCTTACGATCTAAGGCAGACAGTCTTTTCCCTAACTAGGATGAAGCTGAATGTTGTACGACATATACAAGACTATCCTAAGAATGTCCTCCGTTTGCGATCGTACGAAGATCGTATGTGGTCTGGCAGAAAAACAGCTGACAATGTTTGTAACTGTACAGATACAATCCGTATTTATTACGATCATCTTACATAAATCAGACACAACTTATAAATTAGTGAAATTGATGAAAAAATTATTTATCACAAACATGAAAATATGCTTATTCTAATAGTAGATTCAAACATAGAATTCCTAAAGTTATGGGTTCCTATAAGTTCCTTGAAATCCCTAAAGTAATGAATTCCCTGATGTATTGTGTGTGTAACAGAAAACAAAGAAAGGCAGTTCAGAACAAATATAGTTACCTTAGCTTGTCCTCCATGGCACCAAAGTAGATCCATTGTACAAATGTTTAAGTAATGCAATCTCAAACAAACACATGGAATATTCATCAAAATATTGTGGGTTTTCTTTAAAACAATGATGGTAAAACAATACAATGAAACTGAAGTCATTTTTTTCTCTTATTTTGTCAGAATACGACTAGACTATGAAGAACAAATTAGTATGCAAAACGATTTTAGCAGTCGCTTGTTTGTGTTATATATCGACTGACCAATCTACATGTACAGACTAGATAATATATACAAGTTGATAATACGTTATATCATCAAAACAACGTTTGCTTTTCACAAATATAAATACAGTGACTATACGATGTTGATACGTATATAATATGCGAAGGTAAGTATTGTATTAATTGTATCTTTTTACATAAAACAATAAACAAAGAGAAAACAAACTATTGATGACTTGTGGGCTTCTCATGTCTAACTAACAAAAAATCATTAACTAAAAGGACTTACTAAAGGTTTTCAGTATGGGTTATCACTAACTAGTAACGTATTATTAAGTAAATATCTTTCTTCTTTTTTTAAATTCAGAATCTATATATATACCATAGCTGCCACCTGTATAATCTACACAACAGGCTATCACATATCAACGGTGAACAGAACAGATACATGTACTTGCTATTGATACATGTATACGCATGGACATATCAAAACAATACAGTATATTTATCATTGCCACCCTGTCATCCGAAAGTATGCAATTGCATTGGTTATCACTAGGGGGCACATTTTGATACCTCCCGATACGAAAACATTACGGATTGGGTGTATGACAAAGACAGAATCATAGCGGTCAGGATAACAGTGAATTTTTCTCATGGTGCGGAGGGATACATCAAGATATGTAACAGGGAGACATTTTTCCACAGCACGAGAGAACAAATCAATGCGCGGTGAACTAAGGGGCGTGTCTAGTCCTGAGATAAGATGTGAAATATACACTATTGCAACTGTCAATGTCATCCCAGGAAGGGGTATGTGGGCAAACAAGGTGGGGTTCTCAATGAGCAGTGCCATTTAAACTATAACACTTGACAAATTTTGATTTTTCTCAACCTTACGTAAAGTTTTTTGCAGTACAATATAACTAAAGGACGAAATCCCTCGAGTATAGATTCCACCGAACGTCTATCAGGCCGAGTGATTTTTACACTTCTACAACTCTGTCCTGGACCCCTCCGTATTTGCCTGGTCATTTCCACCTCCCGGGAGTAACATTGACAACATCCTGAGATCGGAGTTACGTACGTAAAACCCCCTTTCCAATAGAGGCTGCGACCGCTGAGTGACCATGTACCAAAGACTCAGCAAACCACGAATTTTTAAAGAAAGTTTTTTTACGTCAAAGTTTTTTTGTTGTGTTGTTAAATCATACATCATATCGTGCATCATATTCAATATATAATGTGATATAATGTCGTGGGTCGCAAAAATCCAATTTTGGACACTGTTCTTGACTTGCAAAGTCTGTCCGAACAAGCCTGTACCCACTTATTACTAAAGGGCTCACCTCTCGTGAGCCCGGAAACCAACAGACAAATTTTGTCCTCAACCCAAACGTACATTGTTCATACAAAACGGTTCTGCCTACGGTAAACTATTCATTCTTAGCCCTTATGATCGTTTTTATATGTTTTCGCTTATATTGCCCTTTTGCTGTTTTGTTATGTGCTGTTATGTTACTTGTTGCTGTTTTGTTATAATAATTTGCCATTGTATATGTATTTTATTTCCTTGTCAGTGGTGGGACTAATATTAGCAACTAGCTAGAGTTGCCTACCACTGTGTCCTTTTTGTTCCCTTTATGTTGTTCAATAAAAAAAAAATCCAATTTTGGTCGCTGTACGGTCACTCAGCGATCACGAAGAGACATCCCTACAAAGTCAAGTGGAAAGGAAGCCTTATCGTAGTCACATGTAGTAATGTAGCGGTAGTGAACGTGACCTAACTAGCAATAGAAATAATCATAGAACGAGAGGGAAGTATCCAATGTAACAGTTATCACAGCATTGCTTCCGTTTTTGTGCAGTATTCAACAGAATTTTGAAGTTGGAAACGACAGAGAGACTTTTAAAACAAAATATGGAAAACTAAAACATTCTTAGTCGGTTTTCACCAAAATTGCACAACAGAGAGACAATGACAGGATCTGTTGCCATTCCAATACTTTCCCCTCTATATGTACCCCCCTCCCCCGTAAGTAAAAAGCGATATGACTCTTTCTACGTACATGTAGCCTCTACCAGACTTCGGGAAGCAGCTAGAAAGAGAGAAATTGGCCAAATAGACAGATAACATGCCAGGGTCTTTGGTCCGCTGAAGAGTACAGTTTGCCGCTTGCTCCCCTGGCAAGTTATCTGTCTATTTGGCCAATTTCTACTCTTTCCATCCTCTTCCCGAAGCCTGGTAGAGGCTACTTTCTACGATACAATGTCTTCTCTTAGTCCAAAACATTACAATTCTCAATCATCTAACATTACGAAGCCCATTGCAAGTCTTTACGTTATTTACAATTCTGTGACCGCTGGGTTCACTATTCCGTCCAAACCTGACGAAGATACAGCGGATTTCTTCGGCTCGCTTTTCCTGAAAGGATTCCAACGAGCGTTCTTTACCGGCTGGATAGTCTCTCCATCGTAGGGGACGAATATCCGCTTGATGGCGACGATGGGAATGCAGATTAAGGGGATGATGACGAGGAGATAACACGTCATCATGGCGTACCACGGGTAAGGCTCTTCCTCTCCAAGTCTTCCCTAAAAGGTGAGGAAAAGAAAAGAAAAGAAAAGAACGTCGAAACTTAAGATCATTTACGATGGCTTTAGACGCATTCAAGGATGGTACTGTAGACTTTGCCATGGATGGTGCAGTACTCAAACATGTCAGTAGAGGCGCACCTTACAAAGCTGATATGACATACAGAATAACACAGCATACAGGAAAACATAAGCTATCTGCCACCCCAAAATCATGCCCACACGAACGTTCCACTGCAGTACCATAGAAAGCCACTAGGAGGCTCATACTTGACCTTGTTCTTCGTTTTCTCAAGACCTCCTAATAATAAATAACACACAAAATATCATAACTTCTTGTTTGTTTGTTTGTTTGTTTGTTTATTTATTTATCCAGGGGGTACATATCGCCACTAAGGCGTTTTTCAATGTGCCCTGCAGGCATACATAAATAAGTAATACAAGAAAATAACAAAGTATAACAAAATGGTAAGTCAACTTAGGTACGAGTTATTAAATACTGTACGTGTACTTTTTTGCATCGTAACCCATCTTGTAGGGTTATGAATATATTCTAATGATCGATACCTTTATGTGGTCCCAGCTCTGATAGGTGGCGGGAAAACTGCTGGCCTCCCTGTAGATGGTGGCGGCGAAGATAACTCCCATCGATACCGGACTGAGGAACAGCCACGTCACCTTCCAGTAGATGTTCGGGCGGGAACCGGTCATGTACTCCAGATCGTCTGATAACCTGCCAATCAAACATAGAGGTCATGTGATGTCATATACATGATGGAGGAGAGTACGTTGTCGACGTACTGTGTCTGCACGAAACCCGGATTTTTCACGGTTTTTCGTTGGATGATTGGTCAACGTTGCATCGGGATTTTGCCTGTTGCAGACGATATCTTTTCGGACACAACATTTGAAAACCATTGACGGAATGTCATCCTTTAAACACGCAAATACGACCTTAAACGAGACGTTCTGCTGAAGTGCTATGCACAATACATTGTACATCACGGGTTTTACACAGGCGCAGTACGTTCTGACGACGTGGTATACAGAGGTGGGAACAAGAGATTTAACTACCATTCTACCGATCAAAATGCACTACTTATGCAACAACATTTAAAAAAAATATAGAAAATTTAAAAAATTCACAAGGTTTCTCTCCAATCCCTCCCCTATGGAAAAATTCAAAACTCAACCCTATACAAAAATGGAACAGGACGCATAAAGACAGAGACTGGAGTTGTGCAGTCAAAAATTTGGGTAAATGCAATTTCTTGTGTTGGAAAAATTTGCTTCTTGATGACTTCTGTCAACACAGATGAACTTTCAAGATAATAGATCACCTTATATCGCTTGACTCACCTATTATATCCATATATCCATATGACTGCGATGAGTTCGATGAAGCCGATGAGCAGGAGAGGGAAGGTGCCGCTGTAGTCGTTGAAGATGTCCAGCCAGTAGTTTCCCGACCTCTGGGTAAAGATCAGCCCCATCAGAAAGCTGACTACGCAGAGAGTCACTGTGGAAAGGGGAAAGGAATTAACGTTCGATTTTTATTATCATTGTGGAGTCAGTCTGAAGCATTTCTCAAATTCCTTCCAAGAAATCTTGAGACTTCAGACTTCTGGAAAGTATTCAATCCTCGGCTTCCTGAATTCCCCTGTCAATTTGGCCGTCAATCTTCCCCACCCACTTGCTGTCAACCTACTCTGTCCGGACAAATAGATAGATACACAAACCCACAGCTCAGCCACCCAAGACAAAATCTACTTAAGTTGTTGTCTCCTATCAAAGTTGGGCTGTATTCAAGGATCGTAAGACTTTTTTTTGCTCACCAACAAGAAACTCCTTCCTCCACTTCCAAACGCCGGAATCCAGGATCGGTGTAAGAACGCCCTCTAGCGTGCCAAACATGGACGACAGGCCGAGATTGAGCAGCATGAAGAAGAAGAGGATGGACCAGAGCGGGCCGAGCGCCAGGGGGTAAAACTGGTTCATGGCTTCCGTGAAGACGATGAAGGCGAGCCCCGTCCCTTCCACGGCCTGAACAAGATGCGTTTGTAAACACAAATTAGACATGGATGCGTATGACGCCCTCCTAGGGACTTATCAAGGGGCTGAAAACAAAACTGGTCAAACATTTAAACATAACATATTTCCTACATAACATGTTTTCCACTCCAAATCTTTATTCAAAACTTTTCACAAGTATGTACACCTACTGAATGCAAATTTGATGGTCAACACTTGGGTTTGACTGAAATGTTTAATGCAAGGACTGGTTGATATGACTTCAGTTTCTTCATTTTGCATGATGATATGGGATGCCTGACATAGCATACTTGTTTCAGAAACGCCATGAGAGGCAACATCAACTTACATTTGTACATTATTGGCCACTGATACATGAAACAAAACAATAAGCCATCTCACAGTTCGTATTGGGTATGTGCAGTCGTGATACATTCAAGATCCCTTCGACAGTTCCCACTTGTCTACTAGACGTTTTCGTGACAAGATAGAAGGTTTTAACAATGCTGAAAGTCACTCTAGTGTAACGTTGCAACAGAATTGGGAACTAGCGTGTTTACTAGCGAAAGGACCTTGAACTTTGACCTAGACCACAATACATCACGACTGCACATGCGCACTCATCAGAACTGCGAGATGGCTACTCCCCAAGCAGAGGTTTAGGCTTCGGCTTATTTTTGTCGTGTTTGTAGGCGTTTTTATCTGGCTTTCTTTTTCGTACTGGTATCCTTTTTCAGGGGTGGTGTATTGGATACTGGCCAAATTAAGCCATACTGCCTTGCCAATTTGACACTGTATTGCAGCCACCGAAACATCTGCTTGGAGATTATGAGATGGCCTATTACCTGCCCTACATAAAGGGTTGTTTTGCCAAAAATGTAAAAGGAAGTAAACATTTTTGCAAGTCTGGAAGTCTGACACGTCACAGTCCTACCCATAACCGCTGACCCGCGCGTCCAGACGGCACCCCGGCCTGGGGAGGGGGGCTACAACACCGCTGTACGTCTGGAATTAACGCAACGCCACCCAGCGTAATTATCTACTCCTTAACACACATCTAAAATTCTTAACTCTTCTCTTTCATGACTGCAAACCATAGCAAAATTCTTCAAAATTGCATAGAATATCTGTTACTCTACTTGTCCTATTCCAAAGAAACTTAATCAGTATCCATAATGCCGAACATGCTCATACATGTATAAGGAAGTATAGATTACTTTTCTTGAGTCAAATTAGATGAAATTGAGTCGAATCAGGTAAGATTGCTCCATTAGTTTCAATAGATACTATTGATTCCTCTTCTGAATCAAGAAAAGTAAAAGACATAATTTCAATAAATAAATGTCATTGCCTTGTAGTTTGAACTGTCCATCTTCTGTTGATATCAACACACGCACACCGACGTTTCAACTTAATGCTTATTATTATTTCTATTAGAACCAAAACAGTATAAACTATATTTCATTGGGTCATGAGATGTCAAAATAAAACTACGGAGAAAAACAACGTTTTTACTTCAACTGTCGATAGGAGTGGTCTTCATGGATCACGTGATGGCTGCATGCAACCTGACTTAGATGGGGTTAGTAAAGCACGTCGGCAGAACGTACTGCGCCTGCGCGAAACCCTGATTTTTCACGTTTTTCGTTGGATGTTTGGTCAACGTTGCATCAAAATTTTGCCTGTTGCAGACGATATCTTTTCCTATACAACATCTGAAAACTACAGACAGGCTGTCAGCCTTATATGCTCTAATACAACCTTATATGAGACGTTCTGCCAAAGTGCTATATGCACAATACATTATGGGTTTCGCGCAGGTGCATTACGTTCTGCCGACGTGCTGGTTAGTAAGAACATGCACCCGTGAGTTGGTACACGTGACGGTGTGGATGAAAAGGCGTGCAAGAGGCGTGCTTGTCACAGATTTTAGAAGAAACAGTTTTTGGATACAAGACTTACCATACAAAAACAGTTCAAAAGTTTGCCAACGAAATGTTAAAACTTTAGCCTAAGTTTTGTTGGTGATTACAAAAAACGACCAAATTCTGCTGATGCTAGTGTTGTTAATGTCAGAACAATACGTGAAGGGTTTTGGCAAATGATCGAGATTGCTGAAGACTGAAAACGTTGCAGCTGAGGAGAAACAGTTCATAGTTTATGATACCAAGCATGGAGTTTTGTTCACCGAAAGTCGGGCACAAAATAAGGTGCAATTCAACGATCGATGTAAGACTTTGTTGTGTCCGACCTCTATGAGCACAAGCACGCCCCCCTCCCTCTCATCCACAGCGACAAGTGTACAGTTGGGCCGCCACATCTCATCAATGTAATGACCTTCTGTTTAAGATATGCATTTTTTGCAGCTGTTTTTGAACAAAATTTAATGGTACAAATTTGCATACACTATGATATTGTACATAGTCGTGGATAAACATAGCAGCGTTTGCACGTAGTTCGTATTTTTCAAGAAGGAAGCCAAACTTGTCATTTCATTCGCAAGGCTCGTGTCAAAACCTCTGAGGATCACAAGTATGGTGGAGCCCTACTTGGTTGAAACAGTGGCATACTCGGATCTATAGATCAATGACAGCAATGAAATACGGCGGCGTAACCAACAACATGTTTCCAAACAAGAACGTGCAGTTGATGACATGGAAAGTGCTTAAAATTCAATGCAGGATGGCGAGGGGGTGGAAGATATCGAACAAGCGAATTCGAAGTGCACACAGATTGGAAAAAGGGGGTGTATGGGGGCTATCAAATGAAAGTTAGAAAAAGGGGGAAATTGTGAAAGCTAGCCATGGGCCGAAAACGTATTTTTTGAAAGCAACAGCATCAAATTCAAGCTCTTGAAGAGTGCGATAGGACAGCATGTGAACGAATTCTCTTTGGAAGTCTTTTCCCTCAATATGTCTTATGTCACTTTTTTTTACATCAAATGTTTTTCTCTCAATTTGTTACTTTTTTTGCAATCCAGAGCGAGTTTGCAGCGTTCGACAGCCGGTTGTGGCTATTGTCTGAGCTGGGCTTAAGAGACTGTCTTCTCTATGTTTCTATCACAGACATGTATGTTCTGTACGCTTTTGCACAATGTTTACCTGCATTGCACTGCACTTTAAAGCATCACTTTCCCGCAATATACATTCTATACAGATATCCTGATACTTGCATCCATAGACATTACATGAGTGCAAGTACCAGATAATACACCGTGCATGTAAAAATCGCATGTTCTTCTAAAGAATGAAATAATCAAAAGTGATTGAATGATGCTGCTACCAGTTTGAAATGTAATTTTGTTCGATGTGTCCAGCACCAGTCAATCAAGTTCCAACTAAAATTCTTTAGAAGAACAGGTACTTTTCATCAAGCTATATAATAGTGTGTTTGAAGTCACGTGACCATGATGTAATTTAGCGTCCGCCATATTGGTGGTTTAAAGACGCGATCAAGGTCATCAATGGTCTTAGCATTTCTTTCGGCTCCGAAAACCCTGCTTTTCCTTTGCGTCATATCTAGAGGGTATCAGACAATGAAAAAATGACCATCGTTTGCATTTCGAATGACTGGTCGACCGCCATCTTGGATCCATGAGTTCCACCAGCATGGCGGCGGCTACATGATTGTGACGTCACGTGCAAACACACTGTTACGGCTGTTATGTTTGTTCAGCGCAGTGAAATGCAGACACGCGATACCCTCCATATAAGGTTACATAACACACACGTCTATGAATGTTGGGATATTATATATGACAAAATAAAAATTTCCCTGTAACATTCGGTGCATTGAAACCTGACTTTCAAAGAAAACTACATGTACCACCACTTCGATTTTGTACTTTTCGAACCAATTTTCGTAATAAAACTGTAACATATCATCTAAGCCCAGCTCAGACAAAACCGTCACCGTCATAAGAAAACCAGACTGACTTCCTCAAAAAGTAAGATAAAGAGTCGACATACCGTGTCCAAGTTTCTCTCTTTATCACACGTGGTAAAGTCGAACTCCCTGATGGCGGGTGTGGAATTGTACGCCATTTGGAAGTCTAGGTAGTTCCCTCTGGTGACAGTGTCGTTGAAATCTGGCACACTCCGCTGGAGCACCAAGGAAAACCTGTAACAGGAAATAAGAGGGATTTTGGATATTGTTTTACAGTAAAGGTGGCTCGTTGGATGCAATTGAATGTAATTAACTGCCCCTTGGGCGCTAGTCTATCTTTCTTTCTGTGGTTCATCCTACGAAAATGCCAAATTGATAGACCAAGTGCAATGCTACTTAACCACAAACTAGCCAATGACAAGTCGCTGATGTATTTTCTCAAGATAGAAACTTGCTGCCCAATGTGTCTGTAGGCACAGGATGACCTAAGGTCTACGGTAAGGCCTAAGGATGTATTTTCTTGCGTCAAACAAAGTCGTTATGCTTTTAAACGGCAAATTGAAGTGTTGTGGTGGCATACTTACTCATCTATGCAGATCTGACTGTCTTGTGTTGCCTTGAATCCCAGGACGGAGAAAATGACGACACAGGCGAAAATGGACGTGCCTGAGTTGATGAGGGCCACTGTCACGGCGTCCCGTGTGCAGTTGTTCTTCCTATAGACCAACAAAACAAAATGTCAGCATGGATGCATTATCCAGATAACGGTTTATATTTGTAGAAAAGTGTGTGTTTTGTTTCTAATGCGAGGCACCCAGGAGAAAAAGAACATGACGATGCAGGTTTACTGCAGCAAATGACCGCAGGTGATGCCGAATGGAACACGCGTTCGGTTCGAATTACGTCAGATCGAACATGATCGAACATGGTTCGGGTTCTAAAAAAGTCGGCGACTTTTGGGCCCAAATTTGACCACCGTGCAAACCGTACAGGTTTTAGACCAAGCTTGATCATAGCTGTCAAAGTCTCATAGATGTTGTTGCGTGCAGCTAACTTCACCGAGACCCGAATTTTTGGCACATAAGTTGAGGTAAAACACACTTACCTGGGGTTGTAGCTTGAGAAGGAAATCAGACCACCAAAGGCGACGCCGAGGGAAAAGAAGACCTGAGTAGCTGCCTCTAACCACACAACAGGGTCGGTCAGCTTATCCACCTGATTTGAAAAAAAATCGTCATTTTTATTATAATTCTGGAATGTTTTAAATCCGGTTTGTACATCTGGTAAACTACTTTCTTCGGTTTAGGCTTCGACTTATTTTTGACGTGTTTTATAAGTTTTTATCGGGTTTTGTTTTTTGTACAGTTAACGTTATCTTTTTTTACGCCAGCCAAACGGGTGGTGTATTGGATGCTGCCTGGCCAATTTTAATACATATTTTTTACTTCTTTGCAAATAAAGCCTATAGTAACAAATAGCTGGGACAGGCTCTTTTAAAGCCAGTTGCATGTATACAGTACACATGTCTGAATACTGACCCTCGGAGTAAACATTCGTGCCAAGCCGTCACCTGCGCCCTCCAGTGTGACACCACGGAAGAAGAATATCAGAAGCACCACGTACGGGAAGGTGGCGGTGAAGTAGATAGCCTGGAAACGCAAGTAGTGATGTTTAAAAACAAATAAAACATTACGAATGGGCAGTCATAAAAAGTTCCAATTGTCTATGAATACCTAGTACTGAAGGTAACGTTATCATGAAAGAGCAGCAAAATTCCAAAAGATCTATAAAAAAAAGAAATCGGAACTATGCGATCCTCGGCTTCCTGAATTCCCCCATGTCGACCCCTACTTCCTGCTGGCTCAAATTCTTAGATCTCTTGACCTCCTGTCACTGTGTCTGTCAATCTTTCCCCACCCACGTGGTGTCAACCTAATCTCCAAGCAGATTCTGTGGGGCCAGGGGAGTCTATGTTGGCCGCCTGAATCCATTGGCCTCCTGTAACCATTGGAGGGGTGGCAAATATAGACTCCCCTTGCCCCACAGAATCTGCTTCGAGATTACTGTCAACCTACTCAGACACACAGATCCAGAGCTCATCCACCCAAAACAATACTTCCGTACCCAGAAGTATTCAGACTGGTTTCAAACAACGCGTACCTTTCCTGAAGACTTGATGCCCTTGATCATGGCCATGCAGACGATGACCCAGGCACAGAAGAGACAGAGGGTGAGTCTCCAGTCCAGTCCCCCGCTCTCCTCTATGTCCCTGGTGATGTCCAGGGTCTCACGGTACCAGAAAAACGACGTGGGGGACGCAGCTTCGCACTCCGGAACCGTTCCGTTCCCGGGGCAAGAGGACCATGGCAATGGCGACTACAGAGGAAGGTAGGAAAAAATAAGCATAACACTAGAAAGTTTGCAAAGCAAGAGCATAATGTTTACCTTCACATGGTCTAGCCTAACAGAGTACTGCTCTGTTTATTCTTACTCAAACACAAAAACTCTGTCCTGCCACATAAGGTAATGCAAAGCTAGCACCAGTTACCATGGTGACAGTCGCCTGGTCCAGGCCATTGACCTTATTTGTTTGGAGAAGAAGAGAAACAGAGCAAAAACAATATGTTTTCCTTCTGGCAACGGACAACAGAGTCCTTTCTAATTTGTTGAGTCCACTTCTTACATCTCAAATTATGTTGACCTTGCCTATAATAGAAATCCTGGCGTTTTCATGATGATTGGCTGTTAGTAGAGCTAAAAGTAAACTTGCTTTGCCACCATTTTGTTTCGTGACGTCAGGACCGTCATGCTCACCTGGAATGAGTTGAAGAGGTAGAACATGCACCAGGCGATGATGACGTTGTAATAAAGACCCACGAAGAATGACACTGCTACGCTGGCCCAGCCAAGGCCCCCTAGCCACGGGCTGATCGCGCTCCACACACTGATGGATCCCTTTCGGATCCGCTGTCCGATCGCGAACTCGATGTGGAAGATCGGGATCCCCTCGATGATCAACATGATCAAATATGGGATCAGGAACGCTCCTGTGAGGAAAGAAAATCCGTGTAAATATCAAGAAATCAAATTGAGAGCGATTATAAGTTTTGGAAGAGAATATGCGGTGTTTCATTTGCTCTCACGTGACTATTAATGATGTAAGTAATTGTTCGCGCCATATTGGAGGCTTGAAATTGTAACTATGTGTAAAGAATAGTGTTAGTTATGTCAAAGAGTTTCATATCTGACTGTGACCACTCTTTTTGGCTCCTTTGACATATAATTTTTATACTATAGGTGTTGTTTGTGTGTGTGTGTGTGTGTGTGTGTGTGTGTGTGTGTGTGTGTGTATGTGTGTGTGCGTGTGTGTCTGTGTGTGTGTGTGTGTGTGTGTGTGTGTGTGTGTGTGTGTGTGTTTTATCCACATATAACTGCTTGTATTAGACTGGCAAACAGTTCTGTTCTGAAGAAACACTACAAAGATTGTCATTTTACCCTACGAGTACTACAGATTCTGCACCAATGTCTTAAAAGTCGTAACAAAAGTTATAAACTTCCATCCTGTGAAAAAAAATGTTCAAAATTTGCTTTGTTTGCTTTGCTTGATCCGCTGGTCACGGGGTTGAACCCCCCTGTCAACACTGGTATCAGGGGAAGCTGTTTTTGTTTGTCCCTGTTTCGAGGTCCCGACCTCATGAGATGGAGAAAAACAAGGGGACAAAGGTGGTCATTTTGTTACCTACAGGTCGTTTTTTTTAGCCTCGGTGCCAGACTGTTTCAGGGCCTACACAGGCCAGTTCCGCTAGCCTCCACCAGACCTTCCCATGGGAATACGGATCGTAGCATTTGGCAAAAAGGAGAGTAAAATTGGCCAGCCGAGTCAGTCCGGAAGGTTGATTCTTTCCCTTCGGAGCCAGTAAAACCCAAGGCGGCCAAACTCCCCTGGCAAATATTCTCCCTATATATATATATATATATATAGCCAGCGTAGTTAGTCTGGTAGAGACTATAGTTCCTCTGCTTTAGGGCTCACATGCCCTCAAGCAAATTATACCACAGCCCCCCTCAGTTAGGCCCTGATCCAGGCACGCTGGCTAACTCTGGGCCTAGGGAGCTATGGTATCGGGTCTGGCATCCAGGCTAGGTTTTTTTTTTTTTTTGGTAGGTGGCAACGGTCAAAAGTCAACATTGAGCTAATGTTAGTTCACCACCTCGCCATGTGACAGGGTGAAAGGCCAAAGTTTTAGAATTAACGTAACATAACTAATGATTTGGCATGCTTAATTCAACCTTTCTTTGACCAATCAGGATCCAGAGAATCTGTCATGTGATCAAGGTTGTGACAAAGGTTCCCGCGATTTTTTTGTACAAATGTTGTATTCAAAGGACTGGCATTTTGTGTGTAGAGGATATCTATACTTGTGTCATATGTGGTTTAGGTATAAGAGACCGCCTATAAACTCAGATTGTGCAAATTAGGACCCCTCTTATATTGTTTATGACGAATATTATAATAGTTAAGTTGCAAGTGATGGGCATTTCATATTTAAGGCAAACATACGTTAGTATTTATGTGCACAATTAATGACAACATGGGTTCTCACGGAGGTATGAGGTCGTGGAACTCTAGTATGTATATTTCTGTGACAGCTTAGTTTTAAGGATGTCTCTGTAAAAATTCTTGTATGACGAATCAGCGAGAAATGAGCATGCTATTTCCAGAATGGCGTGATGTCATGGAAAGTTACCTGTACCGGTACCGGTAGTCAGGTGGCCTGTTTAATATATAACTACAACAACGTCCGAAGTCAATAGTTTCTAAGTACAAAAGCCAGCTAACCGGGCAGCTAAAAGATAGAAAACAAATTTTGTTTGCAGATGAGGATGACTGATTGAGGACAAACTTCGGTCAGGCTTGAAGTGTCAAGGACATTCAAAGTTCATGTTATATCTGACATTATCACGTATAATTAAACCCGTATACTTCACACATAACCAGTGGGTTGATAAAATTGTTATAAATATAGCAGAAATGATCATGGACAAAAACTAGCTATAGAGGAGGTGAAGAGGTAAAAAAAACACTCGGAGGTAAACCTCGGACAACTAGAAAGACGCACAAATAAAAATTCCACAAAGCACGAATAATACAAGATGTATCTTCTTCGGGGATTAGAAAAAAGACGTTATTCAATGGAATAAATGACTCCATGTTTCAAGCTCGCGATATGTGTAT
Organism: Branchiostoma floridae x Branchiostoma japonicum; assembly: GCA_013266295.2. Lineage (NCBI taxonomy): Eukaryota > Metazoa > Chordata > Leptocardii > Amphioxiformes > Branchiostomatidae > Branchiostoma > Branchiostoma floridae x Branchiostoma japonicum. The sequence continues at coordinate 3,376,731 of CM023839.1, forward strand.
ATTTGCGGTACTTGTACACGCAAACAACTTGTTGCGTTTCCATATTTCCCCGTCCATTTCTAATGACACCATGCTTACTTCAGGTGATTTGAATATAACTGCAGAAACAGCAACTCTATTTTTACATTCTGACTGAGACAACAAAAGAGGAACACAGAAAGGCAGAACTAATTTTAACAGCACACAACCCTTTCATCAAAGACCGTCCAATACATACAAGGCTGGTCACGGTACTTGGGATCATTTGAAAGATTTGGGGCGACTGCTTGTCGACCACACCGATTATTTATGGTTGGTTAATGTGCTACTTCGGCAAAAACAATTTACGGACTTAATTGCTCTCGACAACACAAACAAATAACACGCAATACGCCCCCTTACCTAACCCAATATATAACGTATCGGCACGGCCCTTTGTACACAATACGCACTATGGCACTATTGCAATGCTATAAGGTATTGCTTTGTTATAGAGCGTGTATAACAGTGCTTTGGTGGACGGTCAGACGGATACGTGAACGGCCTAAGTAAATAGCTTCTTTGTACAACGACAGGCAACCTGGTCAACTCTATTCTAAGCTATTACACATGCACTTGTATATGATGTGTGTGCGAATTTATGTTTTTTCTTCTGAAAAATCTTTCGGGAGAAATACAGAAATGGAAAAAGAATACCGTTTGGAGTTTGATCTATATTGAAAGGACAAATAAAAATCTTTCCTGTTAAAATATATAAAGCTAAAAAAAGAAATATTTCATAAATAGTAAGTAATGTTACTTTCGTCACAACTAGTATCCAGAGCGGAGCTACTCAGTTTTGTACGAAAAGTCTGCGTATGTCTGTTAAGATACGCCCCTGTATATATTGAAGGGTGTATCATAGAAACCAATCGCATGCAAGCATATCCAAAGACAATATAATTAATCAGCATGAGTGTCGCCATGTGAGGTTGAAATGTGTAAAGAGTTGTCGCAGCAATGTGCTGATATATGCTTCCGAAAGACAAGGAGTATATTGGCAGTAATAATGCCTGTCAAGACGTGGACAAAGTAATTCCGATTTAAAGTATGAGTAATATAGGCCAAGACACGGGTTCCTTTTTAATAGAGTCGAACAAACGAACAGTAGGCGGGTGAGGCATGGAGCTCGTCAATGATTAGCTCGATTTTAAACACAGGTGGCAGTGGAAATTTCCGAACATGCCTGTACTTTGTACTCTGGATCAAATATTGTGGCAAGGCGGTGGGACTCTTACTCAGAACTGCGTCATTGTTGTCTTTTGTTAGCCTCTACCAGGCTTCGGGAGGCGGCTGGAAAGAGTAGAAATTGGCCAAATAGACAGTTGGGTCCGCGAGAGGGTCCGCGAGAGAGTTGGAAGTTGGGTCCGCGAGAGAGTACATTTTGCCGCATCCTGTACTCTCTCGCGGACCCCTCCCCTGGCGTGTTATCTGTCTATTTGGCCAATTTCTACTCTTTGCAGCCGCTTCCCGAAGCCTGGTAGAGGCTAGTCTGTTGTATTACTAGAATGGAACTGCATAAATGTGTCCTTTCTTCTGAGCATTACGATGAAGAGTATTGAAGACAAGACAGTCGTGAAATCTGTACGACTGTCGTGATCCATGCCTTCAAGAGTTATGTCACATAAACCCACAGTCTCGGCCACATTTTAGCGGCGATTGTCATTTTACACGACTTAAGATATTGGACTATCGTTCTACAATGTAGTCGATCATTTCTCTGTGAATGCTTTGTTGTTGTAGCTTTCAAACAAGCGTCCACAAACACAAAGTATGTAGATATTAGATACTAGATCTACCATTGGCTTCTGGACAGATGAGATATGGTTGTCTCTTTGTTTGTTCTTGGACATCAGGTGAGGTTGTCTTAAGGGTGTCATCTAAATGTCATAACGGTGTTATCACAGGGCGTATCGAGATAACATTTTCTTCATCACAAATTTATCTAAGGACCGATAAGACAGATGGCACGTCAGGATCTGTTTATGGACCCTCCACGTCATGACGTTGTTGCCTTCGTCAGAAGGCTATGAAATCGGTTATAGAACACGGACAGGGGCCGCTATGTTCCCTTAAACAAGGACAAAGAGGTTCAAGCAACAGATGGAAAGCTACAAAACTTGTTATTCTCTAAGCCTAGTGACCCACAAGCCATTCTTCACAATGGGTTAGTCAGTCTAGACGCCTAGGCCTGTCTTAGCTGTCAATCAAATTAAGGAGAATTGGCTACTGTGCATGGTAATAACCCTTGTTAGTCGCATATTTGTGACCAGAAACGTTGTCCGTGTGTGAGTTGTTAGCTGTCTGTCTGTGCTGTCAATCACGTTAACGTTATGGACACAGGTGCACTTCATGAAGGGCTGCACTACTAAGTTCAAGGACAACACTATATACAAGACTTTGAATTTCATACTAACCATACGTTGCTAGGTATATAAATGTACCTTCCTCTAGTCAAGACACATTTCCTATAAATCAAAAACACGCAAAAACTCTACCTTAACACCTAGCCATTATACTATACGAATTCCACTCTTTATGGTTTTTAGGAGACACAAAGTCATTAGATATTTACTCTGAATGAAAATCACACAAACACTGTACCTAAAGAACTAACCATATGACTATAAAGAGGAATTCCACCGCCTATTGTTTAGAAGGCACAAAACATTACAGCATCTATTCTTCTGTTGACTAACTAGTATGTCATCATCATTGGCCTCCAGTTCCACTGCAATATCAGATTTCAGTTATACTTACCACTCAATCGAGACGACATGAAAGTAGGAATGCCAATGGTATATTCTTTATGAATATTCGTAGTATAAAATATCAAAATATAGCAAAGAAGAGAGTAACTCACCGCCTCCGTTACGTTGACACAGGTACGGGAACCTCCAGACGTTTCCCAGCCCCACGGCGAACCCGATCTGAGACAGCAGGTACTGGTACTTGTTATCCCATGCCAATCTTCCCTCCTCCTCCTCCTCCTCTTCCAGCGTACTCTTCTTGCCTTCTTCCACGTGATTGGCCATCTTGCCCTCCTCCATGTCTGCGACAGCCTTGCCATCAGCCAATACTGTCATCTCTACGTTATCCACTTTGGCAGTGGGGATATCACCGTCCTCAGTTCGCTTGCCCTCTGGGACTGACCCGTTGGCAGTTTCCATCTTGGGTTGGTTGTTCAGCTGCATTTGGTCCTGGCGTTCCGAGTACTCGCTTATATATCAACAGGTGGCAGGGCAAACAGTACGTTTTATTGTCTATTCAGCGAACTTGAACGAGCTCTTCAACGAAGTGGTGTGTAAACAGTTTATGTCTATAAAGTGGTCAACTTTACACAAGAACGAAGCCAGGTCTGTTGGGCAGGTTCAGATGTGGCGTGATAGAGTCTTTGGAAGTCAAAGTTCAGTTGAAGGTTAACTGCACAGTAGGCGAGGTTACCAAGGTTGTCCGTGTGGATCCCGCTTGCAAAATGCACACCAAGTCCTTCCAAGAAAGTTGAACAAGTCTGTCAAGTTTTCTTCTTGAGAAGAAGATGGACATCAACACCTGTTAGCTGACGATGGGCCGAAGATCACGTGGTGTCGTTGGATGTAGGGCGGGACAGAGGCGTTGCCTCTAGGCGCGAGTTCCTAAGACAGTCCAACAAAGACAACCACACTGGAACGATTCTTGAACTTGAGTGAACTGCCCTGAAGTGCAAGAACGTGAGTTGGAGCGACGACTGTCCACAAGATGCTGGTTGTCTGGAGTAGGGGTCGTCTCGGACCACACAGCGTGAGGGGATGCAGGGCCTGTAGGGAGGAGATGTGACGAACAATAGAACCATTCACGGATTATTAACTTTACACCTGGCACCAGGGGTCACGTGATGTTTGAACAGACCAATAAAATTGGACGAAGGGTGGACCGTTATTCGCAACTCAAGTTTAAGGTTTTTTTTCGCACGCTTGGATTCTGATATCAACCTTATTGTATGGCACCTTTAACATGACAATGTATTTAATCGCCTTAATAGTATTGGGTAAAAAAGCAATTAAGATTAACAGCAAAGAGTTGCCACCACAAAATGGTCTTGTCCGAACACATGACTATCTTGACCTAAAATGTGTTTGCTTCGGTTGATACGGTGGAAAGATTCCCAAGTTTGTGCCAAATTCAGAACTTTTTTTAATCGTCTCAACAGATGGATAGAATAGCTGTAACAAATTTGCAAGGATCGAAAAAAAGTAGGCGACGTATGAGGTTGTGAATAAAGGTCATACATACACTGAACCAAGTAGAATATTTGCATGGGTGTGTGGCAGTTGTTAATTTTTAATGCTATAGCAAAGTCCGAGGGACCAACAAAAGACATTCAGTAGTTGGGGGGGCAAAAGGGCAAGAAGGACACGTGACACAGGGACATGCGTAGGAGGCGAGTGTGGTAATTAATGACTTGAAGTCATATTCCCAAACTGTGACAATAAAGATATGTTAAATGCTATATGTGTGTGAGGCGTCGTCGAAAGGCCGAGTGGCTAGGCTAACGGACACCAGACCGAGACGTTGTATCCTTGGGAAGGCACTTTACACGACTTTCCTCACTCCAGACTCGGAAACACCATGACAAAATCAGTACTGTGAAGTAGATCTTGGACTTCGTAACATCATTTTCCGGATTATTAACTAGACGTTATTAGAAATTAATTTATGTATAATTTGAAATTCGGTACTTCTGTCTCTGTGATTGTCAACTTTCGAAAATCAGCTATCCTGCCTGAAAGTCAGTGTAATGCCAAATATTTGCCGATACATGTCGGAACCATTCCATCAGAGCTACCGGAGTCATACTCATCGCTGGAACATGATCAGTGAGAGATATTTAAGGGTATGTAGCGCTACAACCCATGTAGGTCACGTTCTTAGCACTGTAGGGGTCCTGCTATGGTTACTGCCAACGTCAGGATTAACTATTCTCATCTTCTTCTTTGGCAGTCTCATCACTGTTATAACCACACTGTATGTTCTGATACGCATTTATTAATGCGTATCAGAACAAGGACACACAAAAATACAGACGTCTTTCATAGTCATTTTCACATTTCCTCAAAATAGGACAATTGTGTTATTTTGACGTTACAAATGTAGTTAGAATATATCAGACAGCACTATTTTCGTTGGAAGGACTAGACTCTCAAATTACTAAACACATACGGGGGATTTTCTATGGTACATTTTTCTATATGGATTTTCCGTTACACAATTGCACACCATATCTATTTGGCTTTGAAACTGTCAATGACATATCTGTGTTAGTGTGTTCCATTGTGATTGACACTGCGAAGTTTCTAACGTTATATATATTCCTTGGGTGGTGACGGTTCATATCTCAGTAACATAAGATAGGAAACTGACTCTAATCGACACGAAATGGATTCTTATTATTAATGTTCATATCTAAATTGCTAGGTATTAGTACATATCCATATGTACAGATCCATATGTACTAATACCTACGCACATAACATACATAACATGACTTTCGAATAGTATACTATCATGGTCATATAAGGATGTCAAGCTAAAAATATAGAAATCACACCAACCTTTGACAGTTGTAGGTATGTTTCTCCTTCTTTGATGCTGCGGTTGTCCAAACGTCGGGACGTATTTGGCTCTGTCGGCGGTTGGTGGGGCGTATTTCGCGGAATTCAGTCCCTGTGTCTGGGGCTACGTGTCCGTTTTTCCCGCCCAAACACCACCTTGGTAAACTCGTGCCAAATTTACCACTGCCCTTTGACAGAGACAACCAGGCTGGCACGCTCCTCTATTCACAGAGATATGTAACGATATCTTTCACACAGAATTCCGAGGGTACTTGAGTTGATACTTAGTCGCCCTTGAACTCTGTACTAAAATGTGCGGACGAGAATGGGATGAAGAGGACTTGAAACGATGCCAACTTCTTTGTCCTTGCACCTTGTACTTAAACAATCCTCGTAGGCAACTGAAAAGGCTTTGTCAGTCTTTCAGTTGATTTCCCAACGATACGTTCTGGTTGGAAAAAGGAAGCTCACTGACTATCTATGGAAGCTGTGCTTAAACAAGCCTCGTAGGCAACTGAAAAGGCTTTGTCAGTCTTCCAATATAATTGTTCTGGTTCTGGTCCACTATCTATGGAAGCTAACGTTTGGGTGCGAGAGTTCGCGCCTCCTATCAATTTCTAACAGAACTGCAGTTGTCAAGTCTTGATTGATGGATGGGTAGACAGTCCTACTGACCACTAACCCTACTAATTGCCGATGACGTGACGAAAGCAGACGTGCGCGACTGTTTTGATCTGGCGGAACCTCTCGACCTTGTTACGGACCCAACAAACCAGGGAGATCACGTGACCAGCTCTCATCATCTCAGATTTACATACAATGACAATCCTCCGGTCCTGCAAGCAAGAAAAGTTAAATATTAAACTACACGGAGGGGCTAAACATATTGGAGGTAGTAATCAACAATAACAAACAAGCTCAGATTAAAGATTACAGCAACGAGCTCAAAACCAGGCAACATGCATATGTACAACACTATAGGATGTGGCCCAACACTGTACTAGATGAAAACATAATCTATCGCAAGAAGCAACTAATAGAATACAACGAATAACAGTGACAAACATGCTCAGATGAAATATTGTCTAAAATAATCAAAACTACAACCTACGTTCTTCAGACATTCAACTATATGTGAGGCCCAACATTGTACTGAATGAAAACAATACGTAATTTATGGCAATGAACTATATGTGAGGCCCAACATTGTACTGAATGAAAACAATACAAAATTTATGCCAGTGAACTATATGATCATAACTTTATTGCACAACAATTGTACAGGGTACAAAGTATGGCACCTACTACTACATAACTACCATTTCATAATGCTAACCTATCTAATACATGAGTGGATGGCTAGTATAGGAGTCAACTTTTACAATAAATTTCTAATGTTTATACAGTCTTTTATATATACAATTGTATCCCTATGTATGGATTGTCGCAGTGAACTATATGTGAGGCCCAACATTCTACTGAATAACAGGCTTACAAATTCTTATCTCATTAAACATTAGCCAGGACCGTTGGGATCTTTGCTGAAGAGATCTCCTCCGTTGATGTCAAATATTTATAATTTGTAATGGACACGGCCGCGTGTGTACAGAATGGGGGCAAGCAAATTCCCCGCGAACCCTGTGTGGGCCTAGTAGTGTGGGCCATACCATAGGAGGCAAAGCCTCTACGCCGCCTATTATAGCTAAGGACTATCGATCAATTTCGATATAAACAATGCATTTCTTTTAATTTTCTCAATATATACAGTCATGTAATGTTACACTAGTAACCCAAACGCTTCACTCCTAGCATTGAAAGAAACGACTTTTTTCGATGTATGGTTTCAGAGAATCACTGGGAAGCCTTGTGTTGCCATACCATAGGGGGCAAAGCCTCTGCACCGCCTATAGTTGAGGACAATCAATCAATTTTGATATAAACAATGCGTCTCTTTTCTCAGTGTATACATGATGCACTTGTAGCCCAAACATTTCACTCCTAGCATCAACTGAGAAACGACTTTCTTTCGATGTATGGTTTCAGAGAATCACTGGGAAGCGCTGTGTTGCCATACCATAGGAGGCAATTGCGCAAAGCCTCTACACCGCCTATAGTTGAGGACAATCAATCAATTTTGATATAAACAATGCATCTCTTTTCTCAGTGTATACATGATGCACTTGTAGCCCAAACGCTTCAATCCTAGCATCAAGAGAAACGATTTTTTTCGATGCATGGTTTTAGAGAATCAGCGAGAAGCCTTGTGTTGCCATACCATAGGAGGCAAAGCCTCTACACCGCCTATAGTTGAGGACAATCAATCAATTTTGATATAAACAATGCATCTCTTTTCTCAGTGTATATACATGTATCTTACACTAGTAACCCAAACATTTCACTCCTAGCATTGAGAGAAACGACTTTTTTCGATGTATGGTTTCAGAGAATCACTGGGAAGCGCTGTGTTGCCATACCATAGGAGGCAAACCCTCTACACCGCCTTATAGTATAGCTGAGGACAATCAATCAATATTAATTTTGATGTAAACAATGTGTCTCTTTTCTCAACATATACAAGTTCTACTGGTAACCAACACACACACACTGGCATTAGAGAGAAACGGCTTTTCTTCGATGCGTGGTTTTAGAGAATTGCCTATGTACAACGTAAATGTGTTGTTTAGATAACCTTACAATGACTCTTGGACACTCTTCAGACCTGGACACCGTGGCATCGGTACGAAAGAGCCACTGGATGCTGATTCACAGCTACTACTAGCTACTATCTCTACACGTGGCTTTCTTAAGTATAGAGAAGAGAGATATGGATCTTACGGTTACAGGTTGACCTGGCCCGTCGCCATACGGTACAGTACTGACTGGAGAGGCTGCTGTGTTGGTTGGGGGACCTCGTGGCGTGACCTGTCCTTGCGATGACTCCCACACGCGGAGTAACAGAAAAAACGGTCCTAGGAAAAAACGACAGCCTCCAACACGTGAATTGTACACGGTCCTGACGCCAAATACGTTCACAAATGCTGTTATGGACTACGGGTCAATCTGAATGCATCCAATGGAAAAGAATAGCGACTGAAATCTCTTACTGTAGTGTCCCCGCAATGCTCATCTTCTCGGGGACTTGAGATCATGTCACTCAAAGGGACGGTTCGTTAACTGTTGCGATGGGATGGGGGTATGCGATCACCCAGTGACGCTTCCAACATGTCCAATGCAGAATGTAAACTTGCTATAACTTTCTACTTAACATTGCTTTCATTCTGAGCTTTTAAATTAAAGGGTCTCGATGTGGAATGATGTTCGGAAGGTTGACATCTTTTTCGGTTGCAACTTGCAACACTCCCGTCGCCGGATATGGTAGCCATGCAGAGGACCAATATATCCCTAATACATGTGACACACGTACATATGATAGCTGCCAAAAATAGCACAGAAATTAAATGTAGAATAACTTGTTTTTATTTTCATTTTAACAGTTGAATCTACATCTAAGAGCTAGGTGTAAAGGTTGTCACCCAGCATCGAAGAAGTTAACTGTGCACATGTGGCTTTTAATGATTATTTGAAGTTCTGTAGATTCGACGCATGTTTACATTTGAATGCTTTGTTGTGGTAATCCTGTATTAGATGACCATGGCCTAAATACTTTCGCCATCCCGTTTGCACTGTTACTGGACGGTCCCTAAAGAAACGGCGTACTTTGAGAGAAATGCATGGTCCCTGACCGGAATGTATTGGCCCCTAGTGGACAGTTGGACTCAGGGCAATGACCACTGCAACTGTTCTAATTGACAGAAAGGGCTATATATAAATACAGGTCCCTTGGGTACTGACCTCGACCCTATAATGTTGATACAGTCTCTTCTTATAACTTTAGGGATTGGATTACTATATCCAGGTTATATGCACACAGATCAGGGGATTATATTACAGCGGACTCTTTGATCTTTGACCCTAAATAGCTGGGCAGGCAGCTGCGGACAGCCCGGAGTGTCAACTGTCACGTAAATCACGTGACCTCGTCCTCTTTGCTCTTCCCCTTATTTAAGAACCCTGCCAACAGTACCATCGCTAGTGCATACCGCCCATGAGTACCAGCCTTTCTGTCGGCAGGTTATGTCCGTCCAAGGACATTGTATATCTATCTAATCCATCCATCCATCTATCTATCTATCCAGATAGATAGATATATTAGATATCTATATAGAGAAAGAGAGAGAGACAGACAGACAGATGGATAGATAAATAGATATAATGTCCTTGGTCCGTCTATCTATTCTAACATTGGTAATTTTAAACACAGCAGTTTTAGTCACTTGACTCTTAGAAAGAATGTGGGATATGAAAGGACATCATGAGTCGCAAAGAAAGGAAGAACTTTGCGATTCAATCGTTGATTCTAAACCATACTACACCTGCCTTTACAGGATTTTTTTATTACGCTTAAATAGACCGTCTCAAGCTTATTAGTAATACAAAGACCGTTTACATTCTATGCGATTGGATTTGCAACTGAGGTGAATTAATACCTCTTATTTGGTACCGGCCAACGTCCGCTGAGGACGGTGGTGTACATTAGAACACCTCTCGTCTTCTTCCTACATCGCTTTCTGAGATAACAATCTCGGTGAAACATGCTTCTTTATTTTCCCCTGGGCGCGAGGGATCACAAAAGTGCGTGATTAAATTACATTCACGTCTTGTCGCTTCCATAACGGAAATATTCATGAAGAGGTGCTAGCGAGGGATTTGGGAAACTGGGTTGATGAGCGTCATGTGGGCTTTTCAGCGCCGGGATGCTGAGCATGACCCAATTCTTTATTTTTTATTCATCGAGATTTACCACACATTGTAGTGGAAGGGTTGACATAACAGGTGACTATCACCTTTACAAGATGTCAACCCTGAGATCCACTCACACGGGGAAGGACCCCTGCTGTTTTTGACAAGTGCGGTGGGTTCTTTAACGCGCTGAAGGTGTGGCTCTCCTCAAACTACGGGACCTCCGCTTTCATTGCTCTATAATTTAGCCCCAAAGGGTCAGTAGTTGACGTGATTATGTAGGTTACATCATTAAAATGCACAGTGTGTTACTAAGGGAGTGTTCGTGTGTCATGTCATTGGCTATACAAACTAGTGATTCCCCGTTTTCTATATCATCATAGTCCTCATAGAACTTGCCACACTGGGCTAAGTACATGTCACAACAAAACATGATGAACAAAAACAGTTCACAGATACAAAATAAAACTATCATTAGATAATTTCAACTTCCCCTGGCTTTTCAGTTATAGTAGAGATAAAAGAACAGGTATTTTTCCATGGTAGGTTTGTCTAGTTCCATTAGGAATATATTTTTCTACAGTGCTTCAGTGAGTGAACTTAAGTCAGTGCAGTGGGTGAGCTTAAGTGTATGAAATATAGTGGTGGTATAGAAACAAACTAAAGAACTTACAAGATAAAAAGAAGAAAACATTATCGACTCACGGAGGGCAGCTCTCTTGTAACAGGGGATTTATTGAAGGAGATTCAGTTGATCATCTGAAGAGAACCTCATGTGCATTCCTGCCAATTAATTGCATTGATAATTGCAGGCACCAGCAGTTGAGATATCCTACACTGTACGTCCAATCAACCGCTCCTGATCGAACGCGTCGAACCCCCTGTTCTATTTCGAACACCTCCTTCGAAATAGAACATGTCGGGCACGTTAATAGAACATGTCGAGGGTTCGACGTGTTCGATCAGGATCAGTCTATTATTCCAGCAAAATATGTACATATCTGACATGGCGGCATCATAATAGCCTCAAAATTGAGTCATGGCAAAGGCTAAGTTTGAGGTCTTTTTGAATGGACGGGTGTGGTAAACTTTTTTGTACTAACAGCTTGAAGACACATAATTACCTATTTTGTGTCTACACCGCTTGGCTGTATTTTGCAAGTGGATTGTAGTGCAAAATGTACCAGTCATTTGACTAACGTACACCAATGCTAGCCTCTCCGACTATTCAAAAATAATGGCTACTTCTCAATTTGTACAGTTACACATACTAACATCCCTGTTTTCGCTACCTAAGGTGTGCTGTCGCATGTACAGATTGCGGTTCTCAGTGAGTGGTACAGCTACTGTTTTCTACTAACAGTCGACACTCCAAAACTACAGTAGAGAAAATACACATCATCATCAGCTACAACAATTCATGGTTGACAGAAGCAAAGACACGTGTTTCAAAAATAAGTACATTTCATTGCAGTCAACCTCGCTACTTTTTACTGCAAAATCAGAGAAACTAAATATGCCGTGCCAGCCAGTTTATAATAATGTACACTTCAACGTACCATCTACAAGGCACTAGCTACGCGATATATATATAGACTGTACGTTGTAAGCACTGGGAAATCGGGAAACCCGAATTTTCACGCTCTTAACTTTTTCTGAAATGAGATCACAATTTTCATCCTTCACCATTCTTCCAATTGCATTGTACACACAGTGTAAAGTTGGCTCCGCCTACGAGGCGTTGCCAAAAACGGCTAGTGGCAGTGCTAGTACGGGACTGCAAAACTTCAAGTCCACCTTTGATACTGTAGAATGTCTACGTTACTTTACCAACACGACAGCTATCTTCCTAACCGCGAGTCAAAACTCCAGGATTGTTTGTGGATTTACAAAGCGTTCAGAATAAGAACGATTCTGGGCAATAGTAGACATACACTGTGTTGAGGGCTACTGAAAATATAACACTTCTCATAAAGTACAATGCGTATCCATACTTTCTCAATCGTAAGCCTGTAACATGAGGCTAACTCAGGTACTCTCCAAGCAAGCAGATGTAGGGTTTGGTTCAAAGTTTTACGCTTGTTTTTGTGGCATTTTCTACGTCCTTCTGGTAGTCCGTGTTTTCAAGTCTTTACCTTCCTACTAGATTGGAGTAGAGAAAGCCGCAAACACAACCGTTATACACCGAGTCAAACCCTACATCTGCTTGGAGATTAAACTCCGAATACATCATAATACATATTCACATATTATCACACTGAAATTCAGTACAATCCGCTAAGATGGTATCTAGCGCCATGATTACGACTCAAAAAGAAAGAAACAGAGAGTTAGAAGTACAAGGGTCAATCCTATATACATGACATTGGAGCTCTTTAAAGCTTAAGTTCCAATACATAATGTTAGTACTATACAGTATAGGAAAATAACACTACAATCCATACACACACAAAAGCAAAGAATATCTTATTGTATGAAGAGAACGTATCTTCGTAGGATATTTCTATAATAAAGAATGGGTTCCTCTTGTTTCCATCAAATACTTTGCAAATTGTCATCAAACAGATATGTAAGTATTCTTTGGGATTCGTGGTTCCACCTTTTGCGACATTTTGCAAAGTACAAGTTGAAAGTATACACAAAATATACATAGTATTTGGTCTTCATGTTCATCTTCTTGAATTATATGTGAAATTAATGGTCAAATTGTCACACACAAAATGTCAAAAATAGCACAGACATCTACACTACGTCTAGTGTAATTCATATCTTCTTCTTTGTCACCTCTATCTGATATTCAAGACACAGGAAAACTAAGATTTGTTCTTGCCAAATTAAGTTATAACACTATTTATTACGGACCAAAAGCATTGTGCTTTCTTAAAGCTAACAATAAAGCAATGAATCAAAGCGGTTTGCCGCAGACCACTCCGAAAGCGGTTTGAAATTACGTCACTCTGGTCTAATTTCAAACCGCTTTCAGCGTGGCTTGTCGCAAACTGCTATTGGTTGTGCTGTACTTTAACAGGGTGGAATTGGTCACAATTTTTTTTGGTATATTGGCTGAAAATATTTCGAAAGCGGTTACTATATACATGACGTAGCATACAACACTCTACGTCACTCTCATACAATATATGTACATTGGCAAAAATAAGCAAGCAGGTCCGAAAGGCTTCTCAGAAATTGCGAAATAAAACAATCCATACACATATAAAGCATTTTAAATTAAGTACAGGAATGATATTGTCCACTCCAATCTTTGAAACTTTAGTTGGTCAGGTTTGGGGGGATAACCTTAAAGCTGCTACGATATCAAATATCGCAATACAGATGATGCCGAACTTAAACATCCGGTGCTCGAGTTGCTTGTTTTCTGGACAGCATTGGGACTGTTTTCTTTTCCAGACTGAAAACAGGATATTCTCCACAAATATCACCGTTTTCAGCATCGAAAACAAAACTTTGCGTGATCTCCAGTCACGTGATGATCTCATGCTAGTCACATGACCATCATGAGACGATCACGTGATGATCACATGACGGCCACGTGGTGATCACATGATGCTACGGTAACATGGCCTTGACCGAATCGCTGTCTTCCGCGGAGTGTGCCTTCAGGTCCGAAAACCGCATCTTCAGCTGAAAATAGAGGTACAATACGCCCGGTCAAAATGTTGTTTCGTGGACTTAAGATGGATCGGGAAGAAGACCGTCACCCACCTTAAGAATCTGAACACCTTAAACCTTAAGAATCTGAACACCTTATTAACCACCTTAACACCAGAAAACTTACACCTTATCCCTTCTAGTAAGCATGCTACATGCCACAAGTACGACATGCATTATAGAAAGTGGAAGGAGTGTAGACACTGAGAACTGATCAAAACGTAAAATAGAATTTAGGATCTAAAAAAAATAATAAAACGAAAGAAATTTTAAATGGTGAGGGATTCTGCATGTCTCGTGCATATTTGCTTGAAGGGGGAGTTTAGGGAAGTGTGATGTGCCAAAAATTTCATTTAACAAAAGAAAACGAAAAAGAAATGTGGCAGTACATTGCAGTGTAGCCTTTTCAACCAAATATTCCTCTAAGGTAGATTTTAGTATTTTGGCAGCTCTGTTTGTTTGGCATTTGGCAGTCTTTCTGTTTGTTTGTTTGTTTGTTTGTTTGTTTGTTTGTTTGTAAACCATTGGCACATTTGAATTAAATACAAAAGAATATCTTTGGAAGCACATCAAAATCCCAATTTGGCAAAATTTCATAAAAATTCTATATTATTTTCCTTCCAAATTCTTTACAGGTTTGTAGTAACCATATTGAATAAAGCAAGATGTTATCTGAAGAATTGTTCCTATATTCACAACGCCAGCATCTTGAATATAGGCAACAGACAACCGTATAAACTTATTAGGTTCACATTTCTGTCACTATTCCAATAAAACAGCGTTCAACAGTGTAAAGATGTTAATGAAAGTCTATGTTAGTAACGCTATTTCTCTCTAAAAGTCGAATAACTATCAGTTTTACAAGGAGGCTAGAACGACGTCCGAAAACTGCTGTATGTGAGAGACTAGAACTGCAAAGATTTTGTGTCAATAAATTAATAATAAATTTTCTCTCAAAATTCTACACATTTTAGAAACGGTCTTTCATATTTAGGGCACCCTGTTGATCCGATAGGCGAGCAATTTCGAAAATTGACCGTTTCTACTAATATTTTACTGTAAAAATCTGTAAGACAACTGATATAAAATTTGTGCGTGTATTAATATTACCATTTCAGGTATTTTTGATTATCACAAGAATCTCTTTTAGCTCGGTACATATTCATTTAAATGCATATCTAGCCTCAGTTTCACACAGCATATGTTATCAGCCAAGTTCGAAGCAACAGTTCTTTCTCAAACACCGCAGAAGAAAGATGGCGGCTACAGAAGCTTCTGCACATGCGCGTACTGAGGAGGCGAACGGACGGACGGACGGACGGAGAGAGGACACCAGGTGGGTTAGTTACAAAGCTGTGGAAGCGGGGTTAACGACTCCGTTCGCGGGAAAAGCCGCCAAGGAGCCTGAAACGGAGGTCACCGAATCCGTCACCAGGTTCTGTTTGCTGATAGCGCCCCGGCTGCCGCTCTTCGCTACCATTCGGGCCTGCTTGGTCTTCAGGGTCTCTCCGCGGTACGGCATCAGTCCGGTCAGACGCAGCACGAACACCAGCGGGATGAACAGGGACGGGAGGACGATCAGCACGTAGCACATCATCTCTCCCCACCACGGGTAAGGACCTTTGTCAACAACCTGGCCCTGGAGAAGAAACAATATTGCCGTAGACTAGTTAGAGACACGTGTAAGCCACTTACTTCCATAATAAATAGAGAATACTACACTGTGGATTCCATATCAACCGAGGTACAAGCCCGACCGCGGTTCGGGACCGAGGGACCATCAAGCTAGGACCGTCAAGCTAGGACGAGTACTATAGTCCAGAAATATTATCCCGCTTCTCTTAGCTTCTTTGTGATGGCCGGTGAAAGTGTAAGAAGCGATGGATTGCTTCCTTATTGACAAAGACTAGTCAGTGTCCCACTGATGGTGATTTATGATTAAACTTTAAGCTGCTAATAAACTGTTATACAAGGGCTAAGCAGTAGAAGAAGAAATAACGAACCAGTGCGGCATCCCAGCCCTTGTAGGTGATGGTCCGGGTGGCCTCGGTGTAGATGGTGGCGCCAAAAATCACCAGCATGGAGATGGGGGTCAGGAACATCCACGTCACCTTCCAGTAGATGTTCGGGCGGGAACCGGTCATGTACTCCAGATCGTCTGATAACCTGTCGATCAAATATATGTGACGTCATGTACATGAAGGAGAGTTGGAGACGATTGGGATATAGTAGCTTCCACCAGACCTTCCTACGGGGGTTCGGACAGTAGAATTCGGTAAAATACTAAATAGGGAGCACGTTGGCAGTACGTACTGCACCTGCGTGAAACCTGTAATGTATTGTGCATAGCACTTCGGCAGAACGTCTCGTTTAAGGTCGTGTTTGCATATTTAAGGATGACATCCCGTCTGTCTACTTTTCACATGCTGAGTGGGAGAAGATATCGTCTGCAAGGGGTAAGCTTCTGATGCAAGGTTGACCAAACATCCAACGAAAACCATGAAAAGTCCGGGTTTGGCACAGGCACTGTAGGGCAAAGGTCAGTATTACACGCAGGCGCAGAGGGCCTACGAAAGCAAATGTAAAGAAGCCTTTTTCTTGGGAAATGTTGTTTTTTTTGGAGGTGTATGTTATAGGTTAGGGTTGTAGTGTTTTTATTTTGTTGAAAAAACAGACTTTAGAGTCATGTTTGTGTTGTCTAGTTCACTAGAGAAGATATAGGTTTCCATGCGGTCATCAGCTGTCCAGAGGGGTCAGATGTCACTTTTGGAGGTTCGGGCAAGGGTTCCGACAGGTTCCACTGTATAGAAAATTCTGATTTTGGAGTTTTGGACACTTGAGAGGTTGGTGTGCCCTGCCAATGTGTGTTTTTCAAGGTCTAAAACTCAGGTATCTGACTTTTGACCACTTAGTTCTGACATAATTACCATATATTAACATAGGAAAGCCAATTAGTGGGCTGTGCCCTGTACGTTCTGCCGACATGCTCCCTGCGGCAAGAAGTAGTAGTGCATCAGAGCTCACTCACCTCTTGAAGCCGTAGACGTACACAATCGCGATGTTCTCAAAGAAGGCGATGATGAGTAGAGGGAAGGTCCCGCTGTAGTCGTTAAAGATGTCCAGCCAGTAGCTCCCAGAATACTGTGCGAAGATCAGCCCGACCAGGAAGCAGACGACACACAGGAGGACTGGAGAGGGAAAGAAGCAGAACATTTGGGCGCTCAGATACGCATGAAAGTAGCAGACACTGTTGTAATTTCCTGTGTCTTCGCCATATGACTTCGACGAAAACAGACGAAAAAGGAATTTCGTGATCTCGATCCAGTTTTAGCTCACTGAAGAGCTAATCTCCCACTGGTCGTAACAGAGAAGACAGATGCTATTGTACCGGGGAAATTCCCCTATCTCTTCTCGACAAGCACAATGAACAGTGGACCACCTGTCCTGAGGACTGCGACTCTTTCCAGTAGCCTGCATGTCAGGTGAGTGACAACAGCCGGGATTCAAACTCCCAACCTATTAGACCTGAGTCAGGGTCACTAACCACGCACGCTACTTATTATGAAACAAAGTTGAACATCACTTCTACGTTGTGACTGTAACGTACCAACAAGAAACTCCTTGCGCCATTTCCATATCCCGGCATCCCTCAGCGGGGTGACGACGCCCTCCAGGGTTCCGAACATGGAACTCAGCCCGAGGTTCGCCAACATGAGGAAGAACAGGATGGACCAGAACGGACCCATCTCCAGCGGGTAAAACTGGTTCATGGCCTCCGTGAAGACCACGAAAGCCAGACCAGTGCCGCCAACAGCCTGCAAAAACAAATTCATTGTCCCTGTTAAAAATCTTCGAATCTTTTCATTTATAATGCAAACCCACACGCTTGACACGTCGATGAAGGTTAGACATCAAGGTAATGAGATACACAAAGCAACTGGATAGATTTTGAAAACTGTCAGACGTTTCAAGTAGCAGCCAGTACTTTTTATCAGTGATCTTGAGTAACAATTTTCTTGTGTACACGCTTGACAAGTGAACAGCAACGCTGATATGAAAAGTGAGCCATAAAAATGAAACAAGACCCCCAAAGAACTTACGTTGTTGAGGTTGCCCTCTTTACTGCAGTAGCCGAAGTTGAAGTCCCGGATGACTGTGTCAGTAGTATTGTAGGAGCCCCACAAGTCCATGTAGTTGGAGGCTGTGACGGTGGTGTTGGTGTCGGCGAATCCGGGAACCCTCGTATCCAGAACGCCCTGGAACCTTCATGACATCAAAAAAAGAGAAGAAATTTGAGACAACAGTTCACAAAACTGACCTAGTCAGGGTCATGCCGTCAGTTTAGGCAATCTGACACCATGTATGTGTTCTTCTTCTTTTGTCATCCTCAACTGAGGTGAAGCATGATGCTTTTCCAAGTAGCTACTAAGTGCAATGCGGCTTCGCTACAGCTCACGTATTTACACTTACAAAAGCAAATAGGATCATCCCTATGCCAATCCGAAAAGTGTGTTGGGTTCTTTAACATGCAGAGGTTTGACGGTAAAAGCTCTTTCATACACAGGGCTGCCGTATGTCTTCTAATTTTAACTTTAGGACTTACGTATCTGACCGTATGAGGTTAGGGAGCAACTTATCATGTAGTGGCTTCTGATTGGTCAGAGCAATCATGACGTCGCACGAGATCAGAAAGAATTTCAGACGAACTCACTCGTGAAGGCAAGTACGAGACCGTATGACGTTAGATAGCAACTTATCATGATTGGTCAGAGAAATCATGACGTCATTTTCAGACGATACTCACTCCTGGAGGCACTTGCGGCTGTCTGTCACCGCCTTGAAGCCCAGCACGGAAAAGATGACGATGGAGGCAAAAATGGAAGTCCCGGAGTTGATGATTGCCACGACAACGGCGTCACGGGTGCAGTTGTTTTTCCTGAGGCATAAAAAACAAAAAAGTGAGACATACCTCACTACAGGAGCTACTTGATTTTCCCCATTTACTTATCATTTCTAATACTCTCTATCCGCATCTGCATGTCCATAAGCATAACACCACAGCTTCGGAGGCACTACTATATACAGGTTACACTTGTCTTCAGACTCATTCTCAGTCACTGATGAAAGATAGCAGATGCTACCTGAAATGCCTTACTCTCCGAAGAATTTATCCAGTTGCGTGATTTTTTTATTGTTTATTTACTACAGAATTCAGTACCATTTTCGATCCTCCACAATGCGACTGAGCGAAACCTCACGCAAAGGTAGAGATGGCTGTGTATACAAGAGAGCCACCTAGCAGTTTAAGTTTGAACAGCAGGCCCACCTGGGGTTGTAGCTGGAGAAAGAGATGAGTCCTCCGAACGCCACACTGAGAGAGAAGAAAATCTGCGTGGCCGCTTCCAGCCACACGATCGGGTCCGCCAACTTGTCAAGCTACGAAAATATGATGTAATAAAACCAATAAGTCGTTTTTATCAACAATAACCTTTGTCTTTTAGATAATTGTCGATGTACGAAGAATAAGATGCAATATAAATAAACCAATAAGTCTTTTTTATCAACAATATGTCTTTTAGATAATTTTCCATCCACAGAAGAATAAGATGCCATAAACCAATAAGTCGCTTTTATCAACAATAGCCTTTGTCTTTTAGATAATTGATTCCAACGAACCTGAAGTTAATTTGCTGGTTAAATCAGCTTCAATAAGGTATCGAAAAAAACTTCAACTTAGTGAGAAATAGACTCAATTTTTAGCGCAAACTGCTCTTAAGCTGTTAATTGTTTTAGTATACGTTCGTTGCGAAAAGGAAAATATATCGTCAATTCATTTTTCACTTTAGATAACTCATTTCGTAAGAGACAACGAAGGACAATCCTATATAAAATTACTACTTACCTGAAGTAGCAGTGAGTTAATGATGTAAGTGCGCTTTGGTGTTAACTGTGCTTAACTCTAAATAGCAGCAAAACAGTGGCTAAGCGTGAAGGCAACATTAGGACGACTGAAGGTTCTGGGAGCATAGAAAGTGTACCGAATGTTCTTTCTAACATTTTCCATGAATCTCCAAGTTTCCATGTTTCTCCATAAGTCCCTACGTCTCATACAGGTTTTTCCAGATTTGTATGATATTGTATTTGTAAGTTGATAAGTTGTATTCATAACTAGAGTTCGGCGGCCTCATAACTCCATGAAATGTTTAGTGTTTTTGTAAATTTTATGCATGGAGATGACCACCTTAACTGGCTAACACTCCTACTCATTATCAAAATGTGTATGCAAATTAACTTATTTGCATATTCGGTACACTTTCTATGCTCCCGTAACCGACAGAAGCGGCAGCAGCCATGCGGTCCCGCATTCCTTACCCTGGGTATAAACAAAAAAGCCAGTCCGTCGCCTGCGCCCTCTAACGTCACACCGCGGAAAAAGAATATCAAAAGCACGACGTATGGGAATGTAGCAGTGAAGTAGATAGCCTGAAACGCAAATCCAACAAACAAAAAGGGACAAAATTAAGCACACGAGAGGCACACAAGCACACACAACATTGGCCAGCTTTTTTGCGACAGGCGCCCTCTGTTGCCAGCTGCCCATATTGCATTTCCGTTCCATCCCGATGTATTCATCGGATGTTCTAAAATCTTCTGTATTGGTTGTTTATTTCTTTTGTTTATTTGTTTGTTTGTGGGCTGCTGGAACAGTGAGCGCTGGTCGCTACACACGCCACTGAGATGAATCCCAGTAGTACTTCTTACTTTAGGCAAAAACATAAACGCCAGGCCGTCAGCGGCGCCCTCTAGCGTGACCCCTCGGACGAAGAAAATCAGCAAAACCACGTACGGGAAAGTGGCGGTAAAGTATATAGCCTGTTGACAGAAAAACTATGACGTTAGACACGTACTAGATCGTTTCTAGTCGAACACGTCGAACCCCCAGTTCTATTTCGAACATCGAACCCCCAGTTCTATTTCGAACATCGAATCCCCTGTTCTCTTTCGAACACCTCCGTCAAAATCAGCGCGCCTTCAACTTCTGCATTGAGCGAGGACATTTTGCCCTCACTGAAACTACCTATGCCCCCTCCTAAAACAATTCTAGTCTGTGGATGTATCCTTCAACAAGAGTAGCATAACCCTTTTCCTTGGCCCGCTTTGAGAGTTCTTAACTGCCGAAAACGCAACCTCAAAGTTGGGCGGCAAAACCGACATTCTGGCGGCGGCGGCCGGCGCGGCCCTTCCCGCGCTGATGTTGACGAAATAGAACAGGGTGTTCGATGCGTTCGATCAGGAACGGTCTATTCTTTTGTCACCAAGCTTGACCTTCTCCCATTCTGTGTTCTGCTACCATATCTGTCTCGAGTTCTCCGTGCTAGGAAACAAAACTCTTCATAAGAATTTCTATACGTGACATCCTTCCATAATGAGCTCTCTGCGTCAACTGGGCGCCGACCGGTCAAAGACAGTTAAATAATAACCAAGTCACCTTTCAAAGTCCACGTTTGGTAACCTTCCACGTAAACAGCGCGCGTCCGGTTTGTTTTGGAGTATTTACGTCGGAACTGACGGCATATTCTTAATATAGCGGAGTTCTGACGGAACTTGCCAAAAATCTCGAAAGGAAAACGGGTGTTTGTTTACATCCTGAGCTATGCCTATTACTGTTGGTACTAGGAATCAAAGGAGGCGTGGTGCGACCTGTTTTTGTGCTGTTTTCAAACACCCGAAATATGAAATAATGACGCAAATCTACTGACAAGTGGTGGTTTATGAAATTAGAATAAAGATTTCGTTATCCAGATATTTCTAGTTTTGTCACAAAAAAAGCGTTTTCAGCTCCTTTAAAAATTTGGCAATGGTCCCGTACACACTACCATTATAGCAGGCAAATACCCTTTCCATGTCTTTTGTTCAGAAGTTTGGCAATTAATCACGATCACCAGAGTTGTTCACCAAACAAAAGAAAGGACGTGTACAGTTTGACTTAGCGGCCAGAGTGCCACTAGTATTTTAGAAGAGCTTTCAACACCGACAGAAGGGACGACTCTTTTCAAAGTATGGCTTCTGTGCAAAATACAACCGTACAATACCTGCGCACAGAACTAACATACGATAAACAAACATGAACTCTGCTTCGGTAGGCTGGAAACTCGACGTCTGTGGCCAAGAAGGTACAATCAAGGATTGCTGTGACATATCGAATGACAGAATTTTCGAACAGAACGTTCCTTTCCTTCGCGCCATTTCCATATATGGACAAGCCAGTGAATGGTAACGCACCGCAGCACGGGGACAGTCCCTCAAGGACAAGGTTTTGGCAGAAGATTACAGTTTTACTGTAAATCTGCCAACGGGGATATTTGGCACCGAAAGGGTTGACGAATGAGGTTCTTTTTGGGGGGAATTTTGTTTTGAGACGGGCCACAGAATTGGCTGGGATGTAAGCCAACAGAGGGATCGATTCCATGGGGAAAATCAATAAACTCCGAGTCGCCAAGAAACGTAGCTACGGCCGTTGTCAATATCCTTTCCACGGAGAAATGACGTCATGTTTTAGCATCGTCCTTGACTTTACTCAACCCTGAAGGACATCCTCCGTCTACCCAGAGGAAGGCACTCCAAGACAGCAATGACTTGGGTCCCCCAGAACGGTAAAAGTCGTAAAAGGAAGAGGGGAAGGCCTAAGAACACATGGCGGAGGACCTTCCAAGAAGATCTGAGAACGGCAAACATCCCCTGGGAGGAGGCAGAGACAGTAGCTGCTGACAAAAGGAAGTGGAAGCTTGCTGCCCGATGTGCCATCAGGCACAGGAGGAACTAAGGTCTAAGGTAAGGAAGGACAAGTCCCAGACGTTTTCATTGAAAAAGAGAATAAATATTTAGACACAAAATGCACGCAGAAAGCTTCCGTCCCTGTTCTTTCGTATTCTATTCAAGAGAGTCTTGCAAGAAAGGCTGGAACGTTACAGATTAAGATATGCACATCATCATCATCATCATCATCATCATCATCATCATCATCATCACGTTCTATATGAGATGCGTGTCGAATGATACCTCTTTGTTTGTTTCTTTGTTTGTTTGTTTGTTTAGTTGCCTCCTTACCTTGCCAGACGACTTGATGCCCTTGATCATACAGACGCACACGATGAGCCAGGCGGTGAAGATGCACAGCATCATCTTCCAGTTGATCCCCCCTCCCTCTTCAATGGACTCGCTCGTGTCCAGGGCCTCCCTGTACCAGAAGTATGCTGTAGGGGACGACTTCTCGCACTCCAGGACTGTACCATTCCCGGGACAGGTGGCCCAGGGGAGGGGTGCCTAGTCAACACAACCGTAGCTTCAGCATGTAGTGTGTAATGTGTTTAAAGTTAAAACTTTTGTTCCAACACAAAGGATTGTTCTCACCTAGAGCTTTCGACCAGTCACTCTGATCTTCTTCAATAAACTTCAATAGTGTGTGTTACAAGAGCTTTTTTTCAATTATAAAAACATCTTTTTAAGTCCGAAGAATAAAAGAGTTGCTTAAAAACAGTGAGTCGTTTGAAGTAGAGAACAAGATGGCGCCGGCATGACGTATGATTCAAACATGGCGGCGCCCGTGGACGCAAACAAAATCAAAACAGTCTTTTGTAAACAAAGTAAAGTGTTCAACTTACCTGGAAGGAGTTGAAGAAGTAGAAGGCGCACCACCCGATGATGACGTTGTAGTAAAGCGCCACGAGGAACGACACCGCTACCATGGCAACGCCGACCCCGCCTAGCAACGGGTTGATCTGGTTCCAGACGTCGATGGATCCCTTCCGGATCCGCTGTCCGATCGCCAGCTCAAGGTGGAAGATCGGGATCCCCTCGATCACAAGCATGATCAAATACGGGATCAAAAACGCGCCTAGGATAATCAGAAACAGTGCAATTGTTCAGATACGCCTGTTCCCAATTCAAACTTAATTCGTATCAAACGGTTATATATATATGGCAAATAATCTCCAAGCAGATCCTACGGCATGATCAAATACGGGATCAAAAACGCACCTAGGATAACCAGAAACAGTGCTATTGTTCAGATACGCCTGTTCCCAATTCAAACTTAATTCGTATCAAACGGTTATGGCAAATATCTCCAAGCAGATCCTACGGCATGATCAAATACGGGATCAAAAACGCACCTAGGATAACCAGAAACAGTGCAATTGTTCAGATACGCCTGTTCCCAATTCAAACTTAATTCGTCACAGTGAAACGGTTATGGCAAATAATCTCCAAGCAGATCCTACGGTGGCAACACAGTATCCATTGGTCAGAGGAGTGTCCATTAGCCACCAATGCCATGGACACTCCTCTGGCCAATGGATACCGTCTTGCGACCGTAGGGTCTGTTTGGAGATTAATATTAATGGCAATGCCGTCAAGTGCTGGCGATGCAAGGAGGGTTATTCGTTCAAAGTACATGGTAGTTTTCTGAAGACTGCTTATTGAGGTAATTAGTGAAAAAGGACAATTATCGAGATATTATTTATGTCCTCTTTACATTGTAACTTTTATTTCATTAGTACTTGCTTTTATACTTAGCTTTTATGGCTACTACATCAAGTAGTCTTAGCCATAATTTAAGATCTTTATGGGGGAGGGGCAAGATATATATGGGGCGAGTGCATCGTACAGTTTGTCCTGAAGAGGTTTTCGGACGTCATTACTTAGGAGTTTCACCAATAAATCAAACAACGTTGACTAAAAATACTTAAAGAAAAGGTCAAGATACGTTTCATTCTTTTACCGCTGGGCATTCAAAATAGCTAACCCCATTCCTACATTTTGTAAATGCTAAATTTGGTACCCCACACCTTGTGACGTTTACACAAGTGTCGTTGGAGACAAATGGCTTGGTCAACTCAGTCATTAGCTTTCATGGCTGTGCGAGTAAATGGACGAGAGTAAACATAGCAGGTCATTCGTGACAGGGCTTGTCACCCTGACCTGACCTCTCGGACGTTCAGATTTTTTTTTTTCTGTAAATTTTTTCAAACAAGGAGAAAAAAAAAGAAGACAAAATCACCCTGTCGTCATGAACGATTCAAACACTGGTATTACTGCTACGATATTCTATACGTATCGGCCACAAACCAAGTTGTGTCTGTCTCCAAAACTGGCCACATTATAGATGCTAGTAGGTCAGGAAAAAGTTTCAAATTGACAAAATCACCCCTTCATGAACTTACATACACGATTCAAACACTGGCATTACTGCTACGATATTCTATACGTATCGGCCACAAACCAAGTTGTGTCTGTCTCCAAAATTGGCCACATTATAGATGCTAGTAGGTCAGGAAAAAGTTTCCAATGGACAAAATCACCCTGTCTTCATGAACTTACATACACGATTCCAACACCGGCGTTACTGCTACGATATTCTATATGTATTGGCCACAAATCAAGAAATCATGTGTCTGTCCCCCCAAACTGGCCACATTATGGATGATAGTAGGTCAGCCGTCTGCCTATCGTTACACGTAGGTCGTGAATGTCTGCACATCCGCCAAGAGTGAACGTCTTCCAAATAAATCCTGGCACGGTGGTAGTGAGTGGGGGAGAAGAATTGGAAACATGCAGACGTATACATAATCGTGTTTAGCGGGGCTAAATAAAGGTATTAAACGGAAGATGGGTTGTTTAGTTTGGAGGGCAACTGTCAGTGAACCAGAGTCAATCGTTTGATAGTCTACTAAATAGCTACATGCCTTACGTTACATAAACATACGTTACATAACGTTACTAAAACGTTACAGAGAAACTACACGAATGAACTACCAAAAGCGGTAATACGCGAGAAAACCTGCTATGAAACAAACTCGAAGCTATGTATCAAGGTTTTGTCAAGGCTGTGGTGTAGTGGTATTTTTTCAGACGTATATATTTCGTCTATAGCTTCGAGTTTGTTTCATAGCAGGTTTTCACGCGTATTACCGCTTTTAGTAGTTCATTCGTGTAGTTTCTCTGTAACGTTTTAGTAACGTTAACGTTATGTAACGTATGTTTATGTAACGTAAGGCATGTAGCTATTTAGTAGACAATCAAACGATTGACTCTGGTTCACTGACAGTTGCCCTCCAAACTAAACAACCCATTAAATGCGTTCTCAAATGATGTCTACGTTTTTATCAGTACCGAATCAGATTTTGTATGAACAAACTGCGTAAAGACGTCACCTTCTTCCGTAGGAAGTGTGACGTCACCACAGTTTTAGTCACCCGCCTTACCATATGGCGCTGTTCACAAGTAGTGACGTCACAAAAAATAGGCAACGTAAGAAATAGTAGAGAAACTAAAAGAATACAGGAAAGATAACGGTTGATAGGTCCGAACAAACATCAAAAGAAAAGTAAAACAAAAGCGCTATAAAAAAAGAGAAAGAAAAACCAAATACAAAACGGCAAAAGACTAAGAAAAAGGGACTCTTTTCACACCATAAAAAATGCGCAATTTCTCAAAGCGCATAGATTTAAATTCTTAACAAGATTTGAAACCTTTTTTTTTTTTTAGATATTTCCTTGTAATTTAGAAAAGCCTGGACTAGGTTTCGGCCCCAGTGACCGTCTGGTGACCTTTTTACACACTTTTAATAAGCATGTCGGCGACAACGCCCCTTTTAATCAGGCACCTGCGCTGACCCCTTAGTAACTCCGGTATGAGTTGGTTTTTCTGTCCACTCTAAATCCAGACCACCAGGTGAGGTACGAGGTCATGTTAATAATTCACGCTGGTTTGGTTAACGTTCCAGATTGTCTGAAACTTGACAGCGGCGACTCTGGATCGAGAGGTCACGGGTTCGATTCCTGGCATTTATGAATAGACGTTTTGTGCTCGGGAAAGGCACTTCACACGACTTTCCACACTCCACCCAGGTGTAAAATCGGTACCTGACTTTGGCTGGGGCGATAAAAGGCAGTTGAAGGAGAGGGATGGGCTAGACCTTCCAGTACCGTGCCCTAGACACAGTGGATTAACAACCCACTGCCCCTACGGCCTGAAAACTTAACCTTTTTTTTTTACTGTAACCTTATGCAACTAAATATGGTGGAAGCTTGCATGCTTTCTTTTCTTGTCCGAATAAATACAAATGATAGTGACGGCCCCTCCCCACTCAAATGATTGATACGGTTACTTGTACAAAGAGACGTTTCTGTGATCGACGGATGGCTGTGTGGCCTCTGTTTTTTAAGAACCTATTTGATAAGGGCGTTAGTTTAGTTCTGTAGTCTTTGCAAAGCGCTACTTTTTTCCTTCAGCCACATTTGAGGTACGCAACAATCTACAAATTCGTTCAAACATCATAAAAAAACTACTACTTATGAATTTAAAGGCAAAACCTGAGACCATATATTCCGTACTAGTCTGTATATATTGCTAGCTTTAAACGTGTCATTTTCATAACTTTTTTTCGGACCCAGATTTTAAGTAACTGGCTCATTTTTTTACTCCTTCGTTGTTTTAACTTCAATTACTATAGTCGGTTTGATATCTTGTTGCATCTCTTTACTTCTTCATTTGCGGTTTGATGTTAAACTAAAAGTCTTTGTTCGGACCAGATAGCAGGCAGACTTTGGACGTTAGTTCTATCTTATCAGCGTAACTTTCCTTAGGATAATGATTAAACCGGGATTGGTCTCACTTTTAAGGTACATGACGTCACATTCTTCCCGCCTACCGAAGTGGGTCGGAGGAAAACTCACGTTTAACGCTTCAAACTGAACGTTTTTTTTTAGCCTTTTTACCAGTGCAGAACAACTTCGTAGACACTGCTTTGTAATTTTCACATGGCGAACGTTTCTGAGGGTCGAATCTAATATGACACCATAGCTCAAGATATTTGAAGGATATCATGATGTAAGGGCATTAAACACAACGTACACGCCTACAAAAATCAACAACTTAACCACCCTTAAGCAGGTGAAATATCCGGTACGGCCCGGTCACATGCGTCGTACGATCGTACTAAGAGCTTTCTTGAGATAGTCGTGCGTGTATCCTGCAAAATTCAGCTGTCTTGTTACGGAAAACGCTGTCTTAGATCCTTGTCGGCGGTTGGTTCTGTCACAGCCGACATGAAAATTCTATGGCATCAAAATCGCGCGACGACCTACGACGAATGTGACCGCGCCCGAATGTCCAAGTAGATCTTTCGGTGGCTGCAAGACAGTATCAAATTGGCAAGACAGTATCACCGTTTGGCTGTCGTAAAAAAAATACCAGTACAAAAAAACGTAGCCCGATAAAAACGTCTAAAAACACGTCAAAAAAAGCCGAAGCTTAACCTCTGCTTGGAGAGTAACCGCGCCCTTAAACAATTAAAAAACAAAGCGGAAAAGGCAGAATCTAATCATTTCTAGGTCTCTTTCTAGGTCTCATCAAGACCTACCCACCTCCCAAGTTTCATGACAATCCATCTAAAGCTTCTTGAGTTATCGTGATAAACCACATACATACATACATACACACAAACGCTACAGAAAACATAACCTTCTTGGCGAAGGTAAAAAGGAAAAGGCAACTCACCGCCTCCGTTCCTCTGACACAGGTAAGGGAACCTCCACACGTTTCCCAGCCCCACGGCGAAGCCGATCTGGGACAGCAGGTACTGGATCTTGTTGTCCCATGCCGGGCGGTCCTCCGCAGCCTCGTCCTCCTCCAGCACAATCTTCTCCTTCCCCGTACCTGACTCTACATTGGCCAGCTCCACGCCGTTCTGTTCTATCACCTCATCCCCCATCTTGGTATGGTAGGAACTGCTCGTCCTTCTTCTTCAACCACGGGCAGACAAGTGAGCGAGTCTCGGAGGTTTTTTTGGGGGGTTGTTTGCTCGTTTGTCTAGGTGCAAGATGTGGCGAGTTGAAGTATTTCAAGCCGGCCTTGTTCCAACACGCGGTCGGGTTTGTACAGGTGTATTCTCGGCGTTGATAGAGTCTTATAGACACACCTGTGGTCGGAATAATGGGTTGTTAAGGGTTGATGGCGGGGTTATCGAGTGATTTACAATTGGTAGGAGATGAAATGTGAAACGCTTTTATTGTGTTTCTCCCTAAACTGCAGTAAACGCTTGTAACTGTTAGAAGAGTGTAGCAACTGGGAAATAGGTGTGTATCTGAAAACACGAGTTGGTGTTTTTGCGGTAGGTCTGTGTTCGTAAAGGTAACAAACGTTGTTTCAGTTGTGGTCGTTTTGTGGTAGGTTGGTGTTCGTAAAAGTGCCAAAGCGTGTTTCAGCCAGCGAAAGGAAAGACAGAAAAGTTTACATACTTCATAAAAGTGTGACGCCAGCGTGAAAATTAGCAATGTTACCCCCATGTCACACATAGCCGGCCATGGCCTCCCGACCTTCCCCAGACCATGGTTGTGAGTTAGTCGTGAGCAAGGTTATCTTTGGTTGGGAGGTAGTCTGCAAGGTTGCCAACTAGTCTTTATCCCAGCCGACTGTACATTTTGCCAAATCAAACTCAGGAAAGTCATGATTCTTCTTAGATACGATCAGAGGAGCAAACTGGAGTTAGAATAGGATGGATTCCAAGCTACTCCCAACAGAAGTAGTCGGGTGATTTACGATGACGTTTGGCACACTGTCCGCCCAGAAAAGCGCCACAAAACCGTGGTGGGAAACCAAGCATGCAAAGTAAACGTACCGAGAGGACAACTTTAGCGCAAAAGGACGGAAATACCCCCTAATTACTGATAAGTCAACCATTTCTCCCCGATATCTTTCACACCTAACCCTTTGATTAGATCCGTTAAGGTAATAATTCATGTTCACGTGCGTTTTACGAGAATTTTATAGTCATTTTTTAAGTAATTTATTACGTTGTTTTCCCAAAACAAACCAGACCGTGCGACGCCTTCCGATGTTGCTACGGTCGTTTTATGGACGCTTTCACTCAAACCAAACATATCATAGAAGATGTGGTGTATTACTAATCTCCAGGCAGATCTTTTGGCGGCTGCAAAGACAGTATCAAATTGGCCAGGCAGTATCCATTAGCCAGGCAGTATCCAATACACCACCCAAGTTGGGCTGGCATAAAAAAAAGATACCAGTACAAAAAACAAAGCCCGATAAAAACGCCTAAAACGTCAAAAATAAGCCGAAGCCTAAACCTCTGCTTGGAGAGTATTGTATTACCAACTTGCTATAGCAGATTGTTAAACTAAAGCGAAGAAATGACCTGAAATCTAGAAGCATACACGTAAATAGAGCGTCGGCAATATTTATGACACGGCCTCTTAATACTAACCCGCGTGACGCACTTATTAGGGTGGGCTGATTCACCTTTGTTTACATCGTTCCACAAATAATACCGCGAAAAGGCGCTCAGTAGTAGAGCCGGTGAGTTATACAAAATTAATGACCGGGAAACAATAAAACGAAAAAGAAGTCGTTATAACCTTTGGCGGGAAGAGCTTGGTGAAGTTCTAGTTCTACATGACCTTCTGTATTTCGATCGCGCGTGTTTGTAGTGATCTCG
Source organism: Branchiostoma floridae x Branchiostoma japonicum (assembly GCA_013266295.2). Classification (NCBI taxonomy): domain Eukaryota; kingdom Metazoa; phylum Chordata; class Leptocardii; order Amphioxiformes; family Branchiostomatidae; genus Branchiostoma; species Branchiostoma floridae x Branchiostoma japonicum. The sequence continues at coordinate 3,407,325 of CM023839.1, forward strand.
TATGTTGTATAACGTGGACGCACGCCCTGCTTAACTAAACATCCTTGTTTGAGTACCAGCAGCTCCAGGCAGCCCACTGAACACCGCTGTTCCCGTTACGCGCCATTTTCACAAGGAAACAAGACGGTAGTCACTGGATTTAAAACGTTCTAGACAATTAGAAACAACTAGAAATAAGAACTAATGATAATTAAGAATAGAAACTCGTTGTACTAATCAATATTTAGTCATTTGAGTGATACAGAAACAAAGAAAGCGCAAAACAATTAAAATTACGTTGTCGTCGAAAAAAAGGTAGTTTTACTTACTTTTAAGGTTGAACCTTGTCGTTGAGATGCTCCTCAAGTTCTCTCAGACTTCTTCAAGACTAGAAGATGCGCTGTATGGACAGAAGAAGGCGTAAGTTGAAAAGTACGTTTTTGTTATTACGGACCACAACAAAAACAGTTCTGTACCCCAGCGCGGCTTAGGCTATTCTGACTCAGGCCCGGTGTGTAACAACATACAATGACTGGGCGCGAGTCATGTGTGCCCATCTTATCAATGTTTAACATCTGGTAACGTATAGGAGCCCCTTGCCTTTTGTATGCGGCTATTATGGTTTATTGACCCAGTGCCGACGCCCCTTTGGGAACACAATGTTGCTCGGAAGGGCGGGGAAAGGAAATAAAGAAGAAACGAGAAAAGAGAAGTCACGCGCTCGGTCAATTGTTAGTTTCCGATATGCACAACGTTCGAAACGGTTTAGACTACTGTCACTTTCACCGTCACTTTCATTTATCGGGAAAACCAATAAAAACGCGGCTGTCTAAGATTGATTGTGTAAGGCGGGTGCACCTGTGCCGTGTTTACATTTCAAAGCATTTATAAGTTGTGACGTACTTATCGTTATAAAGTCGACAATCCTAAACATATGTTCGTGTACATATGGAATTTTAGTCATGGAAAAATGCACTTAGAAACAAATGTTTTAAACACGTCAATATCATCAGAGCCAGTCAACACTTTAGACCTCATCTAGAATGTAGCTTTCTTACAGGGATACCTTCATGTGTCAAAGTAAGTTTCTGCGACAAAAAATAGGAGAATAATATACAATGTATTCATTCAACATCTACTTGAAAATTTCAGCATGCGAAATTTAACACTGTTCTGACTCTTCGCTTGCACTTCTCTACATACCCTTAAGGGAATTGGTACATCCCAGCATTGAATTGCTTAGTACCCCACAACGGGCGATACCATTGAACTTTTAGGTTTGGACAGGTACCAAATTTATGTATGATCGTTCAATCAAATTTAACTGAACGTCATTTCACAATACTTTTGTCAACTATAACGTGTAAGTCTATATCAAACACTCAAATTAATGACTCAAATAACTAAGTTACCCCGTATAGTTTGCAAAAGAGCGATACTCATAATCTACATATCAACAGCTGCATATCTTTACAAAGGACAGTACAGCTCGCTTTGGATACAATTGATCCAAGTACACGTATGTATGACACGCTATCGGATAACAAGCTTGTTACAGTAGACCGTGAAATCTTCGCAGCGGTTTTATTATATTATATCATTCGAGAACTCACTACATCGCGAATATATGAGAATACTATATGATCTGCCTTGCTTTGTTTTACTTCGGCTGCTTCAACCGCGAACTTAGAACGCATTTCCCCCTCCTACCGTGACTCTTAAAACTCAGTAAATCAATGTACAGTATATCAGTATGACTGACGAGTGGTGCAGGCTTAGCGGGAAAATCCAAGTTTACATAAAACATTGAATGGACGACAATCACACAGCTGAAACCATTCAGCCACGCCCAAGTTGCCAAGTGTGTGAGGTGGATATATATACTCTACAAGCAGAGGTTTAGGCTTCGGCTTATTTTGATGTGTTTTCGGGCGTTTTTATCGGGCTTTCTTTTTTGTACTGGTATCTTTTTTTAAAACCAGCCAAACGGAAATAGATACTGTTTTGGCAAATGGATACTGTCTTGCAGCCACCAAAAGATCTGCTAAGAGATTGTACTATGGGTAGGCGGCGTCAGTTATATGATATATCTAGTACCAACAATGGTACTTGTATACTTGACCCAAAAGATCACAGAATCAAAGGGTAATATGATAGTATTAACATGTGTGTCCTTAACTCAAGTCAAGGACGCGGATATGCCAATCATCTTTCAATTCAGTAAGTTCCGACAGAATTTTAAAAAAATGTTGGAAGGCCTTGGAACACAACAAAGCTAAACATCCCAACCTATATCATACATCTATATCATCGTTATTGCCTTATTTGGACATCAAAATAAACAGAAAATCCTTAGTGGCCAACAATTTGCATATACTATGAGCGCATACGCGTCACAATACTAAGGCATGGGCATAGGCGTGGCAAAACAAAAATACAGGAGTCAATTGAAAATTAAGAAAATAAAAAATAAAAAATGAGGTCATCTCAAACACGATATCTAACATGTCTAATTAATTAATATCTATTGTCAAAACTATAACCTGTTATCAAATACTCGAAATAGCAATATCATCATATATAAGCATATAGAAGATTTGGATACTACAATGTGATAAAATTTGGTGTTTCCACGTTCAATATTGCTATCGTCCATGATCAAAAATCCCCACTAACCTGAAAAATCGTTGGATAACCTTATCAGCAACTTCTCACCATTAGTACAAATCTGAGCTGTTAAAAGATGTCTTATCGTAACGGGAAGCGTAAGGATGTTGTAGAGGAATACACCTAAACGCACGTGACAAGCATGGAGGACCGCATCCACACGTGACTTCAGTGTGCATGTGAACAACGCGTGATCAGAGCGTGATCATTCCGGGCGGCCGCCGCCACTGTTTAACATAACTTTGATCGATTTGCTCGACTGTCATGGATGTAGGTCTGTTTGGAGTATACGGAGAGGGATGTACCAAGTGCCATCTGCAAGAGCCATGATTTTTTTTCTTATTTCAAAAGAAGTGCAAAGAATGTGCAAATAAACAAACACACACACAGAGAGAGAGAGAGAGAGAGAGATAGCGCACATACACACACAGACATCCAGAGAGGGAGAGAGAGAGAGAGAGGGAGAGAGAGAGAGAGAGAGAGAGAGAGAGCACAGAGAGAGAGAGAGAGACACACACACACACACACAGAGAAAGAGAGAGCACAGAGAGAGAGAGAGAGAGACAGACACACACACAGACAGACACAGAGAAAGAGAGAGAGCACAGAGAGAGAGAGAGAGAGACAGACACACACAGACAGACACACACACAGAGAGAGAGAGAGAGAGAGAGAGAGAGAGAGAGAGAGAGAGAAACACTGTGAAAGTGAAAAAGGGCGATAATCACCTATTTGACCCTATTTCCTGTGTATTACTTTCCCAATACACTTTTGGGCGGGGCGAAAGGTGCACAGGTATTTGGTAGTACCTCTCGGCTACGGAACACCTGTCACTTAAAAGGGCATCAATAAAACCCGACGACACACACATGCCTGGAGGCTTTTAGTCTTCTTGAGAGACAGTCTATCAACTGTTACGGTGTAATTACTATTTACGAACTGGTTCAATCTCGCTACATCTATGTAAGGTGACAGTACAAGATTTCAGTGGATATATCTACCCGAAATGGTTAAATGAACACTCCCCTACATCAAGACTGGCACTGTCCAGGAACGTTTTTGAACAGTCCCTACTACGGAATAGTCAAACGCTTGAAGCGATGCCTGTCGACAGGACTACAGAAACTAGAACACACACTATAATTCATCCGTACGTGCTCGAGAAACAAACCATTGAACCAAAGTTGACACCAAACATACCCTAGAATCTAGGCCACACGGAACTAGCTGTGATATAAGATGTTTAACAAGGACTTGTACAAAGGTGTATATGCGCACCTGCAAATAACTGTAAACTATTAAACTGTCAAAAAGTCTGATAAAGCGACGCGATATAGGGCTTTCTTGCTAACTTTCTGACGTATGTAAGTGTTGCATTTGAGCAAGGAAGTTTTTAAATATAATTTCTAGGTGAAAAGAAGTTTACCGTTTGAGCAAGGAGGTTTAAAAAAGCCCTAATTGGAGTGAATCTACAAAATGTAACGCATCTATCAAGAAGGTCTCTTTTCTTTTCTATCGCCTTCCAAGACATTCGGGAATGCCAAGGACGTCTCTAAGAAGTTGCCAAGAAAAACAGGTGGAGACCTTCACAGACACTTTCAACATCCGGGCACTCCAGTCCATTTCGAGGCTGGTGAGTTTACTTTAAAAAGGTTTACCCCTTCATGGAGTGGTATGACCCAGTCACTAGGTATGAAGGGATATATGTACATGTTCTAAGGATAAACTTCGTATTATGGTATTGACTATTAACTTGTCTTTTTCTCTTCCTTTATTTTTTAGAATTTCGCATTGACCCCACCCACCCAGTGACGTCACTGGATTCTCGCACGAATGGATCATCGCTGATTGGCAGTTAACCTCAAACATGACGTCACCTTATTAAAAATTGATATCTCATATCATACAAATGAAAAGTTCTATTCACCATTACCACAGCACGAAATGTGATCCTATAATTTAATATTTTTCAACTGACTAGGGCTTTCTCGAAAACAGACAATTCAAAACAAAAACATACGAAAAATCATCATGAAACAATTTTGAGCTGTAATTTACAACACAAGAAATTGGACGCACCCAAATTTGCGACTGCACAACTCCAGTTTTCAGTTTACAATGACTTCTACCAACACAGATGAACTTTCAAGATGATACGAAAAATCATTTACGTTTTAAAGATTTCGGACGACTTGTAATGGATGAAAAGGAACGTACTGAAAAAAGAATCAGCGTAGCAAACATGTGTGCAAACGTTTTGAGGCAACCATACTGTATCAGAGCATTTAATGGTTTGTCCCTTAAGGGTGTACATATGGCTTTCAAAAACACCAGGAGCATTGTTGTATTTCACTAGAGGCCTTATCGCAGAAGACAAAGTTGACGTTACGTAATGGTATTTGTCATACCAGCTCTGCCCAGCTTCAGCGGTGTTTGCTGTTTACACTGTGAGGCACATGGCCGCGGTACAAGGCCGAGTAACACCGCCGGCTTTATCACTACAGGAACGGTACTCTCCAAGCAGAGGTTGGTGGGGGAAAGATCGTTACCTTTTTATAGGCCAGGGTTGGACAAGTTTTTAAAAATCCACTTGCCCTATCGGGCAAGTACATGGTTATTTCTACTTGCCTGAACCAACCTTACACTTGCCCAAAATATACATGACATTTTATGCATTTTTACTACCAGCAAGGAAATTATTTTATTCTAGAGTTTATAATGCTGCATGCTTTTTTTATCAAAATAAGGTGGTTTGAGACTTGCAATGGATTTTCTGACAAAAAAAGGGCATTAATATAATATCATTATGGCAAAATGATGAGTAAGTTTGCTCTAAACACCGTAGCTCATTTAATATAAACGCCCTTCTGCTTGGAGAGAAGGTTGGCAGAGGCAGCTGGAAAGAGTAGAAGTTGGCCACATACACAGATAACATGCCAGGGGAGTTAGTCCGCTAAAGGAGTACAGTTGGCCACTCTGAACTGTACTCCTTCAGCGGACCAACTCCCCTGGCATGTTACCTGTCTATTTGGCCAATGTCTACTCTTTCCAGCCACCTCTGAAGCCTGGTAGAGCCTACTTGTAGAGTACAATAGTCCCACGAATGTCCTCTATTCTTCTTTCGCCATAAACCTTTGGTAGGACTGGCCTATCGTGTGACCGGGGGCTAAACGGTTTTCGGCGCAGCGCCAGAAAAACGTTATTGCTTTCCACAGACCCAATCGATCAAAGTAAATCTGACTTTCACCGTTGTAATTTTCACGCTGACGCAGATCGTAACGGCCTACGGCTTTTCTCATGCGTAATTTATGGCGTAGGCGACAACTGTGACTCTGCTGACGCAAATTGTAAAGTTGAAGTAGTAGAGTTACGATGGAACGCGACACATGATCACACATCTAACATTAACAACGGTGAAATTTCATCTGTAAAATACCTGGAGATAGAGCACAGTCATATCCATTGATCCAAATGACAGTCAAAACGTTAACACATTTCAAGAGAACAAAAATATTTTTGGAAACTGATCAAGCAGGAATTAATGGAATTGCGAGGGGAAAAGAAAACGAACAAAATAACCGAAAATATACGATACCTAACTCGACAGCAATGCAAGCCACCACCTATACCTCGAACGAAGAACTTGAAAAACAAAGTCTGGAAACTTGGCAAAACTTCTTGTTGATTTCAAGATCACACCACCTGATGATGCAATAGCCAAGATTCGGGCGAAAACAAAGAGGCGACAGGATGTGGACAAGGACAAGGTGACAAGCGAACATCCAACTCCAAGCTGAACTAACATGTGCCGCGCATTCCGTATATCTGAAACCGGTGCGCGGTTTGCATACGCCGAAAACCTGCTTTACACACACCCAGTATTGTATGCTAAGGGTAGTTGTGAGGATTATGTTAAAATGGTTTAATTGTGTGCTCTTTGGACTGAAAAGATCATCTCGTCGATAAGTTTTAACACCTGACAGCTAATCTGACTTAATCTTTTATACACATACTAGAGACTGTAAGTTTCCGGGTAGGTTTGCGTATTATTCAAGTTTCCGGGTAACATTTTTAAATGTTTTTAAAAGTTTGCGTATTTACAACACGGTAACTTGAAGCCTAAAATTGTTTGCGCTTTATATTTGTCTACAACATGATGAAATGAAATTTTACTCTCCAAGCAGAAGTTGAGGCTTCGGCCTATCTTTGACGTGTTTTAAGCGTTTTTATCGGGCTTTCTTTCTTGTACTGGTACCTTTTTAGCCAGCCAAACGGGTGGCAAATGGATACTGCCTTGCGTATTTGATACTATCTTGCAGCCACCAAAACATCTGCTTGGAGGTTAATGAAATTTCCCTTCGCCAAGTTCCCGAAATAATAATAAAAAATTCAGTCGACCATTCCTGACTGAAAAGGCTCGCCGCGTCCATTGACCTTCAAACGAAATAGGAAACATGCTTTGCCTATGTTAGCAATTTGCGCGGACTACTCGCCGCGAAGTGAGAACAGACGTATCCAGAATAGGACTCGTACGATGGGCACCCCACCGGGTGAGGTGCGGCCGCAATGTTGGATTGACAGAGCACGTCGGCAGAACGTACTGCACCTGCGCGAAACCCGTAATGTATTGTGCATAGCACTTTGGCAGAACGTCTCATGTAAGGTTGTATTAGAGCATATAAGGTTGACAGCCTGTCTGTAGTTTTCAGATGTTGTATAGGAAAAAATATCGTCTGCAACAGGCAAAATTTTAATGCAACGTTGACCAAACATCTAACGAAAAACGTGAAAAATCAGGGTTTTGCGCAGGCGCAGTACGTTCTGCCGACGTGCTGACTGACAGCTGTGTCAGGCGACCTTCTCGTCCACTTGTTCGGACAGGATTAGCACGGTCATGACGTCAGTCATCGGCCATTTGGGAAACTTACAAAAACGTTCATCTCCAAGCAGATGTTTTGGTGGCAGCAATACAGTATCAACTTGGCCAGGCGGTATCCAATACGCCACCCCAAGCTGGCGAAAAAGGTACCAAACGCAAAAAGAAAGCCTGATAAAAACGCCTAAAAACACGTCAAAAATAAGCCGAAGCCTAAACCTCTGCTTGGAGAGTAGACGAACACTTCGTGTAGAACGCCGGCAGAACGTACTGCGCCTGCGCAAAACCTGGATTTTCGCTGGATTTTTGGTCAACGTTGCATCAGAATTTTGCCTGTTGCAGACCATATCTTTTTCTACACAACATTTGAAAACTACAGACGGAATGTCACCCTTATATACGCAAATTCAACCTTATATGAGACGTTCTGCGAAAGTGCTATGCACAATACATGACGGGTTTCGCGCAGGCGCAGTACGTCCTGCCGACGTGCTACCTCGTGTCGGCATTATCATGGCGGCACCTGTCCGGAACGATTTCAACTTTTTCCTGGAAGACTGCCCAAACCAACACTCCAACCATTTCCTGGAAGACTGCCCGAGTTATCAGCACGTTTTCCCAGATATAAATAAGTGGGTCAATGGATGTGTCATCATATATTGGGCAGTGTATTTAACTCTTTGACTTTGCCTGCCCCCTCCCTCTATATAGACATAGATATATAGATAGAGATAGAGATAGAGATACATGTACATACTTTTAAAAAGGTCACAAGTTAACACCCTAACAAAGTACTAAAGTATACTTATACTCCGTCAATGTACATCAGTCAACCGTAACTTTTGTTAAGCCTTACCTGTAAGACTGTGTGGCTCGGCAACAATACAGAATCACCAAGTCAAAATCGCTCCACCAAAAGCCAAACTCTCCACTGACTTGTATTTGGATTTATCCCAAAGCTTTAACTTCCCTGCCTAACTGGTATTATAGTATAAACATCTGTGAATGTCAAATCTTCGCTACGGTGATGTTTGTAAGGTCCGAACTCGATGTAAAGATACACAAAGGACTTGAGGACAGGATCTGCTGATGCCCACGTGCTGATCTCTACAGTCCCATACCCGGACGTACCCGTACATCTGTGTGGCCTTGTCACGCATACCGGCGCGGACCGGTCTAGCTCGCTGAAAACCTTTCAGCGCCGTTCTTTATGTAGCCATGCCCTGGACATGTGCCAAAACAAATACGGTCAACATCGGCGTTTAGAGCAGAATAGGGCTTAAGAATCGGGTCAATGTTCTTTTGTGATTGCTACCTGAACATAACAACAACAAAGGTAGTCTGGGTGAGCGTATTCTACAAAGAGACTCAAAGAACTATAAACTTTAAATAAAATAATTTAAGCTCGTCATATGTTCATAATTATGAACATAACTACGTAACAAAACAATTTTCTGAACTTTTTGAACCCCAAAACTATATTTTCACTCTTTATTCTCAAATTGAAATTCAATGACTACTTTCGCGACCTCGAAACCAGTGCTTGGAAAAACTCTCTACCACCTTGGACAGTGCGTTTTGCTCTCAAGGTTTCAAAGCCGGAAATTCCACAATCGAAGGACACAGACAAGAATCTTTTCAAGGGCGGCTCAACCTCTAAGCCTGAGGCAGTTACAGTGAGATGAACATCACACAATGCGACTAAAAAGAACATACTGATAACGCAAGGATCTATTTCCTGCAACAATGATCCCGTTCTTGAAGAAGATTTAAAAACCAATTTAGCAGGTTTAAGGAGTTAGCTGCACCTTAGATGAAAGGCGACCTCCCTTTAGCCTAATTTTAGCCTCGTCGCAGGCTTTTTGGGCTGCTTACTGATTGTTTCTGATTGCTACCGTGTTCTGATGTTTGTCTAGCGAACACGGGATTAATTAATCAGAACTGTGATACAATCGCAGAAAATAACACATACTTATGATGACAAAAAAGAAGCCATCGAGGAGACTGTCATTTGCCTAAAACCTGAATACATTTCCTTGTTTTCTTTTGCTTTGTTTTGTTTCGTTCATTATCCTACAATACACCCGTACCCGTCTGAACCAGATCATCTGAATGACAAATATTTCCACACAAACACCACACAGACCACCAAGCGATAAGAACAATTTGACAACCGGTCCCAGATTACCTAAAGCTAGTCTCCACCAGGCTCCTTTGCAGGCTGAATAAATAGTAGAAATCGGCCGAAAAAGGGATATAAATTATAATTGGCCAGAGGAGTTAGCCGGCCATACAAGCTCCAATCTCCGTGCAGGCAAATGTGCAGGCTAACTCCTCTGGCCATTAAATATCCCCTTTTTCGGCCGATTTCTACTATTTATTCAACCTGCAAAGGAGTCTGGTGGAGACTAACTCACTCACATTGCCAGCCGGACTGTAGACAAACTTGCTAAGCGGACAGTCCAACAGTCTCGCGGCGGCCTGGCCAGCGGAAGGTCCGTCTGAAATCGGACACGTGGCCTCTAAGAACCATTCATGCTATTAGGGGTCGTGAATTCCGGCCTTGGTCACTCTGTAAATTACATGTTTCCGTGTCGCAAAACAGATGCCTGCGAAACATCACTAGTATTCATGGCAATTCGCAATAAAACATGGATGATAAGTTAAGATGGCACGATTTTGAAGACAACGTTTCTGTAAAATATTACGAGCAAGGACATTATATAACTGCATGATTAATAATGTCCTTGATTACGAGAGATATCAGTGAATAGTTTCTTCAGGTTGGTGAGTCACTGAATAAAGAGACTCTTTCTACACAACCAAGTGTTTTATTCAGCCGACGTTTCGGTGACCGTCTGTCCTAGGAAGGTGACAGACGGTCATCGAAACGTCGGCTGAATAAAACACTTGCCTATGAAAAGAGTCTCTTTATTCAATTACGAGAGATACCATTTATATAAGGGCCATCGTATCGTCAATAGTAACGACATCCTTTTAAAAAGGGGAAGCCCTACAATGTTTAATAAACAAATTTGTTGGCGATAAAGGCGCAAAGTTTTGACTGCATTGTTTATAACCCAAATAGTGTCGCTGTATGTCAGCTGGCAGTGTAAACGTGTTTCCTCACGATCTACCGACATCCAATCTTCCCTGCTCCCCATTTACACATTGTTGTAACGTTAGACGCTTCCTTCCACACTCCAAACATGCACCTCGATACTCAAATGACAAATGTTTTCTTTTTACGCCCTTTTTGTCCTGTAATTTCTCCTATATAAACAAATTGTCACTGCTAGGAACTATTATTAAACACTTATGTATATCCGGTCATTAAAAACGCGACATCTATATATATTGGTCACCGTTTCTTCTCTCTTCAGGATCGGTATTTTCAAAAAATTATTTTGGACCTGAATTCCTGGAAGTGGGGTGAGTGAACTGCTGTTCCGGGAAAAGGCAACAAACCCAAACCACATTTAGCTCTCGAGTACTTCCTCAAAGTTCCTGCTCTACATAGCGTCTGCATAGAGTAATACTGTAGCCTCTACCAGGCTTCAGAGGCGGCTGGAAAGAGTAGAAATTGGTCAAATAGACAGATAACATGCCAGGGGAGTTGGTCCGCTAAAGGAGTACAGTTTGTCGCGTATTCCACTGTCATGTTACCAGTCTATTTGGCCAGTTTCTACTCTTTCCAGTCGCCTCTGAAGCCTGGTAGAGGCTAAGTCTGTACAATGGTTTGTGTTTTAAGAAACCCAAAGGGATTTTACGCTTCTTTTAATGATCATGATGAGGATTCGTATTGTATGGCTGAAAAACCTTCTTTGCAACAGCACTACCCCTACCTCTTCACTTCACATCATTACCACAATAGGCAGACTATTTTCATTAGTGACAAGGATAAGGACCACCCTCGATCCGGCTGGTCCTTTAATATTGGCGGTGTCTCAGTTATCTAACTCCCGCCCATCTTTCCTATCACTCCTCCCTCGACAAAATCAAAACATTAAGTGATTGACAAACCTTTGAACGCCCTGCCATATATGTTAATGAGGCCAGAGCAGTTCGGAGAATAGAATGCTATTTCTGGTCATGGTAGACACAATATCCGAGGAACACGGCAAGGACGTGAACTTGGAGAGTGATCAGTTTATGGGGTTCAGTTAGATGTTATTGTAGATCAGTGTGACTAGTGAACTTTGTAACACCCGCGCCCTAACGTTAAATAGCGACTCTGGTATGTGGTTTCATTTTCAGCTGAAGTACTTAGAGCGAGCTCAACGTTTCTGAACCTCTTTTATTTGAAGTACAGTATATGAAAATAAACACATTAAGTCTTATCGATTGGCTAGAGGGTCATATGCTTTCATGAGTAAATATTTTTAGTTTGAGGGTGTTATAAACTGAGAACCTTGCATGGATTTTTTTATGATTGGGTAGGCATTGCCTTTAAATGAAGAAACAATAAAATATTACATGTCTCGAAACGTACGAGAAATGCCAACTATGATATCATGATATACGATACATCCATTTCAAATAGTAACATTTAAAAACTAAATTGACCGTGAAGAGGAAGATAATATTTATACATATATTTTACATTCAGTATCTGGTCTATATTTGGCATGTCAAGTACTATAAGAGCAGCCGGCTACCTGGCCGGACCATACTTAGTACTTGCTTCTACTACTAGTATATAGCACATTTATGCAAATTTCAGATGGTCAAGTTTGCATCATAAAAATCAAGGCAGTTCGAAAATCTACCTCTTTTTAACGCCAATTGCTAATCTCAGATTCTATCACATGATAGACTAGAGCGTACGCCTGTTACTAAGTATGGAGTAGGAATGTTTCTGGAGTGCTGCAGTCATAAATTTACAAAGACGCTGAAGAGTCGCATCGCTTCAAGTTACTGTATATTTAAAACGCCTCAGGGCCTTAGTTATATCTAAACAAATCCAAACTAAACTAGATCATTGGTTACTATGAAATCTAGAAGAAAGATGTACTTACGAAAGTTAGAATTTTACGGTCGAACGGTCGCACATGTATGAAGAACAAAAAGACTCCAGTGCTAGTCGAACTCAGCAGTACGGGTGCATTGTGGGAGGGGTTCGATCGAACAGGGAGGGGGCGTGTCATTAATCTTCCGGCTGTGATTGGCCGGACAGGTGGTGAGGGACATTCCACCCGGGGGTAGGTAGGGGGTGGGGTGGGGTACGGGCCGCGATGGGGGGACGCGAACTTTCGCTAATGTTGTTGTGAAAGTATCTTGTAACCTGCGCCCAGACATGTGATACGACTTGATGAATACGGCACAATGTAGGCTCGTTATGGTTGCTGCGGGCTATGGGATAGTTTGGCGCGTTAATTGCGAAGTCTTCTCGGAAGAAAAGAGCCAGCAGTCCTCCCAACGGGGGGTCGTCGGGGAAAGTAACCGAGCCGAGGCTGTACAGACTACATGGGGAGGCGGGGTCGGAGAAAGTTCAGCAGTGGGGAGGGACCATTATGTTGTTACAGTGGTGGTGGCTGGATGTAGAGTATCGTACAGAAAATGTTCGAAAACTGCCCAAATAGCCCATTGCTAGAGAGTAATGAAGTTTCCCTAACCATAGCTAGGTACTCATTTTCACCTGAGTGAAGTGAGGAAAGTCGGGTAAAGTGCCTTTCCCAAGGGCACAACATCAGGGCATGTTGGAGGATTCGAACCCAGGACCTATGGGTTCTGGGCCAAACACACATTAAACCCATTACGCCACACGATCCAAAACTGGATCAGTGAATGTGAATTCAAATCAGAATCAAAAGCAAACATTCGCAAAAGAAGTTTTATAAATTTTCAAACATATTTCTTTTATATATGTCATTAGAACGCTGGCAGTGTACATTAGGGAAGATTTTAACTTCACAGTATAATTTTCATCCCTCTGAAATTTATGTCCAATTCTCAGAATTTGAAGTGTGAACTTTCCTGACAAAAAAAAGACTTGCGTGTCTGCCATCCATACGTCTGTCTTTCCTCTATGTTGCCGTCCGTCTGCGCAGCCCCGTCCCGTGACTTGGGCTTGTCTGGTATGTAACCTGCGGGGCACTTCAACTAGGCGTCAACCTGCGCTATCCGGGTCATGCGGAGTTCACCACTCAAATATGAAACCATTTCAGCATTTAACATTAGATCCTATACATAAATTCAATTACATTTTAGGAGGACATAATCCATACAGTGTGCAAATAGGGAAAAATTAAAGATATCTTAAAGAGATTGCATGTTAGAGAATATAGCTATACCTCTAATGTTGCCGCAAACATATATTCTGTACGTAGTTTGTCGCATACATATATTCTGTAAGTAGGATAACTTTATTCAAACATGTATTAATTTTAGTTTTGTTCGATCTTAGTTGTAGTAGACCATACGAAAGTCCCTGTACTTCTGTCGAGTCAATAAAGAATTTTGTCAAATGCCAAAGAATTTTCTAGATTGTAGGAAATACTCCGTACTTTTTAGTTAGATCTTTTGTAAAAATTACAATGAAAAGTGGGATATGTTGACATTTTTTTCGCAGGGCAGGTCGTCCAATAAAGTGTTTGGCATGGGACATGTGTACTTTCAGTTTCACTTCGGTAAATATAGTCCAGTTCCAAAAAAAGGTAAACATACGGTCACTGGCAGAATCTTCTTCTGAATTGTGCTTTTCTTTTTCGGGAATGAAAACGTTTTAATAAAATTTCATATACTGACCCTCTTCTACAGATTACTGATCAGCAACTAGTGGTAACTGAAAAGCTACGTTGTCAGTGCCAAGTTGGCATTGTTTCAACAATTCGCGGCTAGTGTACATGTATGTACTAAAATGGTTTTGGTCTGTGACGTCTAGAAACTAATGTCTTAAGCCAACGAAAGCTTTTTTCTTGAGAAACAAAATCAACATAGGCATAGCAACCCAGTAGAACGGTTCAAAACTAACCCCTCTGGCATATTCTTCAGTCTGTTTGGACAACTGTACTATTTTCTAGCAACGAAATGGAGTCTGGTAAAAGCTACAAAAGAAGTGCTAGAAGTTGAAATGTACAGTGCATCCTTAGTTCAATAGTTGAAGGTGTTATGCTGCTGTCAGCAGTGTCCTAAGTGTGTATGTTTTACCTCCATCGCTCCTGTATAACACCTGGAACATGTCAGCTTTGTGGTCCACCAAGGAATTCGGTTCACGAACTTCTTCTGACACAGTTGTGTCACCATCAAGTTCAACTTTGTTCTCAAGTCCCGGTAGACGCCATATGGTCTACACCACAGACAACCGGCCACTGTACGTGTATGTGTGCGGTATGTATAAACTATCAAATGCCCTCGCCTAGCCCAAGTTTTCCACCAGCTATCTTTCCTTTTTGATATTCCTTTCCACCTACTTTCCTTTTTACTGAATTCCTTTCGATTTGAAAAGACAGCCCGATAAGAACGCATAGAATCACATCAAAAATAAGCCCAAGCCTAAACCTCTGCTTGGAGAGTATAATAGAGAGCTGAACCCTAGGGTTTCTTTCATTTTTAGAGAAAGAAAAATGAAAAGGCAAAACCACAGAGAAGGCAAAAAAAAAAAAAAACCGACGGAAACCTAGATGCTTGGAGAGTAACCAATTGACCTTTTAACACACCGGTCAGTTTATTTTTTTTATCAACGGGGCTTTATCATCCTAACATAATTCTCCTGAGAGTGACGTCACCAAACCGCCTGATTTCGGGGCATCAGGGCATTGAGATAAATGCATTACGTAGGGGTTCTGAGTAGAATATGGAAACAAAATAGAACATTTTCGTTCGCACTGCCACTAGCTGGTAAGCACCGATCGCAAGAAAATTCTGCACAGGAGGCTACCTTTTTAATAAGCTAGTTGGGCAGCCTTATTTGTATCTTCCGCCAAAACGGATCATAACAAAAAAAATCAAAGTCACACGCCAGTTAACTCACGGGTCAACGAAAACAAAACGACACCTTCTGAGATGTCTAATTATGAACGCTTCACCTTCTTTGACTTTTCCAGGTCGACAAATATATATAATCTGGGTGTGACACATACCAACTAACCCGAACTTCGAAAACAAAATAATTATCTGTATACTGGCGTATTTTATGCCTGGTTTTAGCTGTCCGAAGGCTCAAGTTGGAGATCGCCAACGTTTAGACCAAGAAGGTTATACGGAGAACCGTATAACCTCCTTGTTTAGACACAAGGAAAAAAGGCAACTACGAACTAGCTAAACAATGGAAATGGCGCCGTGAGCGCCCAAATTCATTAGAACAATACTTCAATGGGATCGTAAGGATTTTCTAATTAGCCTAAATTCTAGGAAAGATACATATGAAAGAAACTTGTGAAAACTTAATTAACTCCAGCAGTGTCTGCTGTTAGGTGGTAATTAGCAAACAATGTGCCCTGCGGACAAATGAACATCAATGACGCAGTGCTCTAAAGGCTTGCGCCAAAAAAGGTGCGAGTCACATGGCTTTGTTTACAAACATTGTGTGTGTGTCGTCAAGCGATCGCGGGTACAATTCTGTGGAGAAATGGTTCTTCCTTGTTAAGAACTTAAATTAGAAGACTTAAACAACTAATTTTGTGCCTTTTTTTTATTGCATCGTATCATCTAATATTGCCTGTTCCTGTTCCGCTATGTTCGATCCCAGACGTTGGGTGTTACTGAAACCCCCCGTATGGAACGGTAATAAATCTATCGTTTGGGAATGACGTATACACATACACACAGAGATCAGCTAACATTCGCGCCGAAATGCGCGGTAAAACAACGTCGTTTGCTACCGTTAACTCCCTCCATTCAGTGTCTAAACATTCGTGGGATTACAAGGACGATATCTGTTCATATCTGATCAGAAATTCCAAGAAGAATTTCTGGGGACAGAGCCCACGAGGATGCATGGAATGCCTTTGTCAGAAATTGCAGGCGATTCGGATACTAGCGACGATCTAACTCTATTTCTCTTCTTCCAGCGCTGTACTTTTTTTCACAAAACGTGAGAAAAGGTGATATATTTTCAATGTTGACTTTTCTTTGACAAGATGAGAGGAAAATTGTTGAATCCTGGAGCATTTCCGTCAGCAGGAGGGAAAGGGTACGGCACAAACCGGTTCTAGCCGGTAGCACACTGCAACACATGCTTTGTTTGACACACGATAGCCGAAAGACCCTGCCTAAATTTGCCGACAAGCCCATGTGACGACCCAAAACCAAACAAAGTCAGGGCGAACAAAGGCTTCCTAAATCGTGGGAAAACTAAAACAGGATTCGTAGCTGTGGAGAAAGCCGAGTTCTTGTGGACACAAAAATTACGGACGTGCGTTTTTGCGTTCCACATTTGGTGGGGTCACATGTGAATTTATAAACTCAAGGACGTAACCAAGACGCATTTTATAGACTTCATAAAATATAAATGTATTTCATACAAACGCAAGTCGATATCCATCTATTATTACAACCTGGGATCAACACTTCCGATACACTATACAAAACAGAACACAAAACACTGAGGCAGCTATAATTTGCCCGATAAAGACATTTGTGGCCATTTTGTTATCAAATGCAAATTATTGGAGAGAACAAAAAAAAGGCAGAAATAAGAACTGATATTTTCACATCTTCTGCTATAATTTTTCGTTCCGAAAAATCTAGCCACGTGTATTTGCAGACTGTCTAGGGTTGTAGACAACGTGCTTTCTCTTACCCTTAGGACTAAGTGCTTGGCTGGTCAGAGGACCTTTTAGCCGGAAAAAAAAATTACCCTAACCATAACCACCCTCACAAAACGCCGCGAAATTATCATAAATGACAACAAATTGTACTATAGGAGAAATACAAATGTATATATACTGTCTGTTCAACATTTAAAGAAAGATCAAGCTCCTAAAGTCGGAAAAAATCCATGGAACCTCACACCCAGCCACCCAAAACAAACCCCAAATCGGCGCGCCGGCCGGCCATGTGGCGCTATAGTAAGTAATTCATTACGAATTCCTTTCTCTGGGATCTCTCCACAAAAAACGCACATTTCAAGAAACACCGATTAAAACTGAGCATCTAAACACTTACCTGCGTGTACCTGACTGTAAGGCGCTGAGATGGGTTGTCTATGATAAGTAGAAGGTAGGAAGAATTTCAGGTTATAGCCCTAAATTTCAGGATGCCACGTATCTGCGGTATTCGGCTGGCACGCTCAACCCGCGCTCTGTGCGATTGTAGTAGCCTCGGCGTGACCCCGCCCAGAAAGGCGTACGCGCCAAAACTAGTCATGTGACTCTACGGGGCGTTATCAAATATAACCGCTGGTTTGCGTTTAACAACAAAACAAAAATAAAAACATGGCGCGATGGTGATATTTAACCATGAAAAAGTTGTGCCAATGCCTGAATGTTATTTTATTGCTCATATACAAGTGTTTTTAACTATGAAAGCAAAGTTCTTTATTTACAACCACTTGTCAAAAGGCCGACGTTTCGATGACCGTCTGTCATCTTCATCAGGGCTAATATCATATGACTGGTGCACTGTGCACTGGAGATAGTGCACAGTGAACCAGCAATAATTTGGAACCGCATATCTCACTAGGTTGTAACAATACATTGTAACAATGTCACAATTTACTTTACGTTTAGGACTGCGTTGTTACAGCTGTGACACCTAGTTTCAGTGCACATTGAACCAGTAACACAGGTACCTAGTCTCAGTGCACATTAAACCAGTTTCATGACTGCAGTTAGTTAAAGGCATGCATGACCTTGGTTAATGAGGCGTAAGTCCTGTAATCGCTAATAGAAAAGACACACATTTCGAAAGGGGTGTGTTTGTTTACAAGGATCTGACTGACATGCTCCAATTTTTGTTTTGAAAACTGAACATGTCCACCATAATCTGATGATGATGATGACAATCTAATGCTCGAATTCAGCTTATAGAAGAGTCTACTCCGCCCCTCTTTTTTATCACACATTTTTAGACTTAGACGTTCAAAGGTTAGGTGTAACAGGTCGTTCGGTATAATGTAGCCAGCTGCTGCCGCGCCGCGTGACTGCGAAGCTGGTGTGTTACGCGGAGGGGCGGTTATACCGGCTATACAGATACAGCATTTCTACTATCTTTTTAGAAGATTATACCCCCCCCCCCCCCATCCTACACGCACTGACACACGTGCATACACTAAACGAAGGGCGGCCCGTGTCACACAACCAGGTGAATGAACCCTTCAGACGCTCGATCAAAGGGGCCGGCGCCTAGGGACATAACGCCAGGTAGTTCTTAACTGTCAGTACAGATAAGTAACCATCATTCAAAAGCTATTGTAGTGTTTGTCTGGGTTGATTGAGTGCCTACTATTGACCCCATTATTAATACGTCATTAGCATTCAGAAGAGCTCCTATATGTCACTTACTTAACCTATAGTTTCCTTGTATTGACCGTAAAACTATGCTGAACGGTATATTGGCGATTTTGTTGGAAATTATTGGTGGTAGTTCTTGTTGGAAGCTCAGTTAATGCAGCAATTGACCTGTAAGACGAAGTGTGTGCCACTGCGTGCCACAGAGACCAGGTCTTTGTGAACAATTATCCGTAAGGATGAAGGAATTTTGCCCAAAGCAATTCGGCAATTTCCGTAGGTCAGTGTTTGACATACTTTATTAGTCAGTGTATCCCGTGTCATTACATGCTGTAATATATGTATATATCAAAAATAAAAAAATAATAATAATAACAATAGTAGGCAGAATGTTTGAAAGGACGGTGGTCCCAAACTGTTGAAAACCCAATTTAGTCTATTCTATTCTATTCTATTCTATTCTATTCTGTTCTATTCTATTCTATTCTATTCTATTCTATTTTGTTCTATTATATCCTATCCTATTCTATTCTATTCTAAATTTGAGACAACCTTACATGTAGGTTACGCACCAGGTTTATCAATAAATTGTTTGCCTCTAGAAAAATCTTAAGATCTTGAAACCAAGCAACAATTATTTCGAACAGTTGAACTGTTGAAGGCTCTGTCTTCTCTACCAAATATGGACGAGACTACAGCCTACCCCCTTCCCCCCGGCCGGACGAGTTTACATTGACATGTGCGAGAATCTGGGATTGATAGAGCGACAAGTGCAAATACCAGCTGACCGACTGAGACGCACGTTTTGTCTGCTCTGCTGAAGTTTATTTCTATTTCGACACACCCGGTCAAGGGCAAGGGCACACGGTCGAGGGAGATTCTTCTTCGTTTTAGTTCCCTACATACAATTAAAGGTAGTTCATATCACTAGGTTCGTCCCAGGAATTAAATAATAAATAGATAGATAAATGAAAAGAAAAGATCCGACATGCAAAAGAAAAAGGGGACAAAAACAAGGTTTGAAATGAAACAAAACAAGAAAAAAAGGGCTTTCGACGATTTTAAAAGTGAAAGAAGCGTCCGCCACTTTCTAATCTAGCTGTGATGTGTACTCTCCAAGCAGAAGTTGGTGGGGAAGATCGTGACCTTTCTATCATATGCCCCATTTTTTCTGTGGTGGTAGCGACATAAAAACGGGGCACAATCTTCCCCACCAACCTCTGCTTGGAGAGTAGTGATGTGCACCTGTTTTCGTTCTACTATACCAGCACGTACGGCCTAGCTTGAAAATTTCATTATCCGTGTCCCGAAATCCGGGCTAAGCGGGTCAGAGTGAACCACATACAGCTACATCCAAGGTCGTCCGAGGCGGGAATAGCAAGCGGATTCCAACGTCCTTATTTGCCCGGTCACGTTCAACGTTATATTACGGGTATTCATTCGATTAGAATCTTTCATGCATGACTCGTCCCCAGGGAACAAGCATGCGCAGGTCTCCTTCCCAGGGTCGTTCGTTCGACTGGCAGGTTATTTGAGGTCATATGAGAAATAATCGAAAAGGAATTCGAGGTTGATGACCTTAGAAAGCCTAATCGCAGATCTTAAGAGATTGAAGGCTAGGGAGCTAACAACCGCCTAGAATAATTTGAAAGGATTCAATCTTCCGAAAATAATTTCATCAGGTTGGTAGAACCAAGGAGCTTTTCACAATGAAAGCTCCTTGGTAGAACATAGGATATTGGGATTTTCTTTGATATACACAACCAGGGATTCTTCCTACCTTGCTTACGTTTCGATGTCTGATAGCAAGGTGTCTGATAGACATCGAGACGTAAGCAAGGTAGGAAAATTCCCTGGTTGTTCAATCTGTTTCCAGCGGACCCTCCACATTGAGTTGTGACATGTCTTGTCCACTGCCTCACGCCCCGGTCTGTAAACGAAGCCACGGGTGTTATCTGAGGCCACCCACTGTCATGACTGAACGTGACTTTGAAAGGACATCTATTTCACTAGTTATACTTCTGGTGTCTTGTTTCTACAAATATGGTTGTAGTGAAACTGTTGTTTATTGCTTGCATCGGTCTCAAGTGTAATGCGCAATCCTTCGTAGTGTTATGAATAATGTTTACATTAAATTACAGCGAAATTCTCTTGTGATTGTTCTGCTATTGCTCTGTTTTAGACTAGCATAGAAATATAAAGACAATTGTAAACCTCTGCTTGGACAATAGTCACATATAGATAGATGTGATCCTCCCTACATTTACAATTACATACAAATCAGCTCGAAGTGTGCGTTGACTGTGTATGGTGTAAACCAAAGGACGTTTACTGACAACATGGTAAAACCACAAATTACCCTGGGCTAGAGTTAGTTTGCTGAATGAGATATCTAAACCTCCTTGGTTTGCTAGTAACCTTTCATTTCATTTCAAAAGGTGCGAAAACCTAGAAAAGAACCAGGTTTTACCTCCATAGATTTAAAAAGCAAATTCCAATACATATTGACAGGCGACAATCCATACATGGTATACATAGGGATATATATAAGAGACTGTTTAAACATCAGAAATTCGTTGTAGAAGTTCACTCCTATACTATCCATCCACTCATGTATTAGATAGGTTAGCATTATGAAATGGTATACATAGTTATGTAGTAGTAGGTGCCATACTTTGTACACTGTACAATTGTTGTACAATAAAGTTATTATTGTATTTTCTCTACTAAGGAAATTGCCACCCAATACCGAATACGTGTAATTGGTACCAGAAGTTGCTTGCAGCTCTATAACTACAGGCGTTACCGACTTCCACATGCGGTCTCCAAACAACCATTTTGGGTGAGAGTCACGAGATGAGCCTATATTGAAGGAAGGTCATCTACATAATTGCCTGTTGGGTGATCAAAGCAGCCCAGGCCGCGGTATGCCAACCGGCCGACCAGAATAAACACCGAGCCGACTGTACGGACAGAATTAGAACCGTACCAAATAAATCCTTCCGCGAACTCACATTTGGACATTCCTCGCCATCGTAGCCTCTGCCAGGCACCGCGGATCGCTGCAAAAATAGTAGAAATTGGCCAAAATAAAGAGAATAGTATTTCAGGGGAGTTAGACAGAATAAGCGTATTGGACCCTCTCTGGTCGGCTAACTCCCCTGGTATACTATTCCCTTTATTTTGGCCAATTTCTACTATTTTTCCAGAGATCCGCGGTGCCTGGTAGAGGCTACGACATCGGGAACAGCAACGGTCGGTCCCGTTTGATAAAGGTCGACCCTGCGAGACAAGAGAATCATTCTGCGTGGTTTGAACACAGCTTTGTAATTTCGTTTATAACACGAGGTTTGGAAAATATCGATTTTAGGCATTCGGGAACCATATTACAATCTAGCCTGTATGATCTCAATTCATAT
Source organism: Branchiostoma floridae x Branchiostoma japonicum (assembly GCA_013266295.2). Lineage (NCBI taxonomy): Eukaryota > Metazoa > Chordata > Leptocardii > Amphioxiformes > Branchiostomatidae > Branchiostoma > Branchiostoma floridae x Branchiostoma japonicum. The sequence goes on from CM023839.1 coordinate 3,429,656, forward strand.
ATTCAATATATTTGATGAACCCGTTGTACAAAATTTTGAATTGATAAAAAGAAACACTAGTACCATCAGTATCTTTTCAGATATTAGACACGAGAAAAATGATTGTGCTGTCACCAGTTTTTGAACGATGCGCAAATTTGTCAATGTTTATATTTATGGTCGATCCCCAAGTTTTGGTACAGCAATTTTAAGCACACTGTACTTATTCGAAACAGAATGTTTGTCTCAACAGCTGCAAATCATTTTCGTTGAGAAAAATTATCAGTCTTAACATTATTATCTTATTCAGAGTTTTTCTAAAATTTTCGCTAGACAAACTGACTTCTTCAACGGTAAATATTCCAATGTTGATATTTATAGCCGAGCCCCAGTTAAGGTTGGCATGTGGCCATCTGCTACTCATGAAAAAAGCTCGCGTTAAGATTAATTTCCGTGCTGTCTCATTACTCTGGTCCCCATGGAATGACTTCCTTTGCTCCGAAGACACATAATTATTTGATGAATGAAAAAACGCACGCAGGGGTGGTCTCAATTGCTGGTTTCTGATTGGACGAAATCTCCCGCGCTTGGTAACATGGCTGGGAACAGTGCCAAATGTCGATTCAAATGACGCACACACTACACGGTTGTTTAGAAATGCGTGTTATAAATGGTTATTTGAGAGAAAGGCGGCTGCTCACTGCAATATTTTTCATTTGAGGGTAAATATACTTTTTGCAGAGCAAATATATCGTAGGGAAAGCGAAAGCAGTTTCGAATGTTTTGACATTAAACAAAAATCGACATGTTGTCATGCAGCCATGTAGTCAAGGACGTGTATTGTATGAAAACAAAACATTGCCAGCGGGATGAATAAAGAAATGCCGTGTACACAAATAGTTCGTTTGAAAAAATTGCTGCCCAACCTATAGTAAGACCTTGTATTTATTTAAATTTGAGCTATTTATCTGCTTATTTGAGGAAAGCCCGTAACCTTAATAATGATTCTACTAGGGAAGGGTGAACTACAGACAATAACAGCCTACGGATACTGGGGTGGACATAATAACATAGATCATCTTCCAATGGGAAATGTTATCCTTACCGGGGCCAAGTACATGTACAACTATTGACCATTTTTACCGAATCTTACTATCCATAACGCCTAAGGAAGGCCTGATGGAGGCTGCTGATAACCACCTATCCCATGGCCAACATGGTCGGGTTTCTAAGAATCAGTCAAACGCAACAGACTGAAAAGAGACTGACAGGCTGAATAAAAGTTCTAAACGGGAACTATGCGGCTCCAGATGTCTTACTGACGGACGACTGCGTGTGCGAGATGTCGGTTAGCTTGAGGAATGAATCCACTCTACTATAGTATATAGAACAGACGGAAAATGTTTAATACCATCTTCCACTCCCAACATCTGCTTGGAGATTATAGTACAGCCACACACCAGCACACGCCCATAATTTACCCCTTTCTGACGTCACTCCACATATTTACCATTCCGAACACGGAGCACCCGATATCGCTGGTACTCCAACCGTGAAGACTTTATGGGAAATCAATTCTTCTCGTACGTCAGAAGGCCGAAAATCGCGCTGGTGTTATATAGGAAGATAACCTCCACGTTACGACCGGATTTGTGTCGTCCATTTGTTATTTAGACAGATGCTGGTAGTAAAACGATTTGTTGCATTTGAGATTTTGTTCTAAAGATAGACTCTATAGTAAAAAAAAAATCTTGGGTTTGATATTGTGAATATATTCTTATTTCTATTTATTCTATGCCACGGAAATGATATTTTGGTCATATTACGTCGCTGAAAAGCTACAAGTTACATGTAATGCAGAATCTTTTAAAACAAGGTAGTTGTGCATATACATATAAGTGCACAGTTTTGGATACTGGTAACCTACAAGAATGTATAAAGAGACCATATCATTTTTCATTTTGGAATGTTGACATTGAATACAATGTTGATGTTATCCTGCTCAGGTCAACATTCAGTTGGTGCAGTACACAAATCAACCTGTGGGGGCGCTTTAGCCTCTCCTCGCAGAAAGTGACTTTTTGAACTCAACATGGGGTTCAACTACATGTATCAACTTTTGGATAGAACACTTCCATTTAAAAAAGTGTGGAAAAAAGGTTTATTTCTCGAAATGAAATCATATTAATAAACATACTAAAAGCAAAAACCACATACATTCCAAGATATGACATACATGTAAATAAACACTAGTCTAATATAAATAAATTTTCAAAGAGTAATGCTTACTCAGCATTGTTGTTAATTCATACCAGTTTCACTGATTTCATTGTTCATTTGGTGGAATTGATAATTTGATACAAATCTTGAAGCTTATAGTGTACAGAACATCTTATATTTGAAAATCTTGCCACTTTGAATGTGAAATATGTTCTTGGTAACAAATTTTCTTTTCTCTTGGAGTAATGGAATGTCAAATGAGTTTATTTCCATCAAAGAGACAAAAGATATGATAGAATCTGCAACAGAATACAGAAAAATACAAAGGACAGTCACTATGTATATATGAGTCAATAATCCACACATACATGTACATTCTGCAAAGACTTTTGCAAAGTTAGTTAAATGCATCAATATTTACAATTAGCTACATTACAATCTACACCCTTATGCAAAGTATCAAATTCTCTTATATCACTTAGCAATACTAATACCAGGGCAAAGGAAATTCCGACTTGGAGTGACCTCAAAAGGTAACGTATTCAATGCCCCAATAAGGCCTTAATGAATAGATTTATCTTAGGAAGTTCTTAACGAGGTCTTAACGAAGTATCGTGTGGGATTTCTCCACTCTTCAATCACCGAGATCCCAGATGAGCCTTTTGAGGGCTGACGGCGCCAGAACTGTGCTTAGAAATCATCCCTACTGTCCATCATGTCTCTGTACATTAGAGGTTACTTGCAAGTTGATGGAAGTAGTTTCTTAATACTGTACATCCATGTAAGTTTGTGTTGCTTTAATTTCGTGGTAGAGGGGAATAGGAGGTGTTTGCAGTTGAAACAACTGTAGTAATGCAACACAAGACCAAGTACATGAAAAATGCAAACATAAAATTGCTGCAAAAATGTCACAGTTTGCAGTAGGGCAAGTGCTTGAAGGTAAAGTAGGTCAAATCTGATATACATGCAGTATTTGTAAAGATTTTGTAATCCAAATTGAAGTAGGATTTTAGAGAACAAAGGGACACAATTTCATCATCACAACCACATATCTTAAAGTATACGTAAGATCAAGACGATTGCTCATGACTTCAAAGTACATGTACTTGTTAGGATAATACTAGACAAGGGGGTAGACGGAGGAGGAATGTTAGATACATTTCTGTATGTTTTAGAGGCAATTTTTAGCGATCAAATTCCATCCATGCACATCAGGAATCAATGTTGAAAGGCACGCCATACTAGTGCTGTGTACCTAAACCCATGGTTAGGTTCAGGTCCGGATTCAAGTCCTGAGGTTTAGGTTCAGTTCCGGACTTGTAAGTCCGGACCTAAACCCACAGTTAGCCCACGGTATATACAAAATTGCATGTTGGCAACATTGCAATGTTATCTGGGCGAAACTGTGGCCACATAACATGGAGGCAGACACTTGACAATGCCCGATGGCAATGTTTTCTTCATTTTGCAGCACAGATTTTGCAATCTATGGAAGGTTTTATGTGATTTAGAACGAAAAGGGATATGTGACATGGTTTTTTTTCCAACCAAGTCCGGAACTAGTTCCTGCCACTCAGGTTTTTTTGGACTTGAACCTGAACGTTTTTACAAGTCCAGAACTGAGTCCAGCGAACCGGTGCACAGCACTACGCCATACCGACAGACACAGGAATACCAGAACACATACGCATGCTCGCATCTTGGTTCACAAGCACGGCACCACTCTCAGGACTTCACCCCTGCACTGATGTTGTGAATCATAGCAACTATCTGAGCATTTTTGTCCAGCTCGGCCTTCTGGGTTTTTATCAGTGCATCCTTCTCCGCAATAGACGCTTCATACTGGGAGAGAGTACAAAAAGAAGATATTAATATACATGTATATGAATTGTCTATACTACTTTATACATGTAAACCAGTCTAAGAAAACATGGAGTAAAACATGAGAGTAGAACAACAGCATGCATGGAAAAAGTTGGCATATATGAATGAAATCAGAGTAGAACATCTGCACAAATATGAAAAGTATGAAATTCAATGCAGAACATCACAACGGCATGCATGAAGAACATGAAATTCAATGTAGAACATTAGCATGTAAAAACATGAAATTCAATGTACAACATCAGCATACATGACGAACATGAATGTAGAACATTAGCATACATGAAGGTAAGTGTGGAACATGGCTGTTACTAAGAGTAGTGTAAAAGTAGAACATGAGTATAGAACATCACAAGTGTAAAACATGACAGCATCAGACACAACTGTAGAACAGATTAGAACATCAGCATGCATGTAGAACACCATTGTAGTCCCTTTCACTTTCCCAACAGTACCGAGCCCTACCAGTTCCTTCCTGACCCACCTTTTTGACAGTCTCCTTCTTGAGTTGTTCCAGTTTGGTCAGCTCGTTCCTGTACTTGTCCACGGCGGTTTCCAGGTCTTCCTTCTCATGTTCCAGAGTGCGTACTTTGTCTTTCTGCTCTGTGGGAGAAATCAAGGTTTGTTTCTTTCTTTCTTTCTTTTGCTTAACGGGTAAACCGCCTTTAAGCCTAACACTCTAGTTTTGTACAAAAGGACTGGTACAAGCAAGGGTAATATGCTTTGAACCTCTCACACCAGGATGGACCCCAACTCTTTACTCTACATGTAGGGAGGTCTTCTAAAGTATATGTCAGAATTAAGACTCCCATCTGGTAGAATTAGTGATTCTACCGGTAGAGATCCCTGTTTCCTAAATTTCAAGTCAATACATTGATCTAATCTAATGTGACATGAATCAAAGTTGAAAAACTCTGACTGTCTCTTAAAATCTACAGACTCCGATCGGGATCTCTGCCAGTAGAATTCTACCAGCAGAGACTCCAATCGAGATCTCTAACGGTAGAATCGGTAATCTTACCAGATTGGAGTCTCTACGTATGCATACCCTGACACTACTGCATGCATTCTCACACAGTTCATGTATGTATTAGGACCTGGTGTTACATTACCTAAGTGAAAAAGTCTCGAACCCCATACATGTAGGTGTTACATTACCTGTTAATTTGGCCTCCTTGTCCTTGAGTTGTTTATTGAGTCTCTTCTTGTCGTCCTCCACCTGGTTCTTCAGACTCTCGTTGTGTCTCCGTAACATCTCGTTCATCTCGCGGAGGGAGTTTTGCTCCTCCATGTGAGCGTTCACGCTTCTCTGTAGGGCCTCAACCCTGCAGTGGAAAATACCGGTACATCAGACTTATTTGTTTATTTTAAATTAAAATTCAATAAGAACCCGGTGTTGCCATCATCTTATTCACTGATATTTACCACATTTGTGACATTACAGGTGACTATCACATTTTCATGATGTCAAACCTGAGACCAGACTGTAAGGTTTGAACCACTCACACTGGGAAGGACCCCTACTCTTTTCAATAAGTGTGGTGGGATGATGTTTCAAGTGACATCCATCACTCTCCTTCAGCGTCACTATAATAACGACATTCTATTGACATCTAATGACAGAAGAAGAGTGATAGATGTCACTTGATACATCCAGTGGTAGAGTTTGAATTGTTTCAGAACACAAACACACACACGTTTCAGAAAACACACACACACACGTTTCAGAACACACACACACGTTTCAGAACACACACACACACCGCTTCCTTTTTACGCGCGCGCACGCACGCACGCACAGACACAGACACACACACACACACAAACGTACATACAACACACACATATACCAAACACACATACATAACACTGTGTATATCACACACATGGTTACCATAGAAACGTCCCCACCTCTGTATCTGTTCGGTGTACGCGGCCTGCAGCTGTTCGTACTCCTCGGCCACGGCCTGGAGTTTGTTGTTCTGTCCGACGAGCTGCTCCATGTCCTCCGCCTGTCTCTCCTTGTCCAGCCGAAGCTCGTTGATCTGGTCGCGGTACGACTCTGACCTACGCTCCGACTCCTGTAGCATGGATGCCAGTTTTCTGGCCTGGAGAAAAAAATGGCTTGAAGGGTTCGAAAATAGAGCTAATAGAATGGCTTCACTCCTAAGGTGTAATGCCTAAACCTTTCTGTGGCAAAGTTTACACTGACTGTGACAGACATACAAGTTAAACTCTCTAGTACATTATACATTTTTCTTTTGGTACACATGGCTAGGTGCTTTGAATAGGGTTTGACATCTCAACCGTTTAACTTGGCCCAGTATGTATGTTAACAAATTAGTAAATTCACAATGCATACACTTTTCCCCTGAATATTAATGAAATAAATAAACTGTTAACAACCTTTCTTCTACAACAGAACCCCCTTTTAACAAGCTTTATACCACATCTCTGTGAGCTGTATGATGTTACCTCTGCTTCTGACTGCGCCCTCCTGGACTTGTACTGAGCGATGAGTCGGTCTGCCTGGGCCAGCGCCAGCTGCTTAGCCTCTAACAGGTCCTGTAGGTGGCTCTCCTTCGTCTGGCATGTAAAGGAGCAACATTTTAGCCTCAAACAGACATATGTGGCTCTCCTTCGTCTGGCATGTCAAGAAAAAACACTTATAACCTCAAACAGACATCTGTGGCTCTTTTTAGTGTGTCATGTCCAGAACAAACAATTTAGCCTCTAACAGGTCCTGTAGGTGGCTCTCCTTAGTCTGGCATGTCAAGAACAAACAACATACATGTAGCCTCAAACAGACATATGTGGCTCTCTGTCTGTCATGTCAAGAACAAACAATTTAGCCTCAAACAGACATATGTGGCTCTTTTTAGTGTGTTATGTCCAGAACAAACAATTTAGCCTCTAACAGGTCCTGTAGGTGGCTCTCCTTTGTCTGTCATGTCAAGAACAAAACACTATAGCCTCAAACAGACATATGTGGCTCTCCTTTGTCTGTCATGTCAAGAAAAAACATTTTTGCCTCAAACAGACGTCTGATAGCACCACATATAATGCATTTTCCATACTTGCTGTTTGAGGCAATGTTATTTTACACTAGTCAATAACTACCTGCATTTTCTCCAGACTTCCCAGCCATTAGTGCATGAATGTATACATTAAAACGAATGGAAACATTTGCAAGTGCTGAAAACAGAAACTTATAAGCCATTGTGAGACATAAAATCTGACTCAAAGAATGTCCTGAAAACATATCAGTGATATGTTTGAGGAATTTGCTCAAACTTACAGCCAGAGAAGCCAGCTTGTGTTCATACAGGTCCATGATCTCTGAGGCTTTCACATCCTTGATCTGTTGGGAGATAGAAATACAGAATATATTTTCATTGAACATTTTCTGAAAGGTTTAAACTTATCTTTGGGACACAAAGCTATTGTACAATGTATACATGTGCTAGGAATTAATAATGTCACAACTTACATGTAGAGCACTTCTTTTATGTAGCTTAGGACTCAATGGATTCAAAAGAAATTGAGTCAAACAGTTATTTTTGACAAATCATGCAAATCATGTGAATAAAAAGAATTGATGTTTAGTTAATTAAATACAGATTATGTTACTTAGTACATTTTAGTATTGGTGCATTTTCATCTGAAATGCATGACAAATTTTGACAAGTCATTGATCGCATTTCAACAGTAAAGTACAGCATGCATTTTCACAACATGTCTAGGATGTCTCCTTTTAGAGTAAACATGCACATGACCATATTATTATTAAGTCCATAACTCTACTCCCAATCCTTACCTCCAATCCAGAGTTCATTCTGTCAATCAAGGTGTCCACAGACCCCTCCCGGTGCGGAGACCCCTTTCCCCGCCCCTTCCCCCCCTCTGTGCCGTTGTAGTTGACTGATGCCTTCATGGACTGGAGTTTACCGGTGGGGGAGCCCGGTGACTCCGCGCTGCCGATGTTTAACACTTTCCTCTCCGTGGCCTGCTTGGCATTGTATGCAGCAATGGAGTCTCCCAGCCTTGGAATAGAAAAGGGTCAAAGCTATTTATCTCAACTTTTCATTTAAAAATATCTGTATCTGTATAGCCGGTATAACCGCCCTTTGGCGTAACACACCAGCTTCGCAGGCACGCGGAGCGGCGGCAGCTGGCTACATTACACCAAACGACCTGTTACACCTAGCCACATCTACAGTAGTTGGTATACAGATAATGACTCTCATAGATGTTAGATTTTGTTGCTTTTGATTTGAATGATTTGAATAATGTGTTCTATGCAGCTTTATATCATGATTTATAGTTCATTCTTGCAACATTTATACTAATCATAGTCCATTTTTTGCTGTAAAAAATAATGTGATTCAGCTTTAGGCTGCAATGTAATTTTCATTTCAATGAAACCATTTGTCATTATCATCAACTTTACAGATTATTCCTTTTAACATACAAAAAAATGTTCGGGCTGAACAAATGACAGTTGAAAACACAACAAGACACTAGAGATTTCAGACTTCAAGTGACCTTCAAGTTCACAGGCCTCCTGGAAGTGTTTGGGGTTTTCATGAATGTACTGGAACTGTGGAGCGGATTGTATGATGATGGTAACTTTATCGGATATTACACCACTTCCTGAATTCTTCCATATACCGCCCACTTACTCCCACCCAACAGGACCTCCCTATCAATGAACCTGATGCTAACAGGGCATGCAGAGACACAAACCCACAACTCAGCCACCCAAAACAGTGTAAGCTTTGGCACTCACATGATAGAGCTAATACTCCCACCCGACACGACCTTCAATCTACTGTCAAAATCACCTCCCACCAACCATGAAACCCAAGCTAGTAGGACACATAGAGACACAAACCCACGACTCAGCCACACAAAACAAGGCAAGCTTTGGTACTCACATGATGGCAGGGAACTCCGGCAGAGGCAGAGCCTGGTTCAGCAGCCGCAGGGCCAGCTGGACTCGCGCTCTCGTGTCATTGGTCAGGGAGAAGGCCAGGAACGCTACAAGTCTCTGGTCCTGTCAATACAAACTTCTGTATGAGACCTCTGCTGATCAAAGCTTTGTCAACATGTGGTATCTTTTTCTTTTTTTTTGTTCAGAAATTGTAACATGACAATACAAAGTGTGCACTAGGCAGCAAGTATGCTGATAGCGTGCACACCTAACACATGATACTCATTTACACCTGAGTCAAGTCGTGTTAAGTGCCTTTCCCAAGGGCACAAGGTCGGTGGCATGTCAGGACTCGAACCCGGGACCTCTTGGTTCCGAGTCGAGTACTCTGTCGTTGCGCCACACGACCCCACACACATGTGGTATCTGAAGTAAAAGCTACATAGCTTTCAGAAGTACACCTCTACTTTGAATGACAGATCCCTGAGTAACATTAGCACATATATTTGACTAACTTCAACACTCTCCCTGCTTTTTGGCACCAAAGTTGTATTGGTATCTTTATAACATATTTTTGTTTCCTGAGACTTGTATCATAGCTTGCAAGCTGGGTAGTAAAGAATTGTATGTAACCTGTAGTGTTTCATAGAACATCATGTCCATGTTGGCCACGTAAGTCTTGATCCTGCTCATCAGCTCCAGGGTGTGGAGAACCAGGTCTACTCCAGCCTCACTGTAGGAACAACATTCATACATGTATCAAGAGTCCATGAAATGACAAACACAGAGTCTAGAGTTTATATCATACCCGGGCGGCGATACAGTGCTCCCGACCGTGTTGTATTTTACTGTACGACCTGGCGTATAAACCGGGCTTCCATAGAACGATTCGAACGCGTTTCGCCCCAACCGTGTGCGCCGCTTTCGAAAATTCGAATACAGGATTCGGACTTTGGAATTGATGTTGTTGCAGTTTTTTTGTTTAGGGACACCAAATTTTCCCTCATTTTGCCTTGAAAGACGTGTTTTCTAAGGTGGGTATGATATAAATAGCATACAACACGGTGTATTCCGCATCACCCTCGGTCTCGGCCCTCACGCGAGTCGGATCCAACTCGCGGTCGGGCCGACACTTCAGACAATACGGAATACACCGTGTTGTATGCTTTATATGTGTGACAGGGGCTTAGAGTCCCTACCTCCAGTCCTCCTCCATGCCACAGTGCCCAGTAGTCATGCCCAGTTTGTTGTGCTGGTACTGATGTTCCAGCAGTGTGCTGCACACCTTCGTGTCTACAGCCTCCGCCACCTGCAGCTTCATGGCCTCATCATTACACAGCAGTGGGAGGGTCAAGGGTCACATCAATACAACATGATTGCCCAGGTGAGGCCAAACTGAGAGGAGCTTGCATTCCTTTGTCATATACCATATAGGGGTTTTTTAAGTAAATGCATTTCACAATTTAGTCTAACTGTGGGGTCGTGTGGCGTAACGGTAGCGTGTTCGACTCGGAACCTTGTCTGTTAACAGAGAAGGTTTTCCATTTCTTAATAAAAGGATATCAAGAAGAACATCCAAGGCTTTCACAGTCTTCAGACACTTCAGTTTCAGGACCGAACCATCTGTGTCACAGGGGGGTGTCAGCTGTTCCACAGCCATGGGCACAACCACGTCAGTACGGGGGGAGAGCTGGGCAGACAGACCGGAATCTACCACTTCCTGAAATAAAAATAATTAAAAAAAAACAGTTAATAACAGAAGTAAATTCAGGATCTACATTTGTCACATTCAAACTTACTACATGCAGAAGCAAGATTTGAACTTTCCAACCCAGGAAAAAGTTGGCCTCACTGAAATTTTGTACTGTACAGTGCCAGTCTGTGTTAAGGAATTATCAATTATTTAGCAACCTACCGCTTGAAAATTTTGGTAAATCAAACTTTTGCTTGTTTCACACTTCAAAAACTGTCTTCAGAATGAATTCTACCAACTCAGAAGAATTTTTATGTTTATTATACATTTTCATACATTATAATAAGGTTCTCTATGTTGATCATAGACCAATCCTGACAGCCAATTAGAACAATTACCAATGATAGCATGGCAATTGGGTTGGCTATGGGATTGGGCTATAATAATGCCTTACCTCAAATATCTCCTTCAACAGGTCCAAGGCAAACAGAGGAGCCTGATCATGGGTCTCCACCGACTGCCCCGCCCAGTGCACCAGGGCAAAGAACGGCTCTGTAATCTGGCGCTGGTGAACCTGCAAAATAGATTACAGCAATTTTACTGTCTAGATCTATTATTTTTTGGCGACGTCTCAGGGAGGAGCCTAATGGTACAGTATTGTGTGCAATTCGCAAGAATTCTAGGAATCGTACAGGCATTTTGTCCACAGGAATGGAATGTCCACAGGCATGTCCTCTGACCCACATCTATACCCACATTCCTGGAAACCTTAGGGACTGTGCTTTGGGAAGACCTCTCTGCTCTGCCCCGGATGCCCTACTTTCTGTGACCCCGGGGATCGTTCACTATACACTTAGGGGAGGAGTGCACGGTATCTGTATAGGTACCAATGATGGCAGGGCCGCAGTGCCATGCCAATAATAACCCTAACAGCAACCACCGTCGCCATGGCAATGTATGTTTTCATTGCCAGTCTTGTTGTTGTTATTATTATTTGCTTATATAAATATGTACTAATGTAAGATGTTAGTTTACATGGGGGGAGATCTCAAACAAGCCTTTATGGCTTCTTCTCTACCTCTGCATGTTTATTTGTGTATTATGGTTTGCAAACTTTGCTTTTAGTTACTATGTATGTGAAAATGAATGAAATAAAATAAAAATAAGAGCAGCCTTGTACACATGGTTATTATTTAGTGGAATCAGGATGTACCACTTACTTTGATACAAGGCTATGATAACTGCAGGACGTTTGGTCCTCGGTTCGAATCCTGTCATGTCATCGATCTTGTGTCCTTGGGAAAGGCACTTTGCACTACTAGTACTTTCCTCACTCCACCCAGGTGTGAAATGAGTACCTGACTTCAGTTAGGGAGGTAAAAGGCGGTAGAAGGACAGGGATGGGCTCCACCTTCCAATACCATGCTCTAGACACAGCGGAGTAACAACGCTATGGGACTTACCTTTACCTTTAATATTTTTGTTATATTATTGTTGGTGATTTAGCCCTACCCTCAACTGTTATGGTGAAGTTCAATAAATAAATACATGTAGATAAACAGCACGTCGGCAGAACGTACTGCGCCTGCGCAAAACCCTGATTTTTCATGTTTTTCGTTGGATGTTTGTTTTCCTATACAACATCTGAAAACTACAGACAGGCTGTCAACCTTATATGCTCTAATACAACCTTATATGAGACGTTCTGCCAAAGTGCTATGCACAATACATTACAGGTTTCGTGCAGGTGCAGTACGTTCTGCTGACGTGCTTAGATAAACAAACCTGCGGCTGGTATCTGTCTGGGTCCTGCAGACTGGGTGTGTTGAGGAGGGCGCGGCACACCGTGCAGCGGAGACCGTTCACAGAACAGAAGGACAGGAGCAGCTCAAATATCTGGGGAGGAGAAAAGAACACGGCATGATGTCACGTGTTTATGGACCGGTGCAATAGCTCAATTGGTAGACCGGGAGGTCGTGAGTTCAAACCCCCGCCGGGTCATACCAAAGACTTTAAAAATGGTACACACTTCTTTCTCTGCTTAGCACTCAGCACATATTTTTTATTTTTTTTGTTCAGAAATTGTAACATGACAATACAAAGTGTGCACTAGGCAGCAAATATGCTGATAGCGTGCACACCTAACACATAGTACTCATTTACACCTGAGTCAAGTGAGGAAAGTCGTGTAAAGTGCCTTTCCCAAGGGCACAAGGTCGGTGGCATGTCAGGACTCGAACCCGGGACCTCTTGGTTCCGAGTCGAGTACTCTGTCGTTGCGCCATACGACCCTCAGCACATATGAGAAAGAGTGTGGGAAGGTCAAACACACAGCACTACCAGCGGACCAGCCCCCTGCTGTAGTGCATTGCACAACTGTGTGTCGCCCAAGGGTTACAGAAATGGATATGGACACCACCCTATGCTTTGCATAAGGGCACGGGAGACCTTTCCTTTCCTTTTCATGATGTCACGGCCAGTGAGTGGTAGGCAAAAGCGGATGACAGTTGGATGATTTGCCTATCAATAATTTGCATATGTCTTCAAATAATTTGCATGTGCCGGTATATGATATATGATGTAAACAAAAACAGCAATCGCTTGTATTCAATCGCTTGTATGAAAATCTCCGGATAGAGCAGAATATTCTACAGTTCTGTGTCATTTTCCAGGCAGCTATAGTTTTTTTACACCACCACTACAAGAACATAAAGTTTGATATACATGACTTGTATAATTTAGTTTAGTGAATCTGTCTGGTGATATTAATGTACTAGTATTTAAAACATGCACCATTGGGTGATTTTCTGACAAACTTTAAATGTAATATACATGTACTATATTGGCTCTTAGTATTAGGAGCACTTTAAACTAGGAGTAGGGACCAAACATGTGGATTTGTACAAGATAAGCAAAACTAACAGTGATTAGGGAAAAATTGCAAAAGCTCCAGGAGGACCTGTTTTGCATTGGCAACCAACTTAGTTTAAAGTCCCCAAAACACACAACACCATATAATTCAACAAATTTGGGATGCAAAAAAAAAGAAGTACCCTAAAAACTTTGAGTCCTAAGAAATTAAAAACATTTAGCTTACCTCCCTTTCTCGGTCCAACATTGTTTAAGGAATTGGTAGTTTTACCAAACACCAGCTCAGAGTCATATAACAAACTTTGTGACTTGTGATGCCAACCCTGATGCCACTAACCCAGATGCACCCTGACAACGCCATGGGTCCTACAGTCCTGATAACATTGAATGTCCCACAAAAAAGACTCCCTGCCACATGAAAGGAAAGTTTAAATATTTACAGCCATCTGTGGATAGAGTTGGTAAACTACGCTACGCGACCCCTTTTGTGTAAAGAGCTTTCACATGTGTGATTAAGTAAGCTTTGTAACACTGGGATTAGGAACAATTGGATTATACCACTACTGCAGGGGGACCTTTTTTCTTTATGGTTTTATATAAAAAGCTAAGACATCATGGGAATGGTAACAGGTGTGTTTTTCCTTCAAATTCATTGCTTTGTATGTCTAATGACATGCTTTTTTTTGATGGCTTAACAAAGGTCTTTTTATGTATGTCAAAATTGTTTTACCACTTACTTTCCAAAGAAAAAGTACAATGTATATCAGAACATGTACTAGTATTATAAACAAGGAAACTATGGAAGAAGACAAGGTGACAGCAAACTGGGACAGTGGTACGGTCCACTGGTTACAATCTGAGACTTAGTAACAGGTAAGAAAATACTTGTCTCATTCTTTAAGGTACATGTACATTATATTCTTTCAGCACTCCTTATCAACCATAACAATTGTCTTCTTATATCCTTATAGAAAATAAAACAATGACAGTAAATATGGCACATTGTGCTTCAGGCATCAGAGGTGTCAAACTACACTCTTCAGGGATTTAAATGGATTAAATACTGAGAAAGAGACATTCCTGAGAATTTTTCATGTGTTAGAGTTTCTGTGAGTGTTTTTGTTGTCTGTGGTTGGAGCTAAGGGCTGACTGTCAGAAACAAAACACATTTATTTACAATTCAAAGTAGAAAAGCCTGATATCTATAATTATAATCTGCCTGTGGCTGAACATTTTTCTGCATTTGCCTGTCTATGGTCAGACAGTGATAGTTAGTACGTGGAGTAAAAAAAGTTACCTTGGTAGCAGACTCTGTATCCATGGTGATGAGATGTAATACCTGCATCAGGCATGCCTCAAAATGTTCATAGCTGGAAAACATGGAAATAAACAAATTTTTAATCTTCTGTTCTAAGCTGCAAAAGGACAGAGAATTTGCTCAGATTCTTTCACCTGAAGGACTAAGATTGCCCAGGCTCGTTACTAAAGTCTTTAATGCCCAATGCTCTGTAAAAGCAAAAGGATGGAGAAAGTTTTAGAGCTGGAGAGAGCCCTACAATAATGCCTCAACACTTGACAAAGTTGCCAAACTAATCTTATCTTGAAAGTTCATCTGTGTTGGTAGAAAGTCATTATGAAGCAAGTTTGAGCTGTAATTTCCAACACATTAGAAATTAGACTTCAGCGTGCGAAATACTAGGTTGCCCAGTTGCACCGTGCAACCATATTTTGCTTGGTGCAACCTATTTTTATACCCAGCTGCAGGTAGCTTAGTGCACTACTTAAATTTTGTGGTAAGGATTCCCCTTTCTTCCATTGGGAACTGTAACTGTTCAACTGCTGCTGGTTTATTGAGAAGTTCCCATGGAAGAGTTCATCACTTCAGGTAAGGGGAAACAACTCTGTGTCAGAAATGTATAAATGCACATTGAATTCTAACAAAGCTAATCATAACATAGAAGAGTTTAAATTCGGGGCAACCTGGAATTTTAATAGGCAACCTAGCTTTCATCCTAGGTTGCCACTGGACAACCTGGCTCAAAAAAGTATTTCGTACACTGGACTTGCCCAAATTTTTTACTGTACAACTCCAGTCTTTGTCAAGGAATGAGCAATTTCTTGTGTTGGAAATTACAGTTTAAACTTGCTTCATAATTGCCAAACTTTTGTTCAGGAAGTACAATGTAGTCTACTCACATGACCACAGACTGTTGTATTTTGGGGCTCTTGAGCAGACCGATGAAGAGGTCGCAGGTGAAACTGCGGACGTGCGAGCTGTCTCCGTTCACGATGATGTTGAAGATCAGCTGGAATGTCTGGTAAATGTTCTTGGCATTGAACACCTGAAAGAGACGTAACACATCACATCTGTGTCTACATACAGTTATGGACATGCTAGCAACAAAATGAACCAAATTTATTGATTGATTGAACATAATGTCTTCAAACTTTTCCTTGTCCCTAAAGTAAACGAAAACTACATTTTACGTACATCTTTTGCATGTACTTCTTTATACCAGTAACAATACATACAATGTATCTAAGTTTTCAAACCAAACAAACTCATAATAGATATTTGAGGATTTTGAGCCCCAAAGCCCTACAAAATCCCTAACAGTCATGATATAAAAGGCTTTGACTTGACTTGACTTGTAAAGAGAATATTTGATCAGAATTTCTGATCAAGTATTCTCTCTCTCTCTCTCTCTCTCTCTCGTTACATTCTTTATATTATTAAGAATACTAGCTTTTGAATTGAAGAATGGTTGAAATGGAAGAATAATTCTCACCTTTTCTCCAATCTCCTCATTCAGACAGAGGTTACTGAGTATAGAGAAGGAGTAGACCACAACACTCTGGTTACTGTGTGACACGTACGCTATCAGGGTACGGTAGATCGACTTCACATTCTCCTGGAAACAAACATAAATAACAACATGTAAACAACAACATGTTCATTTAAATCTTACTAGAACTAGAACTAAAATGAGGACCACTGTACTTCTAATATTTCATTTGTATCACTATTATTCATGTAGTAAATTGTATTTTACTTTTTTTTCAAATTCAAAATCTATCCAGTTGCTTGAGTAACTGTTTTCTTGTGTATCTCATTACCTGGATGTTTAACCTTCATCAATGTAAATTGTATATGATAGTACATTTTGTATCACTGTCAGAATTTTCACAATTTTTATTTTATTGCTTCAGCTGCACAGCATACAGCCAGGGTCGCCCAACTAGTTACAAGACTATTTTAAAGGGCTGACCCTTTTGACAATTACAATATAATACCATGCATTCATGCAGCTTTTTCACACATTTAATGTTCTTGCTTTCCTTACCAGTGCTTTAACATGTGCCTGTATGGACAGGTTGTTTTTACACAGGTTGGCCAGAAGCCCGAGGCAGGGAGCAGTCAGATCAGACTCATGCCCTAGTCTGTAGGGGTAGGATAAAAACAACATGGTTAGAACATTAACTTACAAATAAGGCTTGTGACCCCTTGTTTGTTTGTTTTTTGACTGAAAATCAGATTAAAAATGTGCAACATATTGGCAAAGCTCAGAGTAACGTACCATTGCATTTTTCAATAAATGAATAGATTTCCTAAGCTCTAGATCTACTATACAATGTATACAGAAAGAAGATGAGAACTTTGATATTTTGAACATGTACATGTACTAGTAGGTACACAGAAGTGAAACATAGATCTGAAGTGATCTTACATGTGAGAGATGAGGAACCTGATGAGCTCCTCCATGTAACTGTTGGGATAGCTGACTTTGGACTTATAGGTCAGCTTCTGCAGCAACTGGAGGGTCTGAAATAGAATTATTATAGTCAGTAATTTCTGTAATTTGAGTTTTTTATGTATTACTTTAACTAAGTTGTAAATCTAATTTTGGGATCAAAATGAAGTTATCTACAGGTAAAGCAGCTGAAAAATGTCAAACTTTTATGTCACTGAGGACTTTAACTTAAATGTTGGCAAACTCATGTTACAGAACCTGCAGAACGAGTGGCTCCCCTGGCGACTGTGTGTGGTACTGCAGGAAGGTTGCCAGTGAGGAGGTAAAGTTGAAGGTGGTGTGCATGGCATCCCTGATGTCTGGGTACGAGGCTGCATGGTGAAACATCACAAAATACATGGAACAGTTATCAAATGACTCCCCATAGCCACTTTTAATTGTAACTTCTAACCCTCAGAAACACGTTTTCCAAGCATTTTTAGGGGCAAATTTTATCAGCCTTGATATTTAGATGGCTGATGAAAGATACTAGTGTAGTACTGGAAAATACATGAAATAGAAGTACACACCACAGACACCATTTTAATGCAACTTGTGCATGTTTCTGTACATTTTGTGCCACAACTGAGTCAGTTGAAGCCATCAGCAAAGAAAAGGGTTGTCCAAATACAAAAGAAAAGCCCATCTAGATGAGCAGGAAACACTGGTGTAACTCTCCAAGGGAAAAATTATGTACAAACTGACCCAGGTTGTTGAGTAAAACAACAGTCTTGTGTGAGAAAGAGGTTGGTGTGTGTGTGAGTGAAACTGACCCAGATTGTTGAGTAATACAACAGTCTTGTGTGAGAGAGAGGTTGGTGTGTGTGTGTGTGAGTAAAACTGACCCAGATTGTTGAGTAATACAACAGTCTTGTGTGAGAGAGAGGTTGGTGTGTGTGTGTGTGAGTAAAACTGACCCAGATTGTTGAGTAATACAACAGTCTTGTGTGAGAGAGAGGCAGGGGTGTGGTGGTCCTCGATGATGTCACACAGACAGCTCAGACACTCCATGGGCAGGATCTGCTGGGGGTTGAAGAACTTCACCGAGCGACCTTTCATTGTCAGACTGATCATCAGCTGGGGAAAAGGGAACAGCAATCATCACCAAGTTTTCTAACAGGTGCAACAGCCTAGTAGGTAGGTAGATAGGTGATTGCTTTGCAAGTTCCAACCCCAGTTAGTGCTGTATCTGTATCATTCTGTATAGAAAGTACATTTGTATAACCGCCCTTTGGCATAACTCATAACACACCAGCTTTGCAGGCACGCAGCGCGGCGGCAGCTGGCTATATAACACTGAGCAACCTGTCACACCTAACCTTTGCTAGTTTGCACATCTAACTGCAGGGATTGTTTAAAGCTATCTAGTGATGATGCCCCTCCTATACTTGGTGGCAGCGAGTTCCACTCTACGGATAGTTCTAGGAGTTTTTGAACACCTCAATAATCCTTGGTTGATAACTCTGGTACTTGCTATTTCTTGTTCTTCTCTGAGCTGGTATTAGGTACTAGTACTTAGCTGGTATGTCCACCAGCTGGGTTATTGTCATACAGAGGCTTTAGAAACACTTACAGTATTACCATACACACAGTTTCAGTGCTTAGTGCTTGGAACAAAAATCAAAATAACAAAGAAGAAACGGTACCTCTATCTGCCGCTGTAGCTGAAGCATGTTGGCATCACTTCGGTTGTTCCTAAACTGGCTCCCGGCCATAACAAGGCCTTTCATACACGACGTGGGGTCCATGGCTTTGGGGGAAGTCTTTCCTACCAGAAATAATCTGTACACAAAATCATTATAACTTTTTTTTACATCAATATTTTGAACAGTTGAAAGGTATGTTTGCTAAGGTCATAGGTTACAGTTTTAGCAAAACACGTTACGCATCAAAGAGTTTCTAAACAATAAGCTAAAATAAGAAAATAAACATGTAAATTCTGATATCAATGTTGTCTCCATTGGCCACTAATATGTTGGGAATGCTTACCGTTGTTGAGAAGGCGATTCTGTGTCTGTAAAAACGTTCTGAAAGGCACAAAGAGGTGCTACAGAATACGCCACTCGTCGTCCAATTGTTTCTTCCCGCTTCCGTTTGAATCAAATAGAAGTAACCATGATGAAAATAGGGGTGTAAAATAAACACAATTTAATCACAATTTACCATAAAAGGTTCAATATATGCTACTTAATATATTTAATTTGTGTTAAATTAATACAATAGGTCATTTGTTTCTACCTAGGGGCAAATTTTTCAAAGGACTTTAGAATATATTTTGTAATTACCTACTATATTAATGAAATATTCCGTAGTTGACCCATGACCTAGCTGGGATGAAAGTTTTTACAAAAGAAATATTAATTTTTGTCATCTAAGAAATAACAAAATATCCATATGTTTGGAATAGTGAATAAAATTTCAAAAAGATGCTCTTTTAGATAATCATACTACATTTTTAGAAAGAATGTCCCATCGCTCTTTGCGGTATGACCACCATCTTTGTTTTAGCTTGTTCCAAATGGTAGGGGTAGTTCACTAAAGTTAATTTTATTTTATGACATAAGCTTTTTCTTTTGTTAAAAATCAAAAGTTTGAATACATTTAATGTTTTATTATTTGAGTATTTACTCTTTTATTTGTAAAATAAATACACCATAAGTTGCAATAGCGCTACTAAAGAAATGAAACAATATTGACAACCCCCTATTCGTACTTTTTGATCAGTCCACAACACAGAAGACTCAGACATTTCCCAGACAGGTAAATGTTCGGCACACCTGGATGTTTTGTTCATTTTTAACCACTTTACCAGCCTAAGTAAGTACTACATTGTGATGGATGTTATATACTTAGCGCTCGAGATCTGATACACAAGAATGTTATCATTTGGGCACGTGTTTCGGCCCTAAACCTTTATACTTTTCGCGGTTCCGTATGTCAAAAGAATTGCGTGAATTTGTTTCCTTTCTTCCCAAAAGTTTGTGCCGTTTCCTGTTTGACTTCCTGCTAAAGATTCACGACTTTCAGGATCCAGTTGTGAAGTTATGTCCAACAGTTGGTATGTATTGTGTGTGTGTGTGCGATAAGACGAAAAACCCTTACCAAAAATACATGTAGAAATATACTTAAAACATTTTGTATGTTTATATAGAACACAATAGATCCTTGTCCTAAACTGTTGTTTGTTGAGATACAACCATGTTTTGGCCTGTGTTGTTCTTGACTTATTTTGTGAGGCACTGCTTATAAAATTCTGTAAGAAAATGCTAAGACATCCTAACTGCAAATTTGTGATCAACTCTTTTTTTTTTTGTTTCAGTGAGGAGTCAAGTTATTGAAATATTCTTCCAGTGAAGATCTGAGCTGTTCTGAACCACACAAAAACAGAGCGATAGAACATCCCAACTTGTTAAACATGTCGGCATATCAACAAACAGTTATCCTCAGAACTTGGTCGTGAAGCAAATCTTGCTGGTACAAGAATCTTTTCAAACATATGTTTCATGTCAATATCTAGACTTACACAGCGTGTGTTGTCGCCATGTATCCTAACTCACCCACCTCACGGCACCAGCCTCTCCTACGGACGTCATCTCGCTCGGGTTACCCGCGTTTTATTCCTGTCAAGTACAAGAACTTCTATCTCATTCTCTTCACGATTATCCTAGTCGGACTCATTTTGACCGGAATATTCCAGTTCTGGCCGCATTCGATCGACATACGCGAAGAACGCGAATCCTTCAGTCTGTACGATGTCGGCAACTTAGAAGAAGTGACAGTGCCACTCATGAGTGCGATACCAGATAGAGGGGAACTGGAATGCCGTATGCACAGTTGTTTCGACCCGTATCAATGTCAGGCCAGTCCCAACGACAGAATAAGTGTCTACATCTACCCCATGAAGAAATATGTGGACGAAAATGGCGTGCCCGTCATGCCGTCGATTTCGCGTGAGTTTCAAGAGGTATTGACAACGATAGCAGATAGTGAGTACAACACAAACGATCCGGCGAGGGCGTGTTTGTTCATGCCCTCGATTGACCTGTTGAATCAGAACATTCTGAGGCTAAGAGAAACAGGCCAGGTCCTAGGCAGGTTACCAAGGTGAGTAACAGTCAATACAGCAAATAAGAATCAACACACAGTGACACGTACATGTATGTATAAATCTAGTACATGGACCAGTGCATTTAGGTGCAGGGAGACATCAGAAATACCTGCACAGCTCCAATTTTACCTGTGCACACTAAGGTGCATATGTATATACCCAGTATTTCGAGCCCTGGAGTACATGTAGTTTAGGTTTGTATTGTTAATGTACAGACCTCAGTAATGTGATCATAAATTGCCTCCCAGCTGGTACATGTACTTGTTTTTGTTTTTTTTGTCTACATTTGAAGTACGCAAGTAATGCAAGTCACAAATCTGTCCCTGAGAATTTCCCATCATCATCATGAGCCCCCTTCATGTGGATTTGGATTATGGAAAGAGCTCAGGAAGACCCTGCATAAGAACATAGCAAAACAAAACCCTTTTTGACTTAAATACACATGTATAAGCTTAACTCACATATGGCCTAGACTTAGCCCAAGTCATTAGTATGCCTAGTACAGTACATGTACTAGGATGAGTATAGTGTACAGTGGAATAGGAGCTGTCAGTAGTTTGGCACAGGTAGACTTGACTTTGGACCTGTGCCAAGATACATATGTTCATATAGTAGAGTGTGTATTTGACTTCCGGCTTTACATTTGCACAGTAGCCTACTGTAGCCTCAAGAAGAAAACTATTGGTAAAAAGGTAGAAGGTTGTTTGAAAATTGAATGAATTTTTTTGATTTGGCATTACTCTTTGTATGAATCATCGTTATTGACATTGATATTAGAGAAACAAAATTTCAGTGCACTTCTGGCATCTACCAGGCTTCAGGAAGTGGCTGGAAGGACAGATAACATGCCAGGGGAATTGTTCTGCTAAAGAGTACAGCGGCAAACTGTACTCCTTTAGTGGGCCAACTCCCATGTTATCTGTCTATTTTTCCAATTTCTACTCTTTCCAGCTGCTTGCCGAAGCCTAGGTAGAGGCTGCTGCACTTTGCCTCCCCCCATCCACTGACTAGTACATAGTAGTCCTAGATATTAATTTCTCGGTGCCTGTTTGTACAGATGGAACCACGGGCACCACGACTTTCAGCTACAGGGCGCCAACCACCTGCTGTTTAACATGCTGCCCGGCATGGAGCCTGACTACAACACTGCTCTGGAGGTGCCGCGGGGGAAGGCTATCCTGGCGGGAGGGGGGTTTTCTTCCTGGACGTACCGACCGGGCTATGACGTCAGCATACCCGTGTTTAACCCCTTCACTGCTGATATGGAGCTTCCAGGGAAACCAGATGGGTGAGGACTGTAGTTGTGTTACGTTTGAGTTGAATGAGGGTTAAAATGAGATGAATGCTGTATGCGACCATGGTCCCTGACCTTCAAGATGAGGATGGGACAAGGTCAAGCCTTGACCTTGTCCCATCCTTGCTAGGAAGACTTTAACCTTGACTCAAGGAAGACTTTAACCTTGACTCAAGGTTGAAGTCCTTCCTACATCTTTGGGTGGTAACCATTTCTATAGCATGGTTAGCACCTGGGCCACAAAGTTGTGCAAATACTACATCAGGGGGCTGGTTTTATGTAATGAATACTTTCTAACAAGAAATATTAAACTGAGAAAAAAGATAGAATAATAAGTTGTCTTGCATTGTGTTCATATTGTGATGACAATGACGCATGCAAAATTTCCTGATCCTGTCCAAGAGGCCTAAAGTAAGTAACTAATGGTTTATTGGTAAAATAAAAGATGACATTTTTTGTTTAGGTACTCCAGGCCGTGGTTGATCGTCTCTGCGCAGACCGTCATCCACATGGACTTCAGGGCGGAGCTGGACGCCGTTGCTAGGGACAACGACGACGTCCTGGTGCTGGACAGGTGTAACAACCTACCTGAAGGAATCCCCTCGCACAGGAGGAGATGTAAAGAGGACAGAGTCTACAACTATCCTGATATTCTACAGGTAAGAGCCAAAATCAGCATGTTGGCAGAACGTACTGTGCCTGCGTGAAACTCGTAATGTAATATATGTATTCTGCATAGCACTTGGGCAGAACGTCTCGTTTAAGGATGTATTCGTGTATTTAAGGATGGCATCCCGTCTATAGTTTTCAAATGTTGTTTCAAACCCAAATTTAACACACTATAAAAACCTACCTTTCCCCCTTTCCGTGAAATAAAACAACTGCAAAAGTACTATTTTGCAGTACCTTTTTGCCATTTGAGCCAACATTGTATCACATCTGTACAGATGCACTTGTTTGCCTTTGGCTTTAGTGATACATGTTGTATTTATATTGTATGTTACCAAATGATATAAATACAGTTTTACAGAATTTTTATAATGGACGACAAGATTAAGTAATGAAAGCTTCAGACAGAAGTATAGTACCTTTTTGCTGTTTGAGCCAATCTTGTATCACATCTGTACAGATGCACTTGTTTGCCTTTGGCTTTAGTGATACATGTTTATTTATATTGACCACAACAGGAAGCCACGTTCTGCATGGTTCTGAGGGGAGCGCGGATGGGTCAGAGTGCGCTGAGTGACGCCATGATGGCGGGGTGCATCCCCGTCATTGCGATCGACACATACGTGATGCCATTCTCAGACGTCCTGGACTGGAAGAGGTAAGAACAATGCCGTAGACATTATTGAAAAGATAAGACAAAGAACATACAACAAAGCAAATTTTCTTGTCCCTCCCCGGAAATTATTTTTGTAAACCTAACTTTTGTCAGGCACATTCATTGTATTCTACCTAGGCATGATGCATTCTGGAATTGTTTAGATTTTTTGAAGGTTTTTTTCTGCTTAGCTCTCAGCATTTGGGAAAGAGTAGATAGGAGTTAAACACACACCACTACCAGTGGACTAGCCCCCTGCTGTAGTGATTGCACGACTGTGTGGCCCAGGGGCTACAGAATTGGAGATGGGTGCCACCATATGCACCATAGGTGCGGGAAGAACTTTTAGCTAACTTTGCTAAAGGTGTATTGTAATGGTATAGAGTTCAAGTTAACCACATTCCCCCCCCCCTCCCCCTAACAGGGCTGCAGTCATACTGAGAGAGGAAGACTTGCCAGACGTTCACAACGTGTTGAGAAGGATCTCACAGGAGAGGATCACCAACATGAGGAGACAGGTTGGTATCTTTTTTTTTAATGTTCGATGGAACATCCCAAGAAAATCAAAGTCTATCAAAAATTCATGTTGGGTATTTGTTTTGAATGAAATCATAAAGTTTTTAAAAATCGTGCTTCATACTTTTCTCTTTTCAGGTGGAGTTTTTCTGGAGGTCGTACTTCCGATCCATGAAGGCCATCACCATGACAACCCTGAAGGTCATCAACGACAGGGCTTTCAGACATGCGTCAAGGTCATACGAGGACTGGAACGACCCAACACCCAAGGTGAGATACTAAGACGGCTGCCTCTTACAGCTACTACTTTCAACTCCCTATGAACTCAAAGAAACAAATGAAATAGTCATGCCTTCAAGTACCAGAGTTATCAACCAAGGATTGAGGTGTTCAAAAACTCACTGCCATCAAGGACAGTAGGGGCATCATCACTAAATAGTTTTAAACCATGTTTAGAGTTAGACGTTCAAAGGTTAGGTGTAACAAGTCGTTCGGGGTAATGTAACCAGCTGCAGCCGCGCCGCGTGCCTGTGAAGCTGGTGTGTTATGCCAAAGGGCAGTTATACCAGATATACAGATACAGATACAGAAACGCACAAACACACCCAATGCCACTATAGGTTTCGTAGTACATTGTTTATTCTTATCTAATTTTGACGAGTTTGTTTTTCTTTCCGTACGTAAGTCCGGTGTCACCAGTCCGCTGTTCCTGCCGCTCATCCCGACCCAAGCGATGGGCTTTACCGCGGTCATCCTGACGTACGACAGGGTGGAGAGTCTGTTCCGCGTCATCACCGAGATCGCCAAGACGCCGAGTCTCGCCAAGATCCTGGTCGTCTGGAACAACCAAGCCAAGGCTCCACCACAGGGCAAGTCTTCAGATGTTCAAGGTGGTTTTATTTTAGTGGTTTTAACCTCTTTGCTACTATGAAATCATGACCCTGGGAATTACTGTAGTAGTGTACTACCCGGTACATCATTGTTTCAACTCTGAGCTTAAAATACAGTAAAATAGTCCCAACAAAATACCTTTTGTATCCTTAATATCAAGCGTGAACCTTTTGTATCCTTAATATCAAGCGTGAAGAAGTGTTTGAAATTTTTAGTCTGTACACTTAGACTAGGCATTTACTATAGATTACTGAATGCAGATGTATATCTGGCTTTACTTTTGAAGCAATAAGCTTGAAAAAATAAAATTAATGCTTCATAAACCCTTGCTTGAAATTTCTTCAAACTCCCAATGAATAGTCCTTAAAAACTGTAACAATTTTCAATGATATAATTGTGGGAGTGCCAATGATTTTAAGTTTAATGCTGTCACGAATTTTCCCAGGATCCACCTGGCCCAAGGTCAACAAGCCGCTCAAGGTCATCCAGACGACAGCCAATAAGCTGAGTAACCGCTTCCACCCGTACGACGAGATCGAGACCGAGGCTGTGCTCGCCATCGATGATGACATCATCATGTTAACACCTGACGAACTAGAGTTCGGTTATGAGGTAATCATGTCAGCTGCCCTATGATTGGTTGAAACGGTTGGGTAGCGTGTAGTAGTGTATAAAATAATTGTCAGACTCTTTTTTTAAAAGTTTGTTATGTTGGGTTACTAGTAGGTTCTTAAATGATTACCCCGGTAAGATAAGAATAAGTGTTTCTTTACCCGTATCTGTGTCTCTGCTGAAAAGCTGGTAGAACCACCCTTCAGCATAACACACCAGCTTTATCTTTTGCTATGTTTCTAAAGATGTAGATTTAATGAACATTTATGAATGATTCTGATATTTCATTTTTTTCTTTACCAGGTATGGCGAGAGTTCCCAGACAGACTTGTGGGCTACCCTGGCAGAGTTCACCTGTGGGACAACGCCACGAAATCCTGGAAATACGAATCTGAGTGGACGAACGACGTGTCTATGGTCCTCACAGGCGCTGCCTTCTACCACAAGGTACATTTGTACCATCACTGTTAATTACTTCTGTTGTGTTACGGTACCGTAAAAGATTTCAAACGTTTGATCCGTGTACAAGAAATTTGACAAACCAAAACACATTTCTGTTGTCATGATTCCAGAAAGTCACATGTAATAAGTAGTGGGTCATTGCAGCTTGATGAAGACCAAAACATTTGAAAATTTGTTATGATGAGTTAGATTTCTTATCCGAAGTTTTGCTTTAACTTTCTTGCATTTGAAAGAATTACATGTAGATAAAGTGTTTGTTGATAGCTTGTTGCATTTTTTTCGGTAGAAATGTAAAGTATTTATTACATTTAAGTATTTATTACATTAAAGTATTTATTACATCTAAGTATTTATTACATTTAAGTATTTATGACATTAGAATGTGTGGACTGTCCAACATTGACCCACAGGACAGGGTCGCATGGAGACGTGGAGTCCAGTCTAGCCGACTGCTGCCCACCCCTGAGTCAGGGAAGCCGACAGCAGAATAATCAAAGCCCGGATATGTATGTATGTATGTATGTATGTTATTAATGCGTCTGTGCTTTTCCCCAGTACTTTGGCTACCTGTACAGCATGGCCATGCCAGGAGACATCAAGAACTGGGTGGACACGCACATGAACTGTGAGGACATCGCCATGAACTTCCTCATCGCTAATGTCACAGGTGAGAACAGTTTGTCAAAGGAGTGTCACAGAAATGAAAACTAACCTACAGTGGGTGTCACTGGATGACAGGCGAAAAATGTCCAGACTTTGCATGATGTACAAAATGACTAATAAACTGGTGGACGTACTAACTTTTAAGTATCTAAAACCAGCTCAGAAAAAAAGAAGAAATACTAGTCAAACCTTCAAGTACCAGAGATATCAACCAAGGATTGAGGTGTTTAAAAACTCATTTTTTCCTAGAACTATCGTAGAGTGGAACTCTCTGGCCCCAAGTACAGTAGGGGAATCATCACTAGATAGCTTTAACCCTCCCAGTGTCATGGGCCAGTTTTAAATCCTAGTTCTAATATTCCTTGACACTTTGAGGGTTAAGCAACGTTTACAGTTAGATGTGCAGGTTAGGTGTGACTGGTCGTTTGCTGTAATATAGCCAGCTGCACTATCTTGGTTGGGAAGGGCTTTGACTTATGACTTTAATTTCTACACAAAGTTTACAACACATTGTTCCTCCAATTGTTTCCACCCACAGGAAAAGCGCCGATAAAAGTGACCCCCAGGAAAAAGTTCAAGTGCCCGGAGTGTACGAACGTGGACAACCTTTCCGCCGACCAGTCCCACATGGTGGAGCGGTCCGTCTGTATCAACAAGTTCACCGACATCTATGGCATGATGCCGCTGAAAAATGTGGAGCATCGAGCTGATCCAGTATTATACAAGGACAACTTCCCCGAAAAATTGAAACGCTTCAATCAGGTGGGGCCGCTCTGAGGCAGAGAATAGCTTTTTTTAGGTTTAAAGATGTTGCTAAAAGTAGGAAAGTCATACTGAAAAGTTGTCTTTTTTATATTTTTTGACAGAGATCATCAACTATATCGTCATGTAAATGGTACGCTTTTCATGTAGGCCTTTTTTTTTAACGAACTAGCTTTTTGGGAGAAAAATATCTGAGACTCCAAACTTTTTATTTCTCAGCACAGCACAGGAAAAAAGTTGCAACAAAATTACCGAAAATTCAAAATTCCATTGGAAGTAAACACTAAAACAGCTAATAGCTTATTTAAAGTACCAAAATGTTAAATGTTGTATGCAAATCATACCTGTACCCATCAACCATTTGTTTGCTTCTGTTCAGATTTTTGTTTTGAAACAAAAACTTTCCTTACTTCTTAGTAGGTAGCCTTACCAGTGCCTTGTGTACTTTCATATTGCTTCTAAGAAAATAACTGCTAATATATAATATAAAGTGTCTTTTTGGTCATTGTGAATGGTTTGGAAACCATGTAACAGAATTTAGTTTTGTAAACTGTATCTGTGAAATTATACTAATAAGTCAGCTAGTAAGTTTGAATATCATGTACAAAAATTCTCAAATCTTCATACAATGTTATGTGAGCAGCATTGTGTGCAAGCTTTTATATAACCTGTTTCCTCAACTGGATTTGTATGTACATTTTAGAATGGTTTTAGATAACATATCATTTTCTGTATCATGGCTTTATCACTTGCCAGATTATCAATTTTACAGACCTCATTATCCAAGAGTTAGTACATCAATAGGTTAACACACACAAAATGGAAAAAAACTCCTCTGTTAACCCTTGGAATTCTTTTTCTCTGTACTTCCTCAACTTAAAAAAGAGAGTGTTTCTTTTGCTTGTATCAAGCCACTGTCATTGTGACCTATGACCCTTGCACTTTGAATCATGACCCTGTGGTATACACTGATGCATTAACAAAACTAAAATGAAAAGGCTTGGAATTATGCATGACTTATAAGTCACGGAATGTAGATGAAAATCTAGCAAGTCTTCCTAATGTCTTTATAGTAGTTATGTACATGGAAGGAAAATGTAGATTTAAATTTTCATTTTTTATAAAAAAAATATAATCCTAACTAGTTTGCATCATCAGTTTAGAGTATGATGTAACAAAGTGTACCAAATTGTCTGCTTTTTTCGCTGGCCATTTTGTAACCAGTACACCAAGTCTTGTAGTTGTTGCATTTATACATACTGTCATGCATGCAATGCTGCTATAATAGTAGAGATGTACATATTCCAGAAACTGTCACTCAACTACTTTGAGAAGAAATGTAACAAAAACAACACAGTAGTATCTATTGATCTTATGGGACCTTACAGATTCTTACATCTGATTCTAGTTGTAACAATGGATTCAAAACTGTTGCTATTTTTCGTATCACTGAGGGAGGTTAACCTTCAGCCTGCTAAGGTAGTCATTTGGTACCAAATGTGTATTGGTTATGGGGTTAGGCAGCAGGAGGAAGGTTAAAGATTGCTTTTGACAGACTTTTGTCTGCACATTTTTTGTCTGCATATCTACAAAGTTGTGTTGTATCTTATCATATTTTGATTTCACTTTCAGAAGTATAGCGTCTGCAGTCACCCATGTTTGTCTAGGCTATGGTTTAGAGTTGTTGGTGTACATGTAGATATTAGATAAACAACAACAATGGTTTACTTGAATTTTCCAACTGTCTTCCGGATTGCTGATATCATTTCAAAGCAATAAACATGACAACAGATAAACAGAAGTGTCGTTCTTGTGAAGAATTTAAACTGTTCTCAAACTCATAAATTGCACTCACCGGAATTTTCGACTGAATCACTCAGTCTTCTTCAGCTATCTGACCCAAATGCTGTGGACACGTGATTTTTCTCACGTGACGTCAGCAAAGGGTCAAAGGTTGTCCGAAGTTGATATCGCCCCCCGTCCCGGTTGAGCGAAGGTTGAAGTGTCGTTTTTGTTATATGTCAAACCCTTCCACTCCCAGGCATGAAAACCAAGTACATGTACAAAGTATCCAGGTAATCAACAGACAATTTCAGTCACTGTATATGTGATGTATATTGTTTATTAGATTAGGTCAACTTTCAACTCGCTGTTCAACTCACCATAAATACATTACATGTACATTGCCCACAAGAAAATTACGGTTACATTATATTATACCAAGCCATGTTCTACCTCATAATTTATGAGTGAAAAGTGTAAAATGTAGATTATTGCTTGTCTATCCAAAGGTGTTTGTAAACACTGTTTATAGATTAAAATCAACAGCCTTTTCCAGGTGAGACTTGTCGTGCAAGAAGTGACAGGAGACGACAGGCCTCTTCCCTCCTTTCCTGAGTTGGACCACAAACTGGGAGATGCCACAGTTCGGGGAAATTTTCATGGCAAATCTTTTGCTTTTCACCTTACATCCGAGGTCGTCAATTAAATGCCTAAAAAGCTCCCTGATCGTCCCCCCATGAGAGACCAGCAAAACTCGAGCGTTGTACTTTTCAGAATCTTCTGTCTGCGAATTGGATGCTAGGCTTACTTCAACATTTTGAGGTTGCAAATCAGAGGCTACACTTACTCCTGTTTCATTTTTTGAAGCTTGTGTCCCTGAGATCTTGCTATCCCCTTCCTCTATGTTCCATTCCCCTAAAACGTTACCCTCCATCCCACAATCCCTTTCTGCAGTCCCATCAGCCATTGCGGCATGCTGCTGTGTCTCCACTTGACCTATCCCAGCTTCTGCCCCAAGGTCGTTGCACAGGTCATGGAAAAATGCTTCTGCTCTGGCCTTCACCTGCAAATGATTAAAGTATGAAAGATATGAGAGAATTATCATGCTGTAATACAAATTGTATGTTTCCAAGTGATGGAAAGGATGATAACTACAATGTATGTCTGTCTTCCACATCACTTTGCCTTGCAGTTGCTCTTTATATTGAGAATGTTCCAATGCTCTATGGAGCCCTGAATTTGATTACTAATTATGAAAAACTTTCGCTGCCGATTACGAATTACGTTAAATTCTCAGAATCCAGTGCCTCGTTTCGTGTGCACTCGCAAGACTTCAACAGGGCGAAATTCTGGAAAGCAGACTATTACGTTACATCGTGACATTGATTTTGGGTGGCTGCCTACTCATTACGAAGACGTAAAAGGCCTGATTACACCTCACGAGAAGGGCATGCAGGGTCCCCTCTCAATATCACACAGAGCATTATTACCTGTAGTGGGGACTCTCCCCCGGGAGGTCGGAAGTGTTCAGGTGACTGTCCTGATTTCTCCACCAGTGCCCTCAGCTCTGACACAGTCTTCCCTTCAACCTCTCCAAAACCCTTCAAAACACAGACACAGTTTAATTAGTTGAGGTAGAAATTCTTTCAATATGCAAAACATCACCTCTTGCAGGTTCTAATGGCCTAAATCTTAATTGTGTTACCCCAAAAGGTATTATACTGACTGAACATACAAGTACAAGTACTGAAAGTCTTTTACTTGTAGATATGTAAATACGTTCGGGAATGCATCTATAGCAGCGACACCTATGCTGCAGGGCAATGTGAACCACTCAGAATTGCCCTGAGGAAGGTGACAGACGGTCATCGAAATGTCGGCTGAATAAAACACTTGGTTGTGTAGAAAGAGTCTCTTTATTCAGAAAGTCTGATTGTTTTAATGATAGAATTAACAATACAAATCTCAACTTTACATTGTATGAAGTAAGTTGAAACCAATGTAACAGTGGAAGACATACATACCCTTTCCCTTAGTCTCTTGTCCACTTTGACATGAGGAGACTTGCTGAGTGCATTTCTGTCCAGGATGACTTGGCTAGTCTGGAAAAAAATGTTTCAAAATGTTTCAAACATTCGGGCGTGGATGGGATGTTCGGCCATAGTTGGCTGGTGGTTAGCTGGTGTTTTGGAGTAGGTTGGGTCGTGGTTGGCAGTCAAATTTAACTCCAATTTGATTCGATTTGTATCAAAAGGTAGGCGTGGTCTAAATCTGACCTGACTGCTCCCAAACTTCAGCCAACCTTGGTTGGTTGGTGGTCGGGAGAAGGTTCTGAATGTGTGACTGGGGCTTTACCTGTATGACCCTGTTTAGATCACTTGTGTAAGCCTCAAGCACCAAACATATAGAAGAACCCAACACACTTATCATCGAGAAGATTAGGGGTGACCCAGTGTGGTTGGGTATACAGTAAACTTCACCTTGGTTGACGATGACTGCTTTACCTCTTCACTTATTGCAATCTTCCAAATGCAATATTCCGCATGCAGTTTTGTAGTGCTAGTAAGTAATACAGGTGGACAGGTTGCTTTACCTGTATGACCCTGTTTAGATCACTAGTGTAGACATGGGTGAAGACTTGGTTGGTCAGACGTGCTCCTGCCAGCCCAGCCTGGTGGTAACCCACGTCAGACAGGTTTGTGTTCATCTGGCCTGCAGAAAATAAACAAACAAATAAACAGACAAATAAACACAAACTAGTCCGCAACAAGTATGGATATGCAAGAAAACAAGTGTGCTGAATGCTGGACTCTGATTTGGAGGCTATGGATCATGATTGGCATATACATGTACAATGTACAACAAATGTAGTAACTAAGTACTGAAAATGAAAAGGTTTTTGGCATAGATACAAAAGCTAAGTCCTACCTTGGGACTGCAGGACTCAATTAGATTTAGATTATGCTTCACTGCTTTTGCCATGAAATCGGTTACACATTCAAAATGATATTCTTGTATAGTATAATGTTTATATGAGCCTTACAGGCAGAATTTCAAGATCTAACACTTATTTATAAGATTCGTAAAAAAATTATCTATACAAAGAAGACCATACCTTGCAGAATAAATTCCTTGTTTTCCCTGGTCTCTCCACTGTAAGATAACATATTTTTGATAATAAACTTTCTTTTGAATAGGACAACTCACAAATTATGTAGTTGGCAAGTAGTAATGGCAAGTTGCATGCAAGCTTGTATAAAAAGATTCATACTCATTTACCCTAATTTTCTAGTACCAAGGACACACTTTCAAACTGTAACAGCACAGACTGTTTAAATGTAGACTTGAATGATAACATAATTGTGGCTCGTCGGCCTTCTTGGGCAATCTACTTGAATAGCGGCATATTTTCCGGTACATGACATAAAGATCATCTGTTACATCATAACTTACTGACGGACGACAGTGAGTAAAAACGTCGCCATTCTCCTTTTCAGAACTTCGCTGAGCGCCGTGTCACTTCAGTGCGTGGTGTACGTGTGGACAGAAGCAAAAGGCAACGGTATAAAGACCATCAAAATGCCTAAAATGGCTAAATCAGTCACAGTTAGTAACCCAACCAGTCAAATTCTCAGGGTAAAGGTTATCAGACTACTACACTATGTTTCTGGGTGTGTACATAGTAATATAATGTTTCTTAAATATTTCTTTTCATACCATATAAGACTATTCGAATGTAAAGTTAAAGATTATAAACATCTAATTGTATATAATATTTAGTCTGAGTACACATATTATTGTCACACAATATTATTCTGTCCAGAATCTAACGTACCTGTATTGCGAATGGGCTGTTCCAGATCAAAGCGGAAACGGAAGTGAAGAAAACGTTCCTAAAGAAAGCAAGCTAATGAACTTAGACAGGATAAAAAGTATAATCAAACCACAAGCTACCTAAAAATTTAAGATAAATATCATTTTCAGGTAGAAACTTTGTTGCAATTGTCCTCACAGCACAATAGAGTTACCAAGCTACGTCGAAATAATAGATTGTCTTTTCTTGTCTCTTAGCGTTTTGTTGCCATGTAACCTAGCAACCGTGTGTCAATACGGGAGGGTCGGATATCCTGC
Source organism: Branchiostoma floridae x Branchiostoma japonicum (assembly GCA_013266295.2). Lineage (NCBI taxonomy): Eukaryota > Metazoa > Chordata > Leptocardii > Amphioxiformes > Branchiostomatidae > Branchiostoma > Branchiostoma floridae x Branchiostoma japonicum. The sequence continues at coordinate 3,463,572 of CM023839.1, forward strand.
AATGTTTTGGCTTCAGCGATATCGTAGTCTTTGAAGTAGAGATATCGTAGTGTTTTGAAAACAGGAAAGTGTCAGATAGAGACGGTTTGGATGCAATGACTTCAAGAGAGCAAAGGGAGTCCGTTCAGAACGGATTTGGTAGGTGATAGTCACGCAAATTAGTTACGATACATTTGTTTTCGCTTTGCTTGTCCGTCGCCCCCCTCCCCACGTAAGTACTTGACAAAGAGATTCGTGGTCTTTCTGATTGCAAAAGGACAGTTTACTTCAAAAATTGGTAGCATGAATGTGTTAGTTCTCTTTTCACGCTAATAACAAATCAAAAACATACTGCTGCAGGTTGAAAACAGCACAATGTCTGTTTTCAATTTTTGATTGTTTTCCTGTGATTTCAAACGTCAAGTCACTTTCTTTTCGATTGCGTAGCGTATGTGGCAAACTATTCAAGTGAATGACGATACAACAAGAAAGTTTTAAACTGCACGGAGTGCAACTTTAGACTTCTTTTTGACGTTTTATTTCACACCAAATACCCAAATCATCATAAATTAATGAACTTCTATAAAATTGATAAAATTCTATAAACTAGTTCATATACTGGTTACACTTGTCTTCAGACTCATTCTCAGTCACTGACAAAAGACAGTACTAGTGGAGGCTCTCTGAAATGTCTGACTCTTCATAGGATTTATTGTTGTTGTTGTTTTTTATGACACAACTGTTGTAACTTGTCTAACTCCAGGCTCGGGAACCAGGAAGTCCAGTATGGTACCGATGGACACACTTGGGGAGGACGAAGAGGATTCTGGGGAGGATGAGGTAAGGATAATGCTACATGTTGTTATCAATTTGTTTTCTTCAGTTGACTAGGAACGAGCTGCCAACTTGGTTTACAGTGACTATAGACAGACCTCAACCTAAATGTTGGATGTAAAAACCCACTGGCTGTTGAATAAAGAACTATGTTCTGAACATTATAGACTCCAAGACTGGTTCTCATGATCAACTGTTCAGACTTTCTGCATTTTTCCTGGAGCATATTTATTCTACTACGACTTTGTCACTGAGTAAGTGTGTTAAATAAAGACAGTCTCTTGCCAACCTGATGAAATTATTCACAAATAGTGCTAGCTTCATCCTGACCAATGATTATCCTTGTAGCAGGAGGCGGCGGAGGAGAGAGCGAGACAGCTGGAGGAACAGAGCAAATTTGACGCCCTGTGTGACGGCATCCTCAGTGCTGTAGCCCTACTTGGTACCTCTCTACAGGAGGTGGGTAATGTTGAAACACAAGTACAGTCTCCTGGCTCCCGGGATTCGGGTTGGTGCTGCTTGAACCCCACTGCTACAATATAGCAATAATGAAGCACACAGAAAGATAAATTTCTTTATCGACACAGCAAAAGTACAGGAACTTTTGTAAGGTCTTCTACAATTATACCCACAACACAAAAGTGGATGAACTCACATATAAGTACAGTATATGGATAAAACAACATGTTGGATCTAACGTTTAGTCTACACTACTGGTTGTAAGGTCTAAACATTATTTGATGTATTTGCCTATTTGTACACAGTATTGGGGCTATGTCCTCCTAGAATGTGATTGGATTTATTTATACTAGGATGGGATGTATTGAATTCCAAGCGGGAAGAAAGGTGATTACGGCTTTGAACATTTATCATCATCCGTGATAAACTAACATTCACCTTATGTGTAAAATGTCAACATTCATCATTGTTGTTGTTGTTGTTGTAATTGAAGTAGATATTGACAACTTTATGGTAATGTCGTTGTAATTGGTTTTGCCACAAATGTTGCATACCTCCTTATGTGTGTCTACGTGCAGGTGATTGACCTGAAGGATGAACTATTGGAACATTCCCTCCCTCCCAATGTGCTGGTCAGACTGGCCATCGTATCAGGCAAAATCTTCAGAAGGTTAGTTTAGCAATATTTATGTATAATGATATTTGGTCGTTTGTATCACATAAAACAAATATACAATGTAACTGGTAGTATGGCATAATATTTTTCAGGTCAATCCAAAAAAAAACCCCACTATTTTCACCATTTCCAAACTGATAAATGAGAGTAAATAAAAAATGTTAGAAATATCTCTCTAGCGTCTTTCAACCTGTCTTAAACCAGTATGAAAAGCCCACATGGGATGAACGTACAAAGATTTTAGCTGCATTATAGCAATTTTGCAAACTTGCAAACATTTCATGATGGAATTTTGCCTATTGCCAGTATTACATTCTTACCAATATTTCTTCTGTGACCACCCTGACAGTGTTACAGACTTGAACGTCCCCGTCACAGAGTTAGTCCGACTTGTCAGAGTCTACTCCGAACCCTGGGATGAGAAAAGCGAGGCCTTGAAGAAGTTGCATGCAGACTACGAAAGGTAAGAATCATTTTATCCTCCGGAATGTATGTTAAACATTTTTGATACATGTATAGTGACAGGACTCACATGTGTGGACTGAAAGTAGTCTTTATAGTCAGTAGCGTGCATAGTCCAGTGGTTAGCGACCCTGCCTCTGGACTAAGAGGTTGGGAGTTCAAATCCCGGCTGTTAATTGTCGTTCACCCGACATGCACGCTACTGGAGAGGACGTTAGGACAGGACGTTAAGCCGTGGTCCACTGTTCATTGTGCTTGTCGAAAAGAGCTAGGCGAATTTCCCCGGTACAATGAACCTGTAAATACTGTACATAGCGTCTGTCTTCTCTGTCACGACCAGTGGAAGAGTAGCTCTTCAGTGAGCTAAACTGGTTCGAGATCACTTTCACTTTCACTTTTATAAAAAATGAATTACTGATTTTGAAAATTTATTCCTGAATGTAAGGCAGGATTGCTGTGATAAAAAGATTGAACAAACTCCATCCTATATACTGATTTTCTAATGTCTGACTTACTATTGTTTCCAAGCAGCTATGGTATAATACAGGTAAACTGAAGGTCTCTCTTCATTCCTTTTGATCATTCTGCATTGGGACGGAGATGGAGTGAAATATGCTGTAGTTGCTAGCGAATGTCTGTCTATTTAGTTATGCGACAATTTCTTTGTTTCTAGCAAAGACTAACCTTAAATTTCCCCTTTTCCACCAGTAAAAAAAGACAGCTGAACATTGCCATCAAAAGACTTCAGTTGGTAGATGCACATGTGAGTACCCTAATACAACACATATCATGATATAACAGTTCAGTGTGTCTGTAAATTGTTTTTTCAATATTTCCTCATTAAAAACGTTTGATAACAATTCAAGAAATGGGAAAAGAGAAGGCATTTCATAGATTGGCAAAACTAACAAAGAAGTGGGAAAACAAGCAGTTGTCCCAAATAGTATGAATAAAAATTAAGAGAAGCAACAAGGGAGAAATGTGTTCATCATATGATTGTTTTTTGACCCTGCAAATGTTATTTCTTTCTCCAGTCCAAACGTCTCGCTCGTGAGAAAAGGATCATGAATTGGGAGAAGCTCTTTGCCAAGCTAACGGTAAGATTTGAGCCACGCTAACGCACTTCACTTGTCTTACTCATTTCAACAGTGTTTACAAAACATGACTGATTCTCCAGCTACAATAGGCAAATCCGTGACATCGTGGTGTAGGGTCACCACTTGGTATAAAAGTTTCAGTGACCCGGCTAAGTTTTCTTTGCATAATAGATTGTTTTGTTGACAAAATACAACATGTACTCCTATGAGTGGTACAGGTTGTTTTGTTGATGTAGTTTAAAGTTACACTTCTATACAAAGTCAATGGGCCTTATGTCAGTGGCTTAAATGTATCCAATGCAATTTCAGGGCAGCAAAACAAAAAAATGTTCTGGATCATCGAGGAAATCTGTCTGATATTGACATTCACTACCATTTCTTAGCACATTTTTGTCATCCTTTCATACATGTATTTAAAGTGTTTGAAATAGCCCCAAAACAAGCTATGTGTGGAGTCCCTTTATTTTTTGGTACATTACTAATAAATTGCTAGAACCAGCCTATGATATGAAACAAGCAACTGTTTTCTGCCAGTGACATCACATTTTTGCCTCACAGATATCAGTATGCTATGGGATAGGGTTGATTTTACTTAATGCATTAAAAAAATGACCAGAAAATTGACTTAGCTTGACCAAACCATTTGACAAGAAATTCTGTATTTATAATTATGTATCTGTTTTCATATGCATATTTGAATTATATTTCTTTCAGAGCTCAAAAGGCCATGGCCGGAGATGGAAATTCCTGATTGACTCATTTAAGAAGAAGGCACAGATGGGGTAAGGAAATTTGATTATTAGCTTGTATAGTTACAACTTTGATACTTGTAACTAGGCATCTTAGTACCATAATATGGATAAAATATACTGCAGGGGTTAGTCCAATTTGCATGGGTGTGTTTTTGGAAGAGTCCATTCTTGAAGTGGTGGGGTAAAGTAAGAAAGTTCCTTTTCGGTGTGGGGTGATATTGTGAGTAAAGGTAACTTTGGAATGGTCCATTTCTGCAGAGGGTTGATATGGAACAGCCTATTTTGAAGTGGGGAGTGAGATGGAGTGAAATATGCTGTATTTGCTCCAGAGCAAATGCCGGCCTTTCAAGTTAATTCATATTTTTACACTTCTTCAGGCCTAAGTATGTGTCCATTTCTGTTTACAATGATTAATAACAGCACCAGCACCATGAGTTCAGCACCAAGGAAAGGGAAACTATCAGATTTCTTTGTCCTTAGATTTTTGTTCCTTCTGCTGTAATATTAACAGTTACTGTCCCATTCCTCCAGTGCTGAGCACCTGTTGGCCTATGCCAGCAGTGTTGAAGATGAGTACGAATCTGACGACGATTTCACCCAACCTGACCACCCCCAGTTTGCTGTAGTGAGCCCTTCCACTGAGGGACCAGAGAAAGCAACATCAGTAAGTGAACACATCTTTCCATCTTCTATTCCAAAATTAGTTTTGAAATGTCTTTTAGATGATAGGATGTGATTTTTCACAGTTGGTAATGTTGTTCTTTATTGCACATCCTCAATTGTAGCCCCCTTTTCCTTGCTTATTACGTTTGTAGTTTGTACATGTATCTTTGTAGCTGTAGTGGCAAATCCCGTGGCATAATGGTCAGAGCAGTTGGCTATTAAGAACCAAGAGGTCCTGGGTTCGATCCCCTGACATGCTCAATGTTGTGCCATTGAGAAAGGCACTTTGCTCGACTTTCTTCACTGTACGGTGGAGTGACGGCCATGCACCTCTCAGTTAATCTGTTTAAAGAGTGTCCTAACAGTGATGAGGACACACACAGATTTGTTGTTGCCATTATGTGCCAAGAACTGTACATTTGCAACTAAGAACCATGCTTTTTTTCTTCTAGCCATCGGATTTTGAGAGTGAACCAGAACCAGAGTCGGAGCCAGAAAGCGGTAGTGAGAACGACCTGCCACCGGGCGACAGTGAGTCGGAAACCGGGAGTGAGCTCGCAAAGGTGAGAGAGAACAAGACATGATTACACTCACATTTTCTTCTTTCTTTTCACGTTGTCAGGAAACATAAGTTACTCTGTGCATGGATTTTGTACTGCATGCTTGAGAGATGACAACTGTTTTTCAAAACAAAATCCTCCAATTTTCATCTTTCCTACAACATGTAAATTATTTGATCCTGTTCAAATGCTTACAATCCAAGTTTGACCAACTAACACAAAAAGAGTCCCCCAATTCCCTTAGAAAGGTCACTGCAATTTCTTGGTGTTCATGTGAGACTTTAATGTTTTAAGGTGATAAGGGACTTCAAGGTTGACACTGCTAACGTTATACTATAGATGTATTGATGTTGATAATAAATAATGGTGCAAGGAAGAAGACTGAGAATCTTATTCTGCACACGAATGAAAGATAAGATTGATGTTCTTGGCTAGAGAGTGGAGTCCAGTAGCTCAAAACTCTCCACAACCTCTCAAGATGGCGGAACCAGTGACACCAGCGGAGGCGACACGGATAGAAGCTCAGATTCCGACTCAGAGTCAGACAGCGACAGCGCCAAGGGAGGCAAGAGTAAGAAAAAATCAGCAAAAAAGGGACAAACCACGAAAAAGAAAGCCCCAATCAAGGGGGTGTTGAAGAAAAAAGGGACAAACAAGAAGGTTTGTTGGTATCATACCAGAGTTTGGTGGCTCAGGTGATGGAAGGGAATTCATCTGGTGCTGGTGATAGAAAACGGATTAAAGAAAACAGACAACAGGTGGAGATACAATTCAGAATGTTACCTTCAGAAGCTTCTTTTTCTTACTATGGAGGTGACTACAGATATGGTGGCAAGGTTTTTGTCAAGGTGAACTGATGATGATAACAAAGACTACATTTTCTTGCTCACAGCTATGATGTTTTGTTTTTAAGATACACAGCTTATAACCATGTGTTCAGCTAATAACTATGAGTTCACTTAGAGGGCTTGACAGCACAAACCAAGAACAGCACCGGTACTGAAGTTACTGTAGATCAACCTTGCCTGCTGGAATGTGCGCACACCTGCGACAAACCCTGCAGGAGCAGAGTGTGGTGTCAGGTGGCGCAGCGGTAGTGCGTTCGGCTCAGGCCCAAGAGGTCCTGAGTTCGATCCCCACCCATGTCACCGATCTTGTGCCCTTGGGAAAGGCACTTTACATGACTTTCCTCACTTCACTCAGGTGTAAATGAGTACCTCACCAGGACTCCAGGAAGATTAGTGTGAATTAACACACTAATGGAGATCCTCATAAAAACCAAACCAAACCAAACCAACCAAACCAGAGCCGGCTTAGCTGCTCACCGTCGAGCCCACAAACAGTGAACTGATCGTCCGATAGGATGAAAAGGACTATGATGATGATAATAACCATGTATACATTCCCATTTCCAGAGGAGGGGGTCCCGTGTGAGGTTCGGAGGCGCAGTCGAGGCACCAGAGCTTGTCATTAAACCTCCCATGGAAGACAGGGCAGTCTGGACACATGAACCTGAATATGACAGGTATTGACTGGGATATATATAATATCAACTTAGTCATTTTGAAAGGCTTCATATCAGTGTTATTACAAAATGGTGATTTAGAGTGGATGGAGGTGTTCAGTGAAGGTACTTGCAGACCAAAATAGAAAGTATGTAGTTAAGCACTTGATCTATTGCTTAAGGTCTTGCTTAAGATCTTGCTTAAGACACTTAACCGTTACATGTATTATTGTATTTGTACGCTTAACTTTTTTTACCTTTCTACAGATTTCTAAATGTTAGAGTGTACAAGCCTGTTGGAATGCAAGGTTGGTTTCTTTATCACATTCTGTTTCTTTCTTTTTATTTTGTCAAATAAATATTGTCTTGTATGAGCCACCCTTCATTGATGTAAAACACTAGGCTTTTGTTGAAGTTAATTTGAAAGAAATCTACCTTCTCCCTGCAGACACTGAGCTGACCTGTGTATTAACCATGGGAGACCAGGTGTTTAAGACAGGAGTGTTGGACACACCACCTTCTCCGGCCGAACCAAAACCTCCAACTCCAGAAAAACCCAAGAAAGGAAGCCTTATTGGCAAGGGAGGTATGTACATTAGGACTCCAAGCAGACGGTAGAAGCAGCAAAATTTCTACTGGTAGAGATCCCGATTAGAGTCTCTGTCAACAGAAACTCCGATTGGGGTCTCTGCTGGCAATTCTACCAGTAGAGATCCTGACTGAAGTCTGTAAATTTAAAGATATTTGCTTGAAAGACAGTTAGAACTTTTCAAGTTTGATTCATGTCACTTTAAATCAATAGACTGACTTGAAATTTAGGATTTGTAAATGACAAACCACACTAACACATTAACAGCATCCTGATCGGAGTCTCTGTCGACAAAGACTCCAATTGGGCTCTCTACTGCTAGAATCGCCAATTCTAACAGATTGGAGTCTCTATCCTGACATAGACATTGCATCATAGCTTCAAGAAATCATCTTACAACATGTGATGATGTCTGGAATAATGTTCTTGAATTCTTTTCAGGTGCTAAGAGAAGAAAGTCTGTTACTTTGAAGGAGCCTCATGAAGAAGTACCTAAGGAGGAGGACAGGTAAAAGGAGTCAAGAATTTTTAATAGGCAATGATATAAACTTTCAGAAAGTTAAAGTCCAGTTGTCTTTCATGCATCATAACATTACATGATCAATAATATGTGCGAACTGTATATTAATGATATTGCGATATTGCATCTTTCAACCAATGATAGTGTGGCCAAGTGAATGCAAAGTTCAGAATACTGTAGTAACAGGAAGGATTTAAACTGATACGCACGACTTACAAATGCAAAAGCAAAGAAGCTTTCAGAAGGCATCCGCCATCTTTCTTCAGCTACTGACGAGAGCAGTCACGTGACCACGAGGTTAATAGGTCAATACAGGTCATGTGACTGAATGAAGGCGTTGTATATGGGGGGTAGTCGGAGGCGGCCTTGGTCGCAGTTTTAAGTCGTTTCTAGGATGAAAGAATTTTTTCCATTCAGCTTTTAACAGTATCACTTCTGTGTGTTCCAGGTATGAAGAGTTTGTGTTCAGTGTGCCGGAAAGACTGGCTGAGATGCAGGGGTTAAAGGTCGCTGTGAACTCACAGGATGAGATGGCAGCTGTGGCAACCATAGAGGCAGAGGACCTGGCAAGTCTGGTTAGTTAGCAGTTTAGATAGATATGCACTTTTATTGATGAAAAATTGTCAGAATATATTTAAAGTTATGAGACATCAACAAGACTGGTGCCCCTGTCCTTGGTGCTGAATGACACATTAACAACATGTGCCCCTGTCTGTAGCTCATAATATAGAACGTTTTGACCTTAGAACCATCAATGTAAGCAATACTTAAAACTGAACATGTTAGTTTATCTGTATAATTGTATGTTCATTTCTGACATTTGTATCCACTTGTTTACTTAATAATTAATAATAACTATATGTAAGTTCATTTTTATCCACTTGTTTGTTTGTATGTATAGTAGTGGAAGACCTTGAGAAAGTCGCCATACTTGTTGTGTCAATAAAGATTTCCTTTTAATTTCATGATTAGCATAAAGATATTCTTTAGGAAACCATAAATATTCTTGAAGGTGACCCTACTTCTGCTTTATTTTTGTTTTTCAGGAACTACCTGTGAAAACTTTACCAGAAGAAGATGCCGAGTTTGACACTAATCTGAAGAGTAGTGAGCCCACCATGTTTCCCCTGTACCCCATGAAAAGTTCCAAACATGGCGTCTACGGTAACCTTCCTCTCAAGCTGTACTGGATGCAGCAAGAATGTCCATGCACCTTCGAGAGGGAGACAGAGACAATGACATTAATGGAGCTGATCACAGAACTTACAGGTTTGTCCTGAGTTTTGATCGATAAATGTTTTTCATTATGAAATGATATATATTTAATAGTTCATGTGGTATCCGTAATCTGTTAGTTCTAGCTCTATTTTGTTCCTCCGGTTGCATCGTTTCCAAATAGTCTTGCACCTGTCTACATCATTGATTATTTCGGGTATCAAATGTTTCTTAAAAGCAGTGCCATATTGATTAAACTTCTGCACGTTTGTTTGAACCCATTTGCCATGCTGTTACCGAACACCATGCAACTCAAAGGCAATCAGAGCTCTCATTTATATCTTAGCTTGTTCTTAGGTGAATATTCAAATGCTGATCGATCTTGCCTTTTTTTCTGTAGAACTAAAAGCTTACAAAAACAGTAACCCATGAACAATTCCTGTATTTCCAGGTGTTGATCTCACGCAGCACCCCAAAGAAGAGTTAGTGGCCATGTTGGAGAGAGAGTACGAGGACAGAGCAACATCAGCGATGTCCTTTGAAGAAGACAAAGAGGTAAGTAAAAACTTGCTAGTTGTTACTGCACTTTTTACAAGTAGAGGGTTCCCTTGCAGATAGAAATCTAATAGTACAGTGAAAGCTCAATCTAGAAAGAAGCAGCAACAAAACTTGCTAGTTGTTGCTGCACTTTTTACAAGTAGAGGGTTCCCTTGCAGATAGAAATCTAATAGTACAGTGAAAGCTCAATCTAGAAAGAAGCAGCAACAAAACTTGCTAGTTGTTGCTGCACTTTTTACAAGTAGAGGGTTCCCTTGCAGATAGAAATCTAATAGTACAGTGAAAGCTCAATCTAGAAAGAAGCAGCAACAAAACTTGCTAGTTGTTGCTGCACTTTTTACAAGTAGAGGGTTCCCTTGCAGATAGAAATCTAACAGTACAGTGAAAGCTGAATCTAGAAAGAAGCAGCAACAACTAGCACGTTGTTGCTGCACTTTTTACGAGTGCTTGTTCCCTTGCAGGTTTAGTCAGTACAGTGAAAGCTCAATCTAAAAAGAAAATGAACTCTGATCTAGAGATTAACATTAAACCATATGATATGTCTGTGTCTAATACAGGATATGGTGCCCAAGGCAGAGTTGGAAAGCCTTATGGAGCAGCATAATGCACAACTCATGCAGATCCAGGATGAATATGAGTAAGTACATGCTGAGGCTATTAAAATAACTTCTTAGTGCATACATGTACTTTTGAACAGTCTCCAGGCAGAATATTGTAGGTTGATTTGCTGAGAAGTTGCCATAACCATGGTTTAGCTGGATGGAGCTACAAATTAGTAGAATTAGTGATGAAAACATTGTGATGTTTTGACTGCTGGCACAATTTTGGGGTGTGGAATACAAAGATCTCTGTATCTGTATAGCCGGTATAACCGCCCTTTGGTGTAACACATCAGCTTTGCAGGCACGGGGCGTGGCGGCAGCTGGCTACATTACACTGAATGACTTGTTACACTTAACCTTTTAACGTCTAACTCTAAACATTGTTTAAAACTATCTAGTGATGATGCCCCTACTGTACTTGGTGTACAAGATGCTATATTGCTGTTACCCTTGATAATTTATTAACATATGATTTCCACAGGAAACGTCTGAACGAGCTTGCAGAGAATCTGGAGGAGATGCAAGAGAGAGGACCACCCCCGCTAGCGAACATGGAACATGCCATGGTGCAGTACTCCCCCCAGGGCACCCCCGTACACCCCCGCTCCCCCGTCAGTCGAGCGCAGACCCGCGACATAACAAGATCACCCAACATCCCCCAGGTTCCACAAACCTCAAGAGAATCTAGTGCAGAAAAAGGTCCCAAACCTCCGCCAGCTACTGCTTATGACGGGTGAGTTATTCATGTTTACCTTTGCAGAAGGAAAACAAATTGTTTTTGCTCTGTTTCTTCTTCTCCCTCTTCTTTTTCTTTCATTCCAAACAAATAAGGTCAATGACCTGGACTAGACATCTGTCACCATGGTAACTGGTGCTGTAGCAGACACCCTGTGGTGTTGGGTTACATTGTGTAGCAAGACAGAGCTGGAGAGGCTGGTCACCATATATTACATATGAATGTGTTTGAGTAAGAATAAACAGAGCAGGAGTTTGTTAAGCTAGACCATGCATGTGACGAAACATCATGCATTTGCTTTGCAACTGTTACCTTTCTAGTTTTCTCTCATTTCTCACCATATAACAAGACCTGTATGTAATTTTGAGGTTATTTAGGCCTTTTGCCGATCCTTTCTCTGTCCTTGGTGCTGAATGCACAATAATTTTCAGATAACACTTATCAACCTTCACATACAGTTTTTCTATCAATAATGTCCTTAAAAAACATTTTCTTTAATTCTATTTCAGGATGTACCAGCCCCAGCCACCCCCACATACTGCACCCAGGGCAAAAAGGAAAACCATGCCAGCGGCACAACCCAACGCCAAGCTGCCTAAAGATGTAAGGATTGACTTCATCTAGTTAAACTCTGTCAAACTATCATACTTTCTTGCAATTGAGACACTTTCATTGAAAAATACATTGTATTATAAAATAGTCAAGCTACATGTGTATTTTTTCATTTTTGTAAGAAGGAGAACATGATTGAGTTCTTCTTGACATTCTTGTAGAGGTACCTTCAATAATGACAAGCAGAACGTACTGTGCCCTCACGAAATCTGTGATGTATATTGTGTATAGCACTTCGGCAGAACATGTCGTCTAAGGTCGTATTCGTGTATTTAAGATGTCTATAGTTTTCAAATGTTGTGTCAGAAAAGATATTGTCTGCAACGGGCAGGGACAGTACGTTCTGCTGACATGCTCGGCTTCACTCACTTGGTGGTTTATTTGATGGTTGTAGGAACTGACCATGCTTTATAACACTGTATACAGCTAAGGGCGGGCCATCAACCCTATATTCTATGCCATTTTCAGTTCCTGGAGAGGCTGAAGTTCCAGACCGCGGAGAGTATCCGGCGGCAGGCCGAGCTGTACGACAAGACGAGGCGGATGGTGGAGGAGAAGTACCTGAGACAGATGGAGGGTCAGCACAGGATGACCAACCCTGAACCCCTGGACCAGCAGCTGGAGGATGTGTGTCTCCCGGCCGTCTTCATGCCCACCAAGACTGGACACATCTACAACCCAAGGGCTTACCAGTACTTCCATCCTAATGGTGATTATTATTGTTTTGTTTTATTTATTCGTACAAAATGTATACAGATAAGTGCCTGAAGTTCAGATCTGTGAGAAGAACAGATCTGTGCTTGAAGTTCGCTATTATAAATAAAGAAGTTGGACCCTGCACTGCTCCCTCCAAGAGTTGGCGACGTTCACGGCAGAAGCACGAGGAACTCTGACTTGTTCAGGACAGTTAAATGTAGAACAAATCGATATAGGGACTCACCAATTCCCTATTTTGTAAGGTTACTGAATGAATTCCACCACTAGGACGGACGATTTGTTTTAAATCTTAAATTGTTGTTGAATATTGTTTAAGATTCGTACGTTTAGTGTAAATAGGAATTGTGTTTTTTTTTAACAATTTTAACCTGTAAAGAAGTATGCAATTCAGTCGACTAGTCAGAAGACTGTGAAATACTTCGTTTGTTTTTTACGAAACAATAAACCATTCATACATATAAGTAAAGAAATGTATAAAAGAAAAAAAAACAATGTGCAGGAGGAGGTAGGAAGCCTACCAGGCTTATACAAAGCCCTCCTCCTTCAAACTTACCAAATATGAATCATGAAACTAATATTATGATTATAAAATGAATCAATGGAAACAAAGATTGAAGATTATTCTCTTCTTCCTGATTGTTTTCAAAAGACCAATCCCATAGCCCAGCCCAGCAGAAATGCAAATGCAAAATAAAAACATAAAAATGCAAATATTTGATGGACATGCAGCCTCTCAATCTCTCATAGGTAGAACAGCTAATTGCCATGTTATCATTGGCTGAACCGCTAATTGTGACAGTCAGGATTGGGCTATTTGATCTTCTAACATATTTGGTTGAATTTTTTCCTCAGGATTGTCAGGAGACATTGCCAGACTGACCCAGCCTCCTTCAGTCTTCCAGTTGCCACCACTGGCCAACAGACATGTATCCTTGTCAACGCTGTGTCTCTTAAACATTTAGTACATCTAAAATTAAGATTTATGTACTGTAAGATAACAGTCATGTAATAGTATGTCACAGCTGGGTTTTCAATGGCCATTTTGAAAACGCATCAACCTTCATGCTTTATCATGTCCTGTGGAAAACAGTTATAAAAAGTAATTATAAAAGGAAACAGTGGGATTTCATTTAACAAACTGGTTGATTTTGGATCAGGGAAATAGAATCATTCACTCTAAGCATATATAGTAATCAGAATCAAAGTTCTGCTTGACTTTGTAATTATATTAAAGTTTACAGTTTTATTAACCTCTAACTGTATGAGGTACAACAAGCTGAATTGCACTGATTTTTACACTTGACGTGGAAGAATAATATTAACTTTTAACTTAAAGAAAAAACACCTCAAGCAATGCTATACAAAATGCCTAGCTAATATAATTGCATCATTCAGCTCTGTACATGTTCTTATACCTTGACTTTGACATCAGCGACTGTCGGTCATGAACCTGTTTGACTTGAGCCAGAACTTCCAGTCGAAGGGGTCGGACTGGTTGTCGAACATCCCCGCGTACCGGAGCACCAGTCAGACCCCGTTCCCCATGACTCCGGCACCGACGGTGGAGGGGCCCTCCGGACCTGCCAGCGCTAGTACGGTCATGCGGAGCCATCCCATGCCGCATACTCACTGAGTTTTGGGTTGGAGCAAAAATTACCTTTATTTAATTGATGAGGACTCCCCCCATGCTGCATACATGCTGAATTTTGGCAACAAAAAGTACCTTTATTTAGCTTGTATGGAGTCACTGAATACCTCATACACACTGAGCTTTGGGGTGGAGCAAAAATACCTTAAAGTTATTTCATTGATGAGGACTCCCCCCATGCTGGATTTTGGCAACAAAAAATACCTTTATTTAGCTTGTATGGAGTCACTCGATGCCTCATACACACTTAGTTGTGTTGTGGAGCAAAAAAATACCTTATGAGGAGCCACCCCATACACACTGAGTTTTGGCAGCATTGCAGCACCTCAAGGGTAGAAACAATAATACCTTATCTAACTCAAATAAAGTACAATTATGAAGAGTCATCCCATGCCACATACACACTGAGTTTGGGGTGTCACATACTGAGTTTTAAAACGCCTCTAAAGCTAAAAAGGCTGGCATGCATGCAGGCTAGCCTGTGTTTACACAATCTCTCACTGGCTGGCGTTAGTTAACCCCCTTCCCTTCTGGTGCGGCATTGTAACTATCGGGCGGGCAGACCGCTAGGAGCATGAGTTAGTCGGGCTAGCATCAGAGAGAGCGTACTGAACTAAAGCTAAAAGGCTGGCATCTAGGCTGTCAAACTCTGTCAGTCACTAGATTACAGAATGCTTTTAATCTATTTACATGTTTAAGGAGTATAACAGAGCTTTTATTTAAGTTAACAGAATACCCGATTTAATAATGTAATATAGAAGGCACACTAGAGTAACATGTCCATGTATGATACAAGACATATTTCTGGATAAAATATATCCAGTCAATATAATTTGTCACTCTATAGAGTACCCACTATAGTGGAGTATGAAAAATGGAAAATGTTACATTGATAAAATGTTACAAACAATATCTTATACAGATAGCATGTAATTGATTTCATGCATGTTTAGAATATAATCATAGGGAACGTTTAGCTGTAAATATTAAGCTATTTTTATTGAAATTCAGCTGTTATTGAATAATAACATTGCTGCCTTTCTGTGGAAAATGTTGAATGAAATGATTGATGACTGTATAATACTGTACATTTATTCAGTATTTTGAATGTTTTATCATGAAATAAATTTGTACTATATTTTCCTCTTAAAAGAATAATATCATTTTTCATTTACCACAGCTTTATTCTTTTCATAAAACTTTTGATTCACTCCTGACATCATCACGCTGCCGGCTTCCGGAAAGTCGGCGCAGTGGATCATTCATCTGACGAAGGTTGACGTGTTCGACCGAAAATTCATGGAGAGTCTTTCTTTTCGTGTTGGAACAAATTTTAAACTTTACCACTATGGAAACAAAGCTCTTTCAATCATGCTGTGTAACATGCATAAAGTAGCAAATAGCTTTCTTTGAGTCTTGCATAGTAACTGTCAACAGCCTATTTTTCTATCTTGCACATCCATTCAGCAGGACACGGCCAAGGTCAAGACTCTTCTTCTGGGTAGATGGTTCTGAAGGTCAAGTTTATCCTTGCTCCTCTGTCATGGTATTCTTTTGGAACGCGGTGCTGAAAATGAAAAAAAGATATAACAACACACTTAGACACTTGCATTCAACAGTAACAAAGATATATAAACAAAGTATATCTTGCACAACTCCAAAACATCAAAATATTCAATACTAATGTACCTGCCAGTCGTCTTGTGTTGCTCCCTCCATAATTAGTAAACTGCCATGATTTAGGGGAATTTTCACCCTCTCTGTGTATGTGTAGTCACCATTCTCTTCCTGTAGATGTCAATACCAGCATTTAAAATCAGACTGAGACGAATGTTCCTAACCTCATCACCAAAACAACTACGTGATGTTCATACTTGTACATGTTGAGGTCTCCTCAATCATTTGAGTGGTCTGAACCGATGGCTCAGGGTGATTAGGACTGAGATAAATATTTCTAAAAACTTTAACACCAAAGCAACTACAGATACATGATTGAGACATTATTTACCTTGTGACACTATGAACAAGCGAGTAAAACAACAGAAGAGCAAGAGAGAGATATTTGTGTATTTTGTATATACTTATACAGCGTATTTTGGTAGTCATTTCAAAGGGTACTTACTGGTGGTGGGTTCTTCCGCAGCTCAAAAGTCCTGATTGCACCGAGTGTTAACGAGGCTATGAAAGGGTTTTTCCGTAGGGAATACTCGTTGTCCGAGTGCCAGGCTATGGAGTCCTTGTCATCCCTGTACAGGTTACACAGGACGGAGTTGAACGTCTGGCCACAAGTTTGAGTGATGTGGTCACGTAACATGGTCACTATGGGGTGCCACTGAAAAAAAAAAAAAAGAGGTAAAGAAACAGTATCTTAAAAAGGGTTTTCTTGATGATTCAAGCAGCCAGACAGCAATGTGACTTAAGCAGGGCTTCAAATACAATTTTTTGTAGTAGTACAAGTAACATTCTTACTGCTAGACCATCAACAATATGCTGGCACTGTCCATGGTCCTGAAATACCGTCAGCAGTAACATCCTCTTTTCATGGTACTGAAATGCCATCAACAATTTAATATCTCTTTGTTCTGAAACTAGCAGCCTTCAGTCTTTTGCATTGGGCTAAGACTGGGGGAAAAAGATAAAGACTTACATGTGGGTTGGCGTCATGTGTAAGTCTGGAGTAAGAGTATGGAAGTTCACCGAACCAAGCTGTCAACCTGGGCTGAAGGTACTCCACACCTGGAACACAGGAAACAACAGGAACTTCAATTGCCTGATTAGTAGCCATCACTGGCACATGACATTCTCATTATAGTTTCTGTTTTTGATACTTTAGATGTAGCTTTATAGGATATTGAGTTAGTATTGCATTTTTTTGTTATGGCTGTACAATTTACTACAAAGCCATATCAAAATCTCTCTTTCTCTCTCTCTCCTTTGCCGCATATCAGTGCCAATGTCTTCCACATTCTCTGATCTATTGCTGTCCATTGTGCTCCTCCCATCTGCAACACATCTCTGAAAATCAGACATATTCAGACTGAACAACCCTTAGATTAATAAACATACAGATCATACAGCATCACATGCAGTATTACTATCAATGTGAAAGAAAGTATCTACTGTATTTTTTTTAACACAATGAGACACGGCTGTACCTTCCCTGTCTATCCCTTTCCTCTGTCTCCACGGGATTTCAGCCTCCAACTGGTCAAACATCCAATCAGCTTCCTTCGGATCAATGAAATGTGGGAAGTAACGTAACCTGTGGGCACAGAAAGGTTGTCTTAGATTGATAGTTAATATGAATCTTGTTTTGTTGAATCCATTATTGAAAAGACACAATTGCATACTATGTCAAACCTTACCTGGACACACCAGACGGACTTGTGCTTATTTCAAAAACTCCCTCCTCCCTATGTGAGAAAAGGGCATTAAAAAGTTTAGTCAGCTTTAACAAGATAAATTTACCATTAAATCAAAAGACAACAAAAGGAGGTATAAATACTATAATGTGAACACTACTACGACATACTCACTTGAACACTTGTGGGTCTGGCGGCTTCCGTATAGCCTGAAAGTATGCAAAAAGAATTTACTGAGAAAAAAACTTGATTATGCTCAAGGGACACTGTGTTGCTAGAAAAGATTTGGATAATTTTGGTCTTGAGTGACTTGACTTTCTTCTTTCTTTCGCCCCAAAATTGCTACCCACCTTTGCTGGCTGCTGGAAAACAAAGCTCTTCTCTCCAAGTCTTTCATCCTTTTCCAACCACGTCGGTTTGCTGCCAAGCATCTGACGGGATTCCGCCGAACCGCTGTTTTCCCCACTGCTGTATCCGGGATGTTGTCCCTGCCCCCCTCCCCCTACTGCCCCTCCCCCTCTAGCCCTCCCCCGTCCACTGAATGGTTTCACCGGTTTTCCTGCCTGTACAGCCCGGGATCCTTGAAGCCTTAGGCGCCTCCTCTTGTCATCCGAACTTTGCATCTTTCTTTACACCAGAAAGATTGAAAACTCCTCCTAAAATTCTTCAAATATGAACAATTTTTGACGTTACGCAATTTTTTTCAATTGGGGGCAGCCATCTTGAACGTGGTGCATCATGGGAAGGAGAGTAACCCAACCAAGATGGCGGAAGGTGTTTCCTAAGAAAAATCGTCTTTTGATAATTTGTGGATTTCAACCGTTTCGTAAGGAAAATCTCCCTATTACGAAGTTTGACCTTGACATAAGAACCCTAGGATACCGTAGAACTGAAGGTCAAGGCAGGGAATTTAAGCAGTGAGCTTCTATAAATTATGCGTGACTTTTTCTTGCGACGCCCCCCTCCCTCTTTTTGAGACCGAAATCAAGATGGGTTCTGATCAGAGCACGCCTATCAGCCCGCCCGAGCCCAGGAAAGGGGCGGAGGAAGATGTCCCCTACACGTCCTTTTCCGTCAACAGACCAGTAGATGGGGAGAGCGACAGTACAGCCAAGTTTGTCAGCAAGGCACAGGAACAAGCCAAACACAAGGTAAATGCAAATTATAAATTAGTGGTCTTGCCAACAAAACTTACAAATGTGTTGATGTTGAAATACCATAATATAAATGTAACATTATACGATTCCAATGTTCAAAAAATTTCTAAAGGGTATTTTCCAAGAACTGTTGTAGAGTGGAACTCGTCGCCACCAAGTACAGTTGGGGCATCATCACTAGAAAGCTTTAACCCTCCCAGTGTCGTGGGCCAGTTTGAAAGCCTAGTTCTGATATTCCGTCACTTAGAGGGTTAAAGAACTCCTGCAATTAAATGTGCAAAGATTACGCTGAAGGGCGGTTATACCTGCTATACAGATACAGATCAATTCTTAGCACTTTTTGGTCACGCTTCATATCATGCAATTACAGTTCAAACAGAAAACTAAGTATGACCAGTTAAAATGAACAAATCTATAACCCCTTACATGTAATGATGTAGCTTTAATACTAGTTAGATGTTTAAAGTCTGACATGTCTTGCACTCCCACCAGGCTAGTATGAAGGACATCGTTGTAGTAGCAGAGGGACAGCACAGCTACCAGTCCACAGATCCAGAACTCATCAAGATCCAGGAGATCCCGACCTTCCTCCCGATCATGCGGGGATCACTGAACGTCCCCAACATGCGGGATCCGGACGTGCTGGACAAACTGGACTCAAAGGAAGTAAGGGAGTCTGTCAAACACATGTTACGACTCCGTATTTACTATTTTTTGAACTGCACTATAGTGAAAAGATGGAAAAAACACTGCTTTAGAGTACATCCATAATATTAAATGTATTGCAATCTGATTATCATGAAAATTGGAATGCTTTTCATAAATTGCTGTAGGTTAACTTTGTGTTAAAAACAAGGATAAAGGAGCATTTTCACACTGACGTCATCACTGTGTCTTATAGCTATGTTGCTGTCCCTATTTTCATTTCAATAAACTATAGCTCCAGCATTTTCAGACCTTTAAAGATATATCAATCTTCTCACCCACTCAAATAACCACAATTAAGTGTCTACAGCTCAAAGAAGAGAATACCGGAAGAATGATACTCAAGTCATCACCAATGAAACATAAAATGCTGTGAATGCTTGATCGACATGTGATCCACTGAAATACAATAAGGGATGGTCATCAGTGGCTAAATTATGTACATGCTTACTTGACATGGAAATTGAGTGAAAAAACAAGACAGCAAATGAAAACTCATTAATACTACAGGTATCAATAAAAGAAAAAACAAGGATTTTGAGCCCTTTTACGGAGTGACAAAGTTTAGTTAGACAAAATGACTGACATATAGCTAACTTTTAGGAGCCCATTTTTTGACCAGTTAATGTGCACTTGTCGGTACAGGTGTTGAAGATGTGCCTGAGATATCAGGAGCACATGAAGCAGTGTGCCGAGGCAGTGGCTTTTGACCAGAACTCCCTCACCAACAGAACAAAGGAGGTGGGGCTAACCTAGTTTTATTTATTTATTTCATCTCAAACAACACCTGGGTGGAAAAAAAGGAAAGGTCTCCCGTGCCCTTATGCAGAGCGTAGGGTGGTGCCCATATCCATTTCTGTAGCCCTTGGGCCACACAGTTGTGCAATCACTACAGCAGGGGGCTAGCCTGCTGGTAGTGGTGTGTGTTTAACTCCCATACTCTTTCCCAAATGCTGAGTGCTAAGCAGAGAAAGCAGCATGTACCATTTTTAAAGTCTTTTGTATGACTCGGCCGGGGATCGAACTCACAACCTACCGAATTCGCAAGGTGAACACTCTGCCCACTTGGCCATTGCCCCGGGAAATTTTGAATTCTTTAAAACGCCATTTCCCGCATTCTGAGAGGCAAATAATTGTTGAGCAAAGGTTAGTTTAATGCCAATCAAACCACAGACTTGCACAAATTTGGCATTATCATTTTTTTTCTGGGACGGCCTCCTCTCGGGCTTAGGCCGTCCCCAGCGGGAAGAGGGCGTCAAAGGACGGTCGGACGGCCGTCTGGCGGGAACACTGCTGGTTACCAAACCTATTTTAGATCCCAAGTCTCTTGTGGAGAGGACAAAAGACTCGGGAGCTAAAATAGGTTTAATAAGATTTATCAAGTTTAACAAGGATAACCTGGAAGCCAGACTGTTTCCAGGGCTGACACAGGCCAGCTCCTCAGCTCCAGGGAAATTTTGCCACAGCCCACCCTGAGTTAGACCCTGAGAAACTGAGAAATTATCATGGGGGCATGTTGGCCCTGGAACTGAGTAACTGGCCCTGGAAACAGTCTGGCATCCAGGCTAAACAAGGGATGATAGGGATTATATCGTTGCAAATTCACTGTAAAAGTGTAATTCACTCATCCAGCCAGCAAAATTTTTAAATGTTGATTTTGACAGAGAAAAGAGAAAATAGTGACATGCTTGTTTACAAGTAGAAGAGCCTACTTTTTTGTAATACACTGATCTTATATCAGTCCATTACCTATCATCACAGCTTCTACCTGATTTCTTCTTCCAGATGGACTTTGCGATAGCAGCGCTCACCAACATGATGACAGACCACCAGAAGAAGTATGCCAAGTACGCCGAACAGATCATGAAGATAAACGAGATGTCACAGACTCTGAAACGGTGCCAAATGGCCGTGGACCAACTCCTGCCACTCATGGACAGACTGAACAGTGTTTTACCCGAGGATCAGAGATTAGAAACGTTTTCTATGAGACCAGAGAGACCTGCAACGGAAGAACAAGCTTCTTCTAGTAGACATTCTTCTGTATCTAGTGTGCATTAGTGTACATGTATGTTTAGATTAGTGTTCTAGCCAGCCTGAATTTTTTTTCTGACCAACTCCTACCACTCATGGACAGACTGAACAGTGTTTTACCCGAGGATCAGAGATTAGAAACGTTTTCTATGAGACCAGAGAGACCTGCAACAGAAGAGCAAGCTTCTTCTAGTAGACATTCTTCTGTATCTAGTGTGCATTAGTGTACATGTATCTTTAGATTAGTGTTCTAGCCAGCCTGAATTTTTTTTCTGACCAACTCCTGCCACTCATGGACAGACTGAACAGTGTTTTACCCGAGGATCAGAGATTAGAACCCTTTTCTATGAGACCAGAGAGACCTGCAACAGAAGAGCAAGCTTCTTCTAGTAGACATTCTTCTGTATCTAGTGTGCATTAGTGTGCATGTATGTTTAGATCAGTGTTCTAGCCAGTCTGAATTTTTTTCCGCCATCTCAATTTTTTTTACGTAACATCATGGGGAGCGCCCAAAAGCAAAATTTTGAAAGGGAAAATTTTGAAATCTTGACCCTCTGAAATGCTATTTCCTGCATTTTAGGGGGCAAATTTTGCTGGTAGACTAAGCTTAGTTTAATGACATCTCTTTCCATATCTTAACATGACGACTTTCATCTGTCAAAGATGACAGACTGGGGAAAATTATTGTCTGTCATGAGCGGCAAAATTCCATCAAATGAAGGAAAGATGGACGCTGGCTAGAATATTAGTGTAGATTAAAGATTTTAAGAGAAACGTTTAGCCAAACGTTTGTGTGTATAGCATGGAAGAAAGTGCAAGACACAAAAGTATAAGAGTTTCTCCCAGATGAAAGCAGAGTGTGTTGATATTAAACAGATTGCTTCTATTTAACGAAGTTGTGTTAAGTTGTTGGTATTGCCATGTTGATTGGTGAAGACTTCACTGGAATGCTTGCCATACTAGCAATCAGAGATGGCAGACTTCACCCCCATACCCACACTGCTTTGTGACTCCTTCAGTCCAACAGACAAAAATAGCAGCACTGAGGATGCATGGTAATGTGACATAGATAGATACACAGATAGACTATTAATGCATTACGTCATATATTAAAAAGTGAGATTCCGTCACCCCTTTGTGAAGAGTAGTACAGTCCAATGACCTTTGCACTATGGCGGAAGGAGGGTTGAGATATAAAGACAAAGTTGTCATCGTTACCGGCGGCTCTAAAGGCATCGGAGAAGGAGCCGTCCGGGTTTTCGGTAAGTTCTGGTGCAGAAGAAGGTTTGTGGAGTATTGTAGCGTGTTTCTGGACGCAAAAATGGCACAGGAAAGTCTTTGCAATATTGTTCGGTGGGGGAGCGAAGTTTGGCTTCCTGTAGTGTCACATGACACTAGATCTTCGCTTTAAAACACAAGCGGAATTTGCTATTATAGCATTTCACTTGACTGTAACGTTGTTTTGTTGGCTAATACCTTAAGTGGTTTTCTAATAAGATTTTAAAGACAATTTGTTAGCATCATCAGACTTTTTAATTTTTCGAAGTATTTAAATTTAAACTTTTAAATTAAAGGGGGCGTGCCATTTTGGTCAAAGTCTGCGAGTTGGACTTTAAACGCTTTTCAATACGTTTTGGTGTCCTCAGCTCAGTAAGGACGGAAATATAGACGAAGTAACGTTTATCAATAAACTGTAGTTGGAAATTGTACCCCGGAACCATTGTAAACTGATTTTATAACTTTTTACATAATTTATTATCATCATACATGTACAATGTACCAAGGAGGTTAGAAAAGCATTTTAATTTATATAATTATGTAACATAATGGTTGTCATTTTTCCCTCCTTTCACAGTGAGAAATGGATCCAAGGTTGTTATTTGTTCAAGAGGAGGTAAGTTCTGTAGCAATCATACTTCCATAATACATACTGCCCAGTCAATTTCTTGGAGTACAAACCTACTAGTAGTGGCTTCAATTTTCCACTGTACCATTGTTAATCTATATTCATTATACACTAATCAAAAGTATCTGACAACTTCCAGCATGGCAGACAATACTTTTGGTTTAGCTAATAATGTCATAAATGCGTAAGTGCAAATGCCTTAGTAGCCAGTGGTATCCAAACCTATTGCAGATCCACTACCAACTTCATTTGGGCCGGGTAGTTTTGGGGTTACTCACCCAAACAACAAGGGTTAAAATGGCAGCATTGTTTCTATGTAAATGTAGTGGTGTAGGTTTGGGCGCCAGCCTAACACCCTAGTATGAATGTGATACCCCATATGCATGTTGTCAAAGGTTTAAAAATATATATATAACATAATACACATATGATTATTGTTATTTTATGGTTATTTCTGTTAGAGGAAGCAGGGAAGAAGCTGGAGGCAGAAGTGAACACGGCTGGACCAGGAGAGGCTTTCTTCATCCCCTGTGATGTCACGAAGGAAGAGGACATCAGGGTAGGATGGCCAGCTTGTTCCCGGGGTTGTTTGTATAGATAAAAACACTCTCATTCCCAACATCCTCAGCAACTCAGACCTCATGCAGTCTAGCGGAAGACAACTCTGAAAGTTTTGTACTGGAAAGTTTAAGTTTTGAAAGATTTATATTTGAAAATTTTATATACTGTGTGGGTATGGATACTCCACAATCCCCATTCCAATTTGAAAAAAAAACTGATGCAAAAGGTTTACATCCATAATGAGTACATTGTAGTAGATAGATAGAATGAAGTAGAGAGATGCATTCATACATGTATATCCTCAATGTTGTCGGAGCCTTAACACTTTTTTTCTTTGTTTTTTCCAGAATGTGATTGACAAGACAGTAGAGAAGTATGGCAGGATCGACTGTCTCATCAACAATGCAGGATGGCGTAAGTAGGAAGTTATGAAGTTATGGTCCTGTTCTAGTTGTTGTCATTTAAAATAATACATTGTAACATCTTTTAACATGAACATCTTTCAACAACATTGTAACAGTGGCAACTTTGAATATCTTACAATGGCAGCTTTTTGACATCTCATTCTTGGGTTATTGAAATTGTATGTTTATTCCAAATGATTCCAGTCCAATTATTATACATTGTAATATAAATGGGGTAAGGAATGTTTCCTACATATATCCTTCGTAACCCCTGCCTCTTTTGTCAGTCCAGTTAGTCCTTGAGCCTGTCTCAAGCATGACATTTGTTTCTCAGGGAGAAGAGATGCTGTTCCAGTAACCAGAACTTAGTTCAGTGCCTACAAATGGTCTCTTGACCTTGCAATGATCAAATACTCTTGTCCTCTCATCCGATTTAGATCCACCTGAACAGACCATCGATGACACATCGGTGGAAGACTTCAGGTCACTTCTCAACTTGAACTTAGTTAGCTACTTCATCGCATCCAAGGTAATAAATGCATCATTGTCATTACAGAATAAAGATTACAGAATAAAGATTAATGGAAAACAGTTGCTTGATTTGTATCGTAGGTTGTTTCTAGCTATTTAAGGGTGGTCTCAAAAAATTAATGGACTCCTCATGTACCTTGTTTTTGGGTTGTTTCAAACGCTTCAAGTATGAAATGATGACAAAAAGTGTGCTAAGAAAAGGCAGTAAATGTCAATAACAGACAGATTTCCTAGTCCAGAATATTTTGTTTTGCCACTCTGAAATTGCCTTTAAACCTAAGATAAATCTTTGCTCTGTTGTTTTCCAGTTTGCCCTTCCACATCTCAGGAAGACCCAGGGTAACATCATCAACATGTCCAGTCTGGTCGGGGTGATCGGTCAGACACATGCCTGTGCCTATGTCACCACTAAGGTAGGCTGGAAATAAGCTGTCAATGAATGAATGAATCAATCAATCAATCAATCAATCAGTCAGTCAATTTAATCAATAATTCATACTCAATGAGTTGAAGCATCTACAAAGTTATGCTTCCAGTATTCTCTATCAAACATAATTTCAGTCAGGTCTTGAGTTTTGAAAAGGCAGAGGAAGAAAGTAATATTAAAAGACTGATGTCTTATAACTTTTGGAAATTTAGATTTTCCTCTTTGTTCCATCTTTTAGGGGGGCATCACATCTTTTACCAGAGCTTTAGCTGTAGACGAGGCTAAGTATGGGGTTAGGGTGAACACGTGAGTACCTTTTTTCAGTTTGATGAAACAGAATAGTAATACATGTATGCACGAATGTTTTATCATTTAATAACTCTAACTCTGCAAGCAAGCACATAATTTGGAATACAGTGACCAACTTATGAACATCAAACTTCTGTCAGCTCATGTCTTGTTCATGCACCAAAATGTAATACTATCATAATGGTCTTTAGATTTAGCACTTTCAAAGTGATAAAAGCTTATTAGGCAAAACTCAGACATACATTTGTATAGAATTCAGAACATCAAAAAGATCCAGCTCTTCTGACTACATTGCTTGTTCTCTGACTAGTATTTCTCCAGGTAACATCTGGACCCCCCTGTGGGACAGCCTGTCCAAGAGCTCAGGGAACCCTGAGGCTATGATCAAAGGTGGGGAGGAAGCACAGGTAAGTTATAGATCTAGTCATTTCATTTTGACACTTAAATGTCAGTGGAACTCATGCCAATTTTACATTAGAGCAACATCTGCTGTAGCCAACATTTTGAAAGACATGGACACCTCTGCCTTAGAACAAGAACCTTACATACATGTAATCATATCTGATGTGATGTATGTAATATG
This sequence comes from Branchiostoma floridae x Branchiostoma japonicum, assembly GCA_013266295.2. Taxonomy (NCBI): domain Eukaryota; kingdom Metazoa; phylum Chordata; class Leptocardii; order Amphioxiformes; family Branchiostomatidae; genus Branchiostoma; species Branchiostoma floridae x Branchiostoma japonicum. The sequence continues at coordinate 3,489,734 of CM023839.1, forward strand.
TATGCAATCACAATACCAGCTTGTTAGCCACATTGTACTGCACTGTTGCAATTTCAATAATTTAAGTCAAAGTGTTCCACCAAAGCAAGGGTGATTGGTGATACTGGCTATAATACAGATACAGATCATGGGCTGAATTTGAAAACAATTGCGACATTTTCTTTGTTCTCAGCTGCTGGGCAGGATGGGGACTATAGAGGAGGCAGGACAGGTGTGTCTGTTCCTGGCAGCAGAGGCAACTTTCACCACAGGTATGTACATGTACATGGTTTCAGACTTTTATCTACATCAGCTGTTGATGGATGATGATACTACCAGTATTATGTTGTATATAGTAGAGTGGATTCATTCCTCAAGCTAAAATCTCGCATACAGGATCCATCCATTGACGACTATGCAGTATGTATAAGGGACGACTACGTGTGCGAGATGTCGGTTAGCTTGAGGAATGAATCCACTCTTACTACTATATAACAGTTATAATGTTGTTACGTAACATGAAGATTTGTGCTCCACAGCAATTTATCAATACAGCATTCTTGAAGATCTAATCTTGATAACTTCAAGGCAACCATGTGTTTCTGAAGCTTACAAAAATTGTCATTATTTTCAATATGAAACTTTGTTTCTATGTTTGGCTTTTTGTGTGTTTAGGTCGATGAAGGACTTAAAGCTTTGTTCATTTAAACAAATGTCTGTAAAATTGTATTTCAGGCATCGACATGCTTCTGTCAGGGGGTGCAGAGCTGAATTACGGCCGTAAGACTCGATTGGTGGAGAAAACCAACATCTACGAGTAACACCATTTGGATAGGTGGAGATGATACTCATACTCATGTCAGGATATGTCCCCGATCTGGTAAAATCAGCAATTCAAAATACCGATCAGAATCTCTTCCGGTAGAGATCCCAATGCAAATGAATTATAATATGTCCTTTGACAACTAAAAGAGACATCTGAGAATTTCCAATTCATTCTATTGACTATTTGTCTTATGAAGTTTGCAAGAGAAAAATTAAACTTTATATCTTAATATCTGATGTTGCAAAAATAGTTGAAAAGTAGTTTGTTCTAGGGCCACACCAATATAATTTGTGATTTAATTTTTTTTCAGGAAACCAATGTAGATAATGTATCATGCATTTTAGAGCCAAAAATTGAATTGGTGGGCCAAATTTCATGTCTTAAAAAGTGTCTTGAAATATGTCTTAATGCAAAATGTCTTGAGCCTCGACCTTTCCTAAAGCTTCATTCCAAATAACATGTCATCTATTTTTTGTGGAAAGGTAGATTTGAACAATGCAAGTTGTTGATGAGTGTACCAGGTATTTGTATTGAGATGTTACCAACTATATCAGTATAACTAAAGCAGTTACTGTAACAGTTGCAATATTTGATGGAAGTGTGATTTATTGATGTTGATTTTATATACTAGTGTAACAAACCAAATACACATTAAAATTTCTGATAAAATGTTGCTTTTTGCTTGTTCATTCAATATCTACATCAATATGTCATGTAAACGTCTGCAAGTACATGACTTCAGTGAAGGGGGAATATATATTATTATGTCTATCTATCTATATGTATCTACTTATCTATCTCTCTATCTCTCTATATTATCTATCTCTATCTATATCTCTCTATATCTCTCTTTCTGCCTCTCTCTCTCTCTCTATATATATATATATATTGTTGTGACCGTCCCTTCAGGACCGTCCCCTCTTGAGGATATATAGATATAGATACATAGATATATGTATATATAGATAGATAAATAGATATAGATATAGAGAGAGATACATGTATATACATTATATATAGATATAGATATAGATATAGAAAAATATGGATATATAGATATATATATATAGATATATATATATTGATATATATCTGTACATGTTCAATATCAATAGATCAATATCAATATATGTATCTACATTTGTATATATCTCACTATAAATAGATATATTATTATTAGATATACAGTGTGATGAGAGCATTTCAATTTATTGATGTTGATTTTATATACTAGTATAACAAAACAAACTAGAGTTCCGCGACCTCATACCTTCGCCAAATGAGATTACCCTTTATGACTGGCAAATTATAGATTTCCCCCTAATTATGCAAATAAGATCCTCATTTGCATGAATTACATCAGTTGATCATATTCTCCTCCCAATGGCAGTGTTATCTTAACAAAGAAGGTAATTCTAGCATTTCCTCATAAATTATGCAAATGAGGTGCTGATTTGAATAAGTTATGTTGAATGATGTTCACCTCCAGTCAACTTCGAAATGCACAAGTATGAAATTGCCAACATCAACCATTATGGAATCATAGTATTTTCTCATTCATTATGCAAATTAGGTCTTCATTTACATAATTAATATATGGCGATGTTCCTCTCATTCTTAATACACATGTCACAAGGTATAATAGTCCAATCATGGAAGGTAGCTGAATTATAGAATTCCCTCATTAATTATGCAAATTAGATCCTAATTTGCATAATTGTCATTTAATTATGTCAAGCATCACTTAAGCTACCTACATACCAAATATCAAGACGATCCGTCAAACGGTTATTGAGTTATCCTACTTTAAACATTTTCATACAAATGCTTCTGCAGTTCCACAGCAAGCCGCTAGGGGGCCCAAACTTACGTCACTTCTTCCCGACTACAAGAGCTACCTACCATTCAAAAATCAACACCCTAGCATGTCCAGATCATGAGATATCAAAACCGGAAGTTCCGCTGCAGTACCATAACAAGCCGCCAGGGGGCCCAAAATCTAATTGTTTCGAGGTCTCATCAAGACCTACCCACCCACCAAGTATCAAGATAATCCATCCAAGCCTTCTCAAGTTATGCTGTTGACACACACACAGACACACACACACACACACAGACACACAGACACACCGCCACAAAAACATAACCTTCTTGGCGAAGGTAATTAAGGGTTAATGCCCTGCCCCATGGTGTATATGGTGAGATAATCCCTGGTCAGGTGCGATAATCACCTCATAAACCCCCTCTTTCGCTACGCTCACTCGGTGGTTTATTCAGTGGTTATCGCACCTGACCAGGGATTATCTCACCATATACACCGAGGATAAGGCGGGGCATTAACGTTATTATCATATAGCCTATCCAAACCCTCGGGTCATTAATGACCACCATTAATGACCGCCGGGTCATTATGGCAACATAACCAATAGGAAATGGGGGCCTCTGATTGGTCAACGCCATCTGGCTATATGATAATACACATTAAAATTTCTGATAAAAATGTTGCTTTTTTGCTTATTCATTTAATATCTGCATTAAATATGTTATGTGAATGTCTGCCAGTACATGACTTCAGTAAAGGGGGAATATATATATCTATATAAAATTATCTATCTATATCTGTCTATCTATTTATCAATCTATCTATTTATCTCTCTCTCTCTCTCTCTCGCTATATATATATATATATAGGTATAATATATATCAGATATTATATCTATCTATCTAATAGATATCAATCTATCTAGGTCTCTATCTCTCTCTCTATATATATCTATCTATCTCTCTATCTCTCTCCATATATATGCATATATCATCTATCTAAAATAGTATATTTATCTAGGTCTATCTCTCTATTTCTCTCTATATATCTATATCTCTCTTTATCCATCTATATCTATCTCTCACTTTATATATATATATTTATATATATTATGTATTCATCTCTCTCTCTCTCTCTTCATATATATATATATATATATATATCAATCTATCTAGGTCTATCTCTCTCTCTCTCTTCATATATCTATCCCTCTATCTATAACTATCTCTCTCTCTCTCTATATATATATATAATCTCTCTCTCTCTATATATATATATATATATAGAGAGAGAGAGATCAGACATTAGTTGTCAGTTGATTAAAAGGCTAAATTGAAAAGTAATGAGGGAGCAAACAAACTTTCAGATAGTTTATTTCAAACAAGCATTGCTTCATCACAAAACACATATGTCATCCATAAAAAAAGCTGATACAAGAACAAACAGTATAAAAAAATTAAAAGGCAAACAGATATACACACTATATACACACATGATATCTGGGATACGCAATTGCACTATTCAGTACATTTTTACATACCTATTCTGCCATTAGCATGAAAGTTCATCTGTGTTGGTACAAGTCATTATGAAATAGAGACTAAGCTTTAACTTCCAACACTAACTACAAAGTCTGAACTGGGACTTACTCCAAATTTTCGGTTGACGTTCCAAGAGTAGTCGGGTCCATTCCGTGTACAAGGTTGATGGAGTCAACCGAAAATTTGGGGTAAGTCCCAATTCTTTGTAGTTAGTGTTGGAAGTTAAAGCTTAGTCTCTATTTCATGTTCTGCCATTATTTGTCATTACTAGTGTCATACATACAGTTTTATACATATCTTCTATTTTGTTATCACTTGAAGAAGATTTTACAGATTTTAAGTGATTGCAAATGTACCCAGAATGCCTCTTGAACCATCAATATTACACAGTATTTCTTAATATGTCATGCACGCATGGAGAAAACTTATCTTTGCTGACAGAAAATATTCATGTAAATCATCATAATGATATTGGCTCAATAGTCATCATTATTATACATATATCTGACTTGTATTGTTGGTTATAGAAATATAGAAATTCTTTATTGCAAAGTCATGCCCGAGGGCTAATTGCAAACTGACAAGGACAATGAGTACAGAATGGATTGAATAATGGTATAAAACATAGAGTTCTACTAATCTAACTTTCTATGTCTACTGTACATGTACTGTACTGTACATTTCTATGTCTACATGTTATAACTTATATACATGCTGATCTTGGAAGAATGCAGCTTGCAGTATTTTGCACATCAATAGGTTTGAAATGACTCAGTCTTTCCTGATACAACTTCTAAAGGTACAGACCTACTTCTAATGGTTTCAAATCACATGGTAGTTCTTCATCATAACGGCCTCTCAGATTATGTTATCTACAAATTAAAGTAATAAACTGTGTCATTGCAGTTAGTTCTCACTTCTTTTCCCTTCTCTCCCTGATGCCTTTAGGCCAAAGGCCTGTAAGTTGTCAGTTGTAAGTAGCATTTAGTAATATATAAAATCTTCATTATGTACATTCAACTGTTTAAGACAATACTGATACTAGAAGGTAAGGATACTAGATGATGATATTAAATGACGGTACAGTCAAAACTGCCTAAGACAACCACTCAGGGGACTGATAAAATCTGGTCTATGTGGACACTATAGACAGGATTCTTAATGCTTGTGTCAATGGAAGGGAGCCCGACAAAGTGGTCACATTGGCCAGATGGTCCTTATGATGTAGAAGTGGTTACAAGGACAGGTGTGACTATACCGGAAACATAGAATCAGCCTGGCAGGATAGCAGTAGTATCTGATGCTGTCGTGTCCCTGACAAGTACTTTCCTAAAGGCTGAACTGTCCGACAGAAGCCATCAGTCTCCATCTTGTGACAGACTCCCTACTCCTGGTCCTGACTTCTCTCCTTCTCCTCCTCCACTTCTTCAATCACTCCCACTGCCTGTAGAGGGAGGAAACAGCATCAACAGGTGTGAGTAAGTTTGGTGTGACATAACCAGTCGCTGCCATGTGCCTGTGGTGTGTTACGACAAAAGGTGGTTATACTGGCTATCCAATTCAGGTTCAGAAAAATCACTTGGTGCAGCCAATAAGGCCATACCAAGGACAGGTCTGTTTACATATGTGTGGATGGTGTTCAGCACCAGAGACAGGTGTTTTTGCTTGTGTGTGGATGGTGTTCAGCACTAAAGACAAGTGTTTTTAACTGTGTGTGGATGGTGTTCAGCACCAAGGACAGGTATGTTTAACTGTGTGGATGGTGTTCAGCACCAAGGACAGGTGTGTTTGCTTGTGTGTGGATGGTGTTCAGCACTTAAGACAAGTGTTTTTAACTGTGTGTGGATGATGTTCAGCACCAAGGACAGGTATGTTTAACTGTGTGTGGATGGCGTTCAGCACCAAAGACAGGTGTGTTTGCTTGTGTGTGGATGGTGTTCAGCACCAAGGACAGGCATGTTCACCTGTGTATGGATGGTGTTCAGCACCAAGGACAGGTGTGTTTGCTTGTGTGTGGATGATGTTCAGCACCAAGGACAGATGTGTTTGCATGTGTGTGGATGGTGTTCAGCGCCAAGGACAGGCATTTTTGCCTGTGTGGACGGTGTTCAGCACCAAGGACAGGCATGTTTACATGTGTGTGGATGGTGTTCAGTACCAAGGACAGGCCTGTTTGCCTGTGTGTGGATGGTGTTCAGCACCAAGGACAGATATGTTCTCCTGTGTGTGAATGGTGTTCACTTCTAAAGTAGATGTGTTGGCTGTAGGTTTGAATACATTGTAGTATGATCAAATACATTGCCTTTCCAACCACCTGACTGTCAAGACAATGTACAATGTGAGGTATTAGTGGGGCAAATGCATGCTTTTCTACCAAAAAGTTATAATTTTTTCTACGTGTAAGTCTGTGTTCAGTTGTCCCATGCAGTGTGACCAGCAGCTAACCATCGTATATCATGGGTAAGAACCTCCTCCAGCCTTACCCATACATAGAAGGTTGCTGCCCCCCCACTGACATCTCGCACTGAATCCAGATCAAACTGGTCCAGGATCTCCTTTGCTCGCGCTGCGGCCGCCGGGGGAACCTTCATGGGATCGCACTCCAGAACCCGCCTCTTCAGTCCCTCCTTACCGGTCTTACCCACCAGGGCTTGGACAAGCTTCCAGTTCTGTACTCAAACAAACACAAACAAACAAACAAACAAACAAACAAACGGGTCATGCTATTGAACCGAGTAGTGCTTGGACAAGTTTCCAGCTCTGTACACGAACAAATAAACAAACAAACGAGCTTCTGTTATTTGTTCCAGGTAGTGCTTGGACAAGCTGCCAGTTCCGTACACAAACAAACAAACATTACATTTAATTTTTTTACTGTACCGCCATAAGGAGTTTTATCGCAAATATGTGATGAGTAAATTATGTTCCTGAGGTTAGTAACAACATGCACATGTACACTGGTCAGTGGAATAAGTGGTATTCTGTAATACTTAGAATCTTTTGGCAGGAAATGCTGTATGAAGAAATATTTTGTACATTTTAACACCATCTATCAGTATTTGTGTCAACATACATGTTTTTATGGCTCTTCAAAACGAAGAACTAAAGATTAAGAAAGAGATGAATGAATGAATGCATGAATGAATGGATGGATGAATGAATGATCAAGCGAGTAAACAAAGGAAAAAACAAACAAAGTTCGTACCTTGGTCTCCTTCTCGGGGTTTCCCAGCAGCAGATATGTAGCGATCATGACCTGGTGAACGGCGGCAGGAGGTTTGGAGTAGCTGCGGATCTCGGCGACGGTCGACTGTTTCAGGTTCTGAACCTCCTGACGAAGGCGCTCCAGTCTCTTCAGCCGAACCTGGACAGCAGAGTTTATGTTAGACTAAGTGTATTCACAGGAAACTATGTTTACAAAAATGTTTTTTTGTATAATTGCACTGGTGCAGGTAACATTGAAAAATACCTGCACCAGACAAGTTTTACCTGCACCACTCAGAATTTGAGAGGTATGGATCATACTAAAAACTGTTCAGAAACATTTCCATTATTTCTCTTATACTTCATAGGTGGCGACAGTCCATACAGCTAATGAAAATACACATACACTCTCAGTTGTATATATACCCAGTAAATGGTCTGATGCAGGTTAGGTGCAGGAGACATCAGAAATACATGCACAGCTCCAATTTTACCTGCACTAACCTGCATATGCAGGTGGTATGTTGAGCCCTTACATTGTGCATGTAACGTTAAGTTACCTTCAGTGATTAAGAGAAATAAGAGTTTGAGTTTCAATCGTCTTCCAATTTTGCATGTAAAATGCTTATTTTTTTTCTTTCTCAACTACCCTTTTCTAAGTCTTCAATCTTAACTTTACAAGAAGCAAGTAAACCTGACATCGTACGTACCATGAGTTTGTTTGCCTGGATCATTTCCTCAGGCATGTCCACCTCAAACCCTCCCTTCTTCACGGCTGTTACAGCCTTCTCCAGGTCAGGCAGTTTCCTCTTCTTCATGGCGTCAACAAGAGCTGAAAAAAAATTAACAAGATACAGGTGGTTTTTAACCTCCTTCAGTCATTGAGGTTCTCTCATGTTATGGTATATCAAAATAGCTTGGTGTGGCATCGTCGGATGGCTGAGTGGTTAGGTTAGCAGATACGAGATCGAGAGGTCATAGGTTCGATTCCTGGCATTCCTGGCAGGACTTTGTGTCCTTGGGAAAGGCGGTGGAAGGACAGAGATGGGCTCCGCCTTCCAACACCGTGCCCTAGACACAGTGGACTAACAACCCACTGTCCCTACAGCCTGAAAATGGCTATACAGTACTACTTTTATCTTTAAAATAGCTTGGCTACATATGAATAAAGTGTAGACTGACCTCCCTTACTTCAAATGTATCTAGTGTGAATGCCGGTACTGGACTTGCCAACGATGAGTTCCACTCTACAATACATTAACATGCATACAACAGTAAATACTGACCTCCCTTAGCCTGGTGCATCTTAATGAGCCTCTCTGCGGCGGCCAAGTCTCCGTCCGTGTCCTTCAACTTGGCCTTCTTGAACTCCTGAATGGCCGACTCCAACTTCTTCTTCTCCTTGGACTTGACTGCGACCTTGAGGTTGTTCCTGATGCGGGACTCTCGCTCGGCTGGTTTAGTGAAAAAATAATTTTAGAGTAAATTTAAGCCTTGCGTTTAATCCAGACAGTGCAAGCCATAAGCATGTAACCGCCATTAACATTTATCCATTGGGTTATATATTTGTAAGAGTTTTGGGAATTTCAAGCCTCAGCTTTAATCCAGACACGCAAGGCATAAACATGTAACTTCCATTAACATTTATACGTCAGGTTATATATTTGCCAGAGTAGAATCAGCAATTCTACCGGTAGAGATCCCAACAGAGTCTCTGCCGGTAGAGAGATCCCAATGGGAGTCTGTAAGTTTAAAGATATTCACTTAAAAGGCTGTCAGAATTTTTCCACTTTGATTCATGTCACTTTAGATCAATGGATAATGACTTGGATTGAAATTTGGGATTTGTAAATGGGAAACCATCCTAAACACATTAACAGCATCCTGATCGAAGTCTCTGTCGACAAAGACTCCAATCTTTACTGGTACAATCAGCGATCCTGCCAGATTGAAATCTCTACAGTACACAAGCCACTTATTATGGCACTTTGAAATACAGTGTGTTTAAGAGATCTCTAGTGCAGCACATTCAGGTTTATTTCACACCTTTGACTTTTTCCTCCGCCTTTTTCCTGACTTTTTCAGCGGCTTCTTTCTCCTCAGCTGTTTTTGCCTGCTTGGCTGCCTCCTGAGCCTCTTCTGCCTCCTTCTTAGCCTGGTTCTCAGCCTCCTCAGCTTCCTATATCACATCAACCAAACACCAGTTAACAGGGATCCTCAAAAGTCTGGCTACCCAGGCTATAGCTGTGCATTTCAAGTGTACAACAAACTCCATGCAGCACTTCAAGCCACTCCAGTTAACTGTAAAACATGAAATATTTGCATTGGCTTCATGTTTGCATGCAAATGTGTCTGATCAAGCGTGTTGCTATGAAACTATGGGCTCTGCATCAGCACGTCAGCAGAACGTACTGCGCCTGCGCAAAACCTGGATTTTCGCTGGATTTTTGGTCAACGTTGCATCAGAATTTTGCCTGTTGCAGACCTTATCCTTTTCTATACAACATTTGAAAACTACGGACGGGATGTCACCCTTATATACGCGAATTTCGACCTTATATGAGACGTTCTGCCGAAGTGCTATGCATAATACATTACGGGTTTCGCGCAGGCGCAGTACGTTCTGCCGACGTGCTCTCTGCATCAAGGTTGAAGCCCAATAAAGGCTTTATCAGGCATTGAGAATCTGGGCATAGAAGCACACAATTTCTGGAAAAGCTACTGCAGATACATCCAGTAAGAACTTACTGTACTCTGGTCTATGGAGTATCCTGTGTCCATTGTTAGAATAGAAATTGTACTCATTGAGACTCATATGATTAACATTACATGTATTAATTCTATGGGTTATATCATGTAAAGTCATGAATTTCACGCACATATTACATACATGTATGCTTCAATATTGAATTGAACTAACATCATTGAAGTAATAATAGTTACTGTGTTATAAGACAAAAAGGCTCAACAAGCGTACCATAGTGACAGCCGCTATCATAATGATTATGTTTAATGAGCCATTTTGTTGTACATGTACTGACATTTTTGCTGAGAGACAAGAAATACTCGGGACAGCTCACAAAAAGAGCAATGCTATGACAATGACTGTTACACAATACTAAATTAGATACTTTTTAGATTAAGCTAAAAAAAGTACAAACATTAAGAATTGTGTGCCAACACATTACATGGGTTATATTACTGTTTATATCATACCCGGGCAGCGATACAGTGCTCCTGGCCGTGTTGTATCCACCCGTACAACACAGTTGTATAAAACGGCTTCCATAGAACGATTCGAACGCGCTTCGCCCCAACCGTGTGCGCCGCTTTCGAACATTCGAATACAGGATTCGGACGTTGGAATGGATGTTGCTGCAGTTCTTTGGTTCAGGGACACCAAATTTTCGCTCATTTCGCCTTGAAAGACGTGTTTTCTAGGGTGGGTATGATATAAATAGCATACAACACGGTGCATTCCGCATCGCCCTCGGTCTCGGCCCTCCCGCGAGTCGAATCGCGGTCGGGCCGATACCTCGGGCAATACGGAATACACCGTGTTATATGCTCTATTTACCCATCTACAATATTATATACAGTGTTATGAATCTGAGCACATGATGCCTACGGAAGATTGGTTGATTGAAGTAAACGCTAGCCGTACCTTAGCAGCCACCTCTGCATCCTTGGCTTCCTCTAACTCTTTACTCCTCTGCTCCTGCCGTGCTTTGGCCTCGGCCTCCAGTTTCAGCTGGATTTCCTGAGCTCGTTTCACCTCGATCAGCTCCGCCTGCCGACGGCCCTCCTCCTCTTCCAGACGTCTCTGTTCTTCCAACCGCTGCTTCTCCTTCTCCGCTTCCAGTCGTTTTTTCTCTGCCATTGAAGACAATTGTGTTATTAAAGGATCAAATATTACTTTTCATTTTTATTGATACTGCAACATGCAATAAACAGGACACCCAGGCAGCTCTGCTGAATGTAGGGTGCCTTAACATACATTTATAACATACAGCAAATCAAACAATAAAAACATATACATGTATGCCAAACTTTGTAATAAAATATGCCATGGACTAAATTGAGTTAAATTATATTACAATGAGAAATATGGGTACAATGCCTTAATTTAAAAACCTATTAGTTGAATTGTCATACATTATAATTTAAACTACAAGCAACATTATCTGAGTCAATGACAGCTACAGTAAGATAAAATGACATTAATTCAGTAATACCTTTTTCTTCTCTTTCTTTCTCCTCCTCCAGCTTCTTCTTCTCTTTGATCTTTTCTTCTTCCTTTAGCTTCAAATTTCTTTCCTCCTCCTTTTTCCTGTTCTCTTCTTCTTTCCGTTTCCTCAGTTCTTCAGCTTCTCTCCTCTTCCTCTCCTCGTCTTCCCTTCTCTTCTGTGCAGATCTTTGTTCTTCCCGCCGTCTAAATTTCTCTGTTGAAAAGACAAAGTCAAATTGGCCATGACAGTTTAATAAGGGAATCCAGTTACATGACAGTTACATGTACTAGTTGAACTTGTTGGATGTTACGGGTTAACATAGACGAGCCAACATGCAGTACATTGTTCTACACCAGAAGTAAGTGAAAAAAATCCCAATCCCATATTCCTTTTTACTAGGAAACTATAAAAAAGAAAGGAACAAATTCCTATAAATCTTAAACCACTTTACACTTTTACACAAATAAAATAAACCAACTTAAATTCATCCTGTATATGCAAACGTTATATATATATATATATATCAGAGACAACATGCACATTATTGCAAAGATATTCATACCCTGTGATATTGACGTAATGTATCTGTGAAACAAACATGGAATAGCACACAAAAAAAGTGAAATCCATCACAAAACATTCTCTGAAACAAATTGCTATTTGTCCTATGTTAATGCATCTGTGAAGCAAACCTGGAACTTATAAAGGAAAGAGGAACATCCTGGTCAGATCCATTACAAAAAAATTCTTTGAATAAAGAAATTCTGTATAATAAAGAAGAAACTATTTGCTGACCCTGTGCCTGTTGTTCTTCCTCCAGTTTCTCCTTGAGAACCTCCTCTCGGTTAGGGATGTTACAGAGGTCCACCTCGATCTCGGAGAAACTGACGCCGCTGTCGGGGAGTCGGCGGGACTGTAAGAACTGCTGCCACTTCCGCTTGGAGAAGAGCTGCCCGTGTACAGCCTCGAACATAAACCTGCAGGACAGAAACAATAGGCACTGCTGATTAATGAATAGAGATTTAAAAAAAGTTACATCACCTCAATGAAAAAACAAACATTCAAGAGTAATGTACAAAGGTTGAAATTTGAATCATGTTGGCTGTTGCCTTTAGCCTGGGGGCTGACCTTGCACTTTCAGACCCTAAAAAAAACGTCTGCGAATTTCCTGGAGCCCCCGATACAAAATGGATGGCACCCAGGCTTTATTAGATGCTATAAATTGATTTACAGTTCACACAACCTAAATTTCAATCTCAATGAAAATCTAACGATAACAGCATCTATGAATTCACAGTTGAAACAATTTACAGAATGGAAATGCCAGTGACTGCTTGAAGTGGAAAAACATTCAAATACTGGAAATATTTGAATATCTACAGTGTTCCACAAACCTGGCTTGATCCGGTGTGACAGAGTCGGAGTGCCCGTGGTCCAACAGACTAAACTCCCACTTGAGGTCCTGCAGGAGAAAGTATCGCCTGTCCATCTCCTGTAAGACATCGTACAGCTCATCCTCCTCACACCCGTCTCCAGCACACACGTACTGGATAGAAGCCTCCACCTACATATACATGGGGAAATATTATATATAATATTGACATCATGTCTGATATACATCGATTGAGGTTAGACATCCAGGTAATGAGATTCACAAGAAAACAATTACTCAAGCAACTGGATAGAATTTGAAAACTGTCAGACGTTTCAAGTAGCATCCGCTACTTTTCTTCAGTCACTTTAAATCTAGTTGTGCGACTGTAACTGTACTACTAACCTGTTGCAGACTGATGCCACCCTGCCTGATCTCGGCGTGCAGCCCCTGGAGTTGGTGTGCGTTCAGGTAGCCCGCTGTCGGCCTCCTGGTGCGAAACACCTGCTGGATAACGGCCTTGCGCTCCGCCAGGGTTCCCATGATGCCTGCTGGCTGAAGACATAAAATATTAGCCTGGGTGTCATTCTACAAAAATGTACTTAATCAAAATGAATTGGAGTAGACTAAAAAATCTTAGTTGTTCTTAGAACACCTGTTCTTACAGCACCTGTTCTTACACCTGTTCTTACAGCACCTGTTCTCAGAACACCTGTTCTTGGAGCATCTGTTCTTACAGCACCTGTTCTTACAGCACCTGTTTTTAGAGCACCTGTTCTTAGAACACCTGTTCTTTATAATATAGTGCCTGTTCTTAGAACACCTGTTCTTATAGCATTTGTTCTTAAAAGCACCTGTTCTTAGAACGTCTGTTCTTAGAACACCTGTTCTTACAGCACCTGTTCTTTGAACACCTGTTCTTACAGCACCTGTTCTTTGAACACCTGTTCTTAGAGCACCTGTTCTTACAGCATCTGTTCTTAGAACACCTGTTCTTAGAGCACCTGTTCTTAGAACACCTGTTCGAATGAAGGGGTCTAGAATTATAATGCTAGATGATTGAATATTTGATCCCTACTGTATCTCTGTGTTTTCTTGTCTCTCTGTGTCTTTTATGTAAGTTTAGTTAGGTAGGTTTTTACTAAAATCGTCTACTTCGTTCTTTATTTTACGTGTACTATATCATACTATATTATTGGTACAAAAACTATATGTTATTACCACACTATGACACGAACGGGGGCAGATACGATTCTTAACAGTACATCATTTCCCACTCCCACACACTAGGGGGGGGGGGCGAAGGAGATGCAATTGACAGTTACTTAGTAAGCGATCACAAAGCCTTCTACTATCGTGACGTCAACGAGCTTTGGCCTTCCCCTAGAATGAAAATACAAACAAGAGACTGTTCTCAAATTAATACACAGCTTGCAAAAAATGTACCCTTCTAGCAAGAAGGTCTGAAACTTCCTGGTCCTGGTGAGCTATAATAAAGTCGCCCCCCTCCCCCTTTCAGAAACTAAGACGATTTTTAATTACTCACCGCCCACAGATTCACACAATGCAGCTCTCAATCGTACACTCAAACTGAGATTTAGCTAGAAAACGTCTCGATGAATCTCTAGATCTGGTTCAGACGTCCAAAGCAGATATTTCGCCCAGAAAAAGACGTCACCTGACAGCCGCTGCCTGGCAACGGGAAGCTTCGTGTCAGTTCCTGCGTCAGGACCTCACGTTTTGCGGCATGTGCGATTTCGCGACAGTATCGTATTACCCCATGGTACATGTAATAACTGATGTCTGAGGCTATTGACATGATGATCTTGTCAATAGTGGAAAAATTGGCACTATTGACAGGATCATCTTGTCAATAATGGAAAACATTTGTACTATTGACAGGATAATTCTGTCAGTAGTGCAAAATGTTCTGATATTGACAGGATGATGCTGTCAATAGCCGTTCCCATAATTGATGCCGCCCATCCATGTGATCATTTTTCCGCAATCTACGATGACGCAAATCCATTGAAATCGCGTATAGAACGCAGCTATGCGGGGTCATCAGGCGACAAAACTGCATCACCGCCTTGCGGCGGCCTAACCCTAACCCTACCAAAAACGCTTCGCTGGACGATCAACTTTCCAATGCCTAAAACACTACAATTCAACTGTTTTTCGGTGAATTCAAAAACTCTTTGCACATCTATAACGATCACCTAGCAATGGGGAGCGAAACGCCCAATATCCGGCGTATTACATTCCACTACCAGGAACCTCGTAGAGTAACCTCAGCTGACTCCAAATGAAACACGCGCGCATTGATAATTCGGGTCAAATTACCCAGATCGAACATGATCGAACATAGTCATCGGGTTCTATAAAACTGAGGCGGGGACTTTGGAGCCCAAGTTTTGCCTTCACCGTAGAAGTCCAACGCCGTTGTAACTTCCGTGTTTGATCAGTGTACATTGTACCTGTCAAACACCGTCCTCATAAGTTCAAAGGCCAGGATTGCCACCCAGACATAGCAAATTAGCTCACAGACGTTTGTTTGCCATTTTGACCACATTTGGATCCTTGTGGTAAAAATAGTGGCGAAGGTGGGCCAAGTTACGAGCTTGAACTTAGTTTATTCACTAGAAGCTCAAAGCTTAATCATTAATTACTACAGTTATTGATATCCTCATAATTTCGGTAGGACAATTTGTAAGAATTTTTTGATAACACTGCATGTACTTAAGTGATGGATGTCCAGGATGAGAAAAGGCTAGCCTGGGTACCATCCTGGTTAGTTTCGTCCGCTCCCACAGTCGCTCCCACCAACCAGCAATTGGTTGGTGGGAGCGACTGTGGGAGCGGACGAAACTAACCAGGATGGTACCCAGGCTATACTACTAAGAAAAGGCTACGGTTGTTTAGCTGCACACAGGATTCAAACCTACGTGAAAAAGTACAACTAAGGGGGCGTGGATTTGTGTTTTTAGGGGACACGGTCCAAAATTAGCACCCAAGACAAACTCCAGTTTTACTAACAGGTCATCTGTATGTACAATAAGTAAGTAAGGAATACCTTTAGTAACTTCTACTAACATAATCGGCCCTCCAGGTCACATATAATATAGTATATCTGCCCTGAAAAAAATATGTCTAAACCGAACTCCAATGCAACGCCCCCTGTATAATGCACTCCTACATATCTAAACTTGACATACCTGGGGGGTGTTGTACTAGAGATCTCTCAAACACACTAATGTTGTTTTCAAAGTGGTGGATATCCTGGATAAATGTGAATGGGGGTTACTTACTCATAACCATGATTCATTCCATGATCCTGAGAAACTCGATTACATCATGGCATGTGAACGAGCGGTCATGAGTCTAAAGAACACTGTGTTAGTTCTCTTCCTTATTGACTTTTCCTCTACCTGCGTCAAATTCTTTGAATCGTCAGTAGGGCAACGATCATCATCAGTTAAGATGACATAAAATGTTCCTTAAAGTATTCTAAACTTCTTTAAAATGTGTACTAGTAGTCCTTAGCTTGTTGAAACGTTGACTGTGACGTAAACACAGAATATATATTGAACTGTACTCGCAGGTGTGCAAAGGTAGAAAAAGTATTGATTCAGGTGAAAGGTGATTTATTTTGCGCGGCGCATGCGCGGAACTAAGACAGGTATTTGGCCCAGTGAAGGCCAAAGGGACCGGACTTGAAAAAATCCAGTCTGTGCTGCTGCAAGTTTTTCTGGCTGTTTAAAAACCGTGAGTAGTATATATTTTTCTGTGGGTAACCCATATGAGCAAACTTTGTGAACAGAATCGGTATGCATGTCATATCATGACAGAACTGTTTTAAAATGTAAATTTACCCAGATGTTTCCGTGTAGAACTTTTCGAACAATATGGGCCGACATTGGCTTTCATAATCAATATATTGATTTGTTTTGAAAGTTATTTTCATGATCATATCATTGTCCGATTGACGTCTTTCATTCTACTATATTTGTCCCATTTAAGTAAGAAGTACTAGTACGTACTTTGACAACTACTGTCAACTACAGAATAAAGAGACTCTTTCTACACAACCAAGTGTTTTATTCAGCCGACGTTTCGGTGACCGTCTAGATCTGTCACCTTCCTCAGGGCAATTCTGACTGGTAGTACATTGAAGGTGACAGGCGGTCACCGAAACGTCGGCTGAAAAAACACTAATGGTTGTGTAGAACGAGTCTCTTTACTCAGTGACTTACCAACCTGATGAAACTATTTACGGATACTGTCAACTACAGTGACATTCCAATATAGGCTTTCAGAAAATGTGTGCTAGAGTACGCTGCACGCAGAATTTGTTTTCTAGACTGGATGTCATCCTATTTGTATACCGGGGCTCCCATAGTCACACCCCCCAAAAAATATTACCAACAAAAGCCTAACCCGTAAACCTACATACCAAGGAGGCTAATACCTATCCGAATGAAAGTTCATCTGTTGGTAGTATCTACATTTTGATGGTGCCACACTGAACAAAATGTAAAGTGGTGTGAAATATATTACAAAACGTATCGGCATATATATGTACATTCTAACTGCCACCATGCGTGTAGTGAGATCTCTTCCTTATTGACTTTTTCCTCTACCTGCGTCAAATTCTTTGAATCGTCAGTAGGGCAACGATCATCCTCAGTTAAGGCGGATAAAATGTTCCTTAAAGTATAATTCTTAACTTCTTTGAAAAGTGTATTCGTCTTAAGATTGTTGAAACGTTAATTGAGATAAAAACACAGAATATGTGCTAGAGTACGTAGCACGTACACCCTGTTTCGTAGCCTGGATGTCATTCTATTTGTATACCGGGGCTCCCATACTCGCTCCCTAAAAATCATATATTATTATACCAACAAAAGCCCAATCCGTAAACATACTAAGAAGGCTAATACCTACATTTTAATGGTGCCACACTTAAACAAAATGTAAAGTGATGTGAACTGTTACAAAACGTACTGGCATCTACATTCTAACAACGACCGTGCATTCACTTCCTTCTTCTAGATGGGTATCTAAGAAGCGGGTAAGGTACATGTAGCCCCGGTATACAAATAGGAGGATGGCACGTAGGCTAATTGTTTCCACCGATAAGGATGTTAATGCTTGGCGGTTGTTAGAATGTAGGCACTAATACCTTTTGCAACAGTTCACACAACTTTACATTTTGTAAAAGTCTGGCACCATTAACTAAAATGTAGCTGTTAGCGTCCTTAGCACATTTCCGAGTTAGGCTTTTGTTCGCTTAGAATGTGCCGTCATCTGCTTGTATATCATGATCAGTTCTGGTTTACCATGTTTCTGATAGTCTGTCTATAGTAACCAAAAAATGAGAAACCAAAGCTCGTATATGATTCTACTAAGGAGGTTAATAGCCACAACCCCACACATTTGTAGTTGCTTCACTCTTATCATTCTGTACCTTGTTAACAAGTCCATTATAACGTGCCTTAAGCTTGTTACAATACCACGTCGTGTCCAAAGTTTGTTTCTAAGAGTCACGAACTCTTGATCTTCAACGTGGCACAATTGATCTGAATAAATGCCTCGTCGACGAAAACACTTTGCAACTGATTTTTATCAGGAAGCTTCCTTCCCATTTCCCCCACTTTAAAAAAAAACAAAAAACTAAATTTTCTTTTGCATTTGTTATGAACTTCCAAAGATAGTGCCTTGTCAAGACGTTATACCAATCACTAGACGAAGTGTAAATTTGCAACAAAACTGTCATGCATATCCGAACGTTTACTGTCAAAATAACTTTAGACAAAACAGTATCATTATTTGGGTACTTGGATACGTCCTTGCTCCATTAGCACATTACACATACAAAATACATATACAAAGCTATTAAAATTACTAAGCTACATAATGATATTCTCCCTATTACGGTATGAAATCTCGCGCGTTCTCGCAAGAGAGGTTCGCGAGATCTTGTGTCGTGAGAAGAGGCTAAGTTGTGTAATCGCTGTAATGCCTTCTAATGGCAAAAAATCGCTAAGTTGTGGCAAAGTGCCATGTTTGTACACCACTACTCAAGAAGGAACATGACTTCACCGTTCTTTACATGTACTTCCTCCACTTGTTTGTAAACTGAGCGGTATTTTTGACCGTGAATCATGCTTATAGGACACATTGTGGTGTATTGGGCCAGTCTTGCATTCTGAACGTTCGAAGGAGTTGTCCGAAACACACGCGGAAGTCCGGGTTGCCGCGTATTCTACTTATAGATTGGCAAACAAAGAGAACATTGCTCATGACTTTTGGCATTGCGTTCAAAGGTTGTCAAGAGGAAATGGCGTTCTCTTTAGCTTTACACAAACTGCACAAACTCAACAATCTTGACAATAGAAGCACTTACAGCTGGGAATGAAAACTTTATACTTGAAAGGATGAGGCAACCAAAGTGATTCTTTCAAAACTTTGAACGCCAAATTATTGATACGAAGGCCCACAACGACACTGCGCGACACCTCCTCCAAAGCCCGAAGAGAGAGCGCTGCGATTGTACAGTTGTACAATGTCGTCAAATCTATTATTGTACTTACTTACTTCCTTCATTTTTTCACACAGGACGGAAGATCTAAAATGGCGGCAGGCCTGAACCTCCAACCTCGGATCGTCAACGGTCGTCTGAAACTTGACCTGAGTCACCAGGGTCTGACGTCCATCCCGGAGGAGGTGTTTGACATCACTGACCTAGAGATCCTCGTCATATCCAACAATAAACTAACCAGCATCCCTGAAGCAATCAGTCGTCTGCAAAAACTTCACTGGTTAGATGTTGAGCATAACATGGTAACAACCTTGCCAAGGGGGGTTTGTTCTCTGTCCAACCTTGAAGTGTTGATTGCCAGTTATAACAGTCTTTATTCACTACCTCCTGATGCCGAGTTAACAAAGATGAAGAAACTAACGCAACTGTACATCCACGATAATCATCTAACAGAGGTTCCACTGGGGGTTTGTACTCTGTCCAACCTTGAGGTGCTCACGGTCAGCAAAAACCCCATCAGACGCCTTCCTGAGGATATCACACGTCTTACTAGGATGAAAAGTCTTGACGTCGCGTCTTGTATGTTGCGAGAGTTCCCCAGACAGGTGCTGCAGTTGAAGGCGCTTGAGAAACTATTTGCTGGACAACGCAATGGTACAATGTTCCACGAACTTCCAGATGAAGTGGAACAACTACAACAGATGTGGTACCTGTCTTTGTCGAACAATGCTCTCAGAACACTACCAAGTACCATGAGTCACCTGCACAACGTACGCGAGGTATACCTCAGGAACAACAAGTTGGAAACTTTCCCCAAAGTCCTGTGTGAACTGCCTGCGATGCAGAAACTCGACATAAGGAACAACCGAATCACCAGGCTCCCAACCAGCCTTCATCGAGCAGACAAGCTCATGGTCTTGAAGGTTTCTGGAAACCCCCTGACGTACCCTCCTCAGTATGTGTGTGAACACGGAACCAGTGGCATTCTGGCCTTCCTGAAACGAGAGGCAGAGAAACTGGATTGGCATCTAGACAACACTTCAAATGCTACGGAAGACCATCCGTCAAATAAGCTACAGACGAGGTGAGTACGTTGAGTATATATTGACCGCGTATCTTCAATTGGCCCATTACATGCATAAAATCACTACACAAACCAAGTGCATTACCTCCGTTAACTGTGGAGGTATTGATTTGGCGTGTGCATGTGTGTTTGTCTGTCTGTCTGTGTGTGTTTACAGCCTACTTTAGACAGTGTAACTCAAGAAGTTACGGATGGATTATGATGATATTTGATGTGTTGGTAGGTGTTAGAAAGATAAGGGTCAAGGTTGATTGTGGGCCTCCTAGAGGCTTCCCTTGATACTGCAGCGGAACTTCTATTTTTTGTATCTTCAATTCTGGACATGTTATGGTCTTGTTCTACCTAAAACTACAATGTACATATTCAGAATCCAGTCTGTACAATTTGCAGTGACTCCTCCCCAGTATCTTCCTTTGACCGAAGAACAAGTTTGGACCACCTGGCGGTGGACGAAAGTTTCCCCATCATCTGCTACGAACAGCTCAACTTTCCGGAGGAGGCCTACCTCGGACATGGCGGGTTCGCCTCCGTGGAGAAAGCCTACCATCGGGACTGGAAACAAAACATTGCTGTGAAACGTCTCATTCCTCATCAAATACAGGGAAGGCTAGTTCAGACGTCCTTACCTTAGACCTTAGGTCCTCCTATGCCTACAGGCACATTGAGCAGCCGCTTCCTTGGCCTTTTTCCATGGTATGTTGGCCCTTTTTAGGTCTTGAAAAGTTCTACGCCAGGTGTTCTTCGACCTGCTTCTCTTCTCTCTGCCACCTGGTGGCACCCAGTATTTGGTGGAACCTATACAAGAAATACTCCTTAAAGAAGTATTTTGGGTGCCGGTATTATAGCGTAAATTCCTGATTAAAGTATGCACCCCGATTTGGGGCTTGGTAGTTTACAAATTGCTATCACTAAATCTCCAAGCAGATGTAGCTAGCATAGATATGTCAATTGCATGCAGTCTTTGACTGTCGCTGACCTGATAGGCGTAGGATGTGGCCAGGCAGTTTGGACGTCACGAACTCTTCAAAAGTTTAAAGTCATAACTCTTGCCTGACTGTAACTTTTGTAAGGACATTATGCTGCAATCTTTTACCAGCTTATTGGACTTATTGGAAAGCAGCAACTAGACACCGCGTGAGCCATTCTATAGCTGAAGAAAAAAAATAACAAAGAAATAAACAACATCTTTGCAAATCAACCCATAAGCAAAGCTTCCTGCAAAACAAACCTTTGCCTTCTCTCATACCATTCCAGTGAGCGGGAACTCCTGTATTCTGAAGCGAGGAAACTGAACCTCGGCAGCCGATCAGACCACGTCATCAGTCTGCTGGGAGTCTGTCTCAAGCCACACTTCGCCATCGTGATGCCCTACATGGAGAACGGCTCTCTGGCCGAGCTGCTGCTACAGGAGGTAGACGTGCCCTGGGCCCTGAGGTGGAGAATGGCGCATGAGATCTCCCTGGGGATGACTTTCCTGCACAACCAAAACCCACAGATTCTCCACTGTGATCTGAAGACTGAAAACATTCTTCTTGATAGCGACTTCCACGTAAAGGTAGGGTGTGACGGTCATTGTTTGTTGATGCTTATTCAGTTAAGGACTGCAAACGTTCTCCTGACTGTAGTACAGTCTAGAGTTCCAAAGATGCGAAACTGCTATTTCTCTCTGCCTTGTACTGCGCTCTGCATCTGTAGTCGTGAAAGCGTCCTGCAGCTGCATTTAGTCGTTCTTCATCTTCTTCCACTGTGTCTTATGTCTCGCGAGCTCCCTTAGCACTCGGAGTTTCTTTTCTGTTGCAGGAGGGCCTAGCCCTCTGTGCTTCAGGTCTCCCTTCAGCATATTGAGCAGATTGACACAGTGTCTTCCTTTGTGTGTCTTGTATCTGCTGGAGCATAAAATCGAAAATTCCAGGGCTTTTTAAACTGCCATTTACAGACATTGTTTAATGATTGAAACCGTTCTTCAAACTTTTTTTCTTCAGATTTCAGACTTTGGCCAATCAAAATGGAAGAGTCAGTCACGTGTCCTGACCGGAACAAGCCCAAAAGGAGGAACAGTCACGCATGCGCCGCCGGAGTTCTTGGACGACATCAATCACGTTCCTACCACCAAGTTTGACGTGTACAGGTACCAGCATGCATCACTAGTCCTGGACTTAAAACAACATTATTACGTACGTCCGCAAGTTAGTGTCAACTTAAAAAGAGCGAGATTTAAAGTTCACATTGGCCAGCAACCTTTACTGCTCTGGGATAAGGTTTACAAGTGATCAAACTAAAAAAAAATCTGCTTGTGTCTTCCAACTTGGAAATCCTCGTAACTGCTTCGAAAATCAATAATTTTGATATCTTTTATTATCTTTCATGATTACAGCTTTGGCGTGGTGCTGTGGGAGATTGTTACAAGGGACGAGCCCTACAAACGTGAGTACATGGTTGTTGTTCTATGTGCAGCAATAGTCATTGTCAATAGTGTATTGAAGGTGTTCAGCACCAAGGACAGGGCTAGTTGTGTAAGTATTGATGGTGTTCAGCACCAAGGGCAGGGCTAGCTTTGTGTATACATGTATTGATGGTGTTCAGTACCAAGGGCAGGGCTTGTTTAACCCTAAACAGTACACCTGGGGTCCGCGTGGACCCCAGCACTATGTATTCTGTACTATTTTTTTTGTTTCTAAAGATTTCTTTCTGAAATTTCAGGTAATTGTCACCCACAAAGTTGTGCCTCAACACAGTGCAGAAAATTCCGTTTCCCCCATTTTTTTTAAATTTTGTATCTGATTTTCTTTTGGGGTCCGCGCGGACCCCAGCCGGCTTTCGATCGTAATGGATACACTGGCGTCTTATACTTTACTTTATTTTCTTATACTTTACTTTATTTTCAGGCATTTATGATAAGTTACACATGCTTTCTAACATTAATAACATCTAATGTAATTTTTATTAGTAATTATGCATAATTTATGCTAATTTAATGACGTCATTGGTCAAAACCAAGATCCAAGATGGCGGATAATTAAATATGTATGACGTCATCGCATGACGTCACTGGTGTTGCTAAGGGCAACATAAGTTTCAGCAGACCTTATCATTTTATCATAAACACTTTTTTTTTAAATTTGTGTTGTATACCATTAAGTTTTAAGAGAATAACCTATTTAGACGGTTTTAGCCAATTAAATTATAGAAATGACGTCATAATGACGTCATATTACGTCATAACGACATCAAAATTTGTTGTATAGATTTATTTTTACTAGTACACCATCTTCTGAAAATTTGGTGGCCATACGATATACCGTTCTCGAGTAATGAGGGGGGCAATGAGCCCCCCTCCCCAGTCCCACGAATCCCCAAAGCTTAAAAAACGGGTATTTCTTGATTTCTTCTTTTGTTTACCAAGAAATAGGAAAAGATCAAAATGTATTGCTTTTGTACGTAATGTGGACTCAGAGGTTCACACATCGACTCAGCAAAACAATTGAGCTGGTAGCATACTGATAATTTCTAAAAATTAGCAAAAAACTGTTTTGGGGTCCGCTCGGACCCCAGGTGTACAGATTAATCAGTCCGGGAAGGTGTACTGTTGAGGGTTAAGTATTGTGTTCAGGACAAAGGGAAAACTAGTTACGTGTTGAGTGTTCAGCACCAAGGACAGGGATAGTTATGCATGTATTAACAGTGTTCAGTACCAAGAACACTGCTAGTTGTGTACATCCAAGAACTATTGTAGAGTGGAACCAATTGATTGCCACCAAGTACAGTTGGGGCAGCATCACTAGAAAGCTTTATAGAACTCCTGCAATTAAATGGGCAAATATTGCGTGTAACAGGTCGTTCGGTGTAGTATAGCTAGCTGCCGCCACGCCGCGTGCCTGCGAAGTTGGTGTGTTACGCCAAAGGGTGGTTATACCCATACATATGTACATACTACTGGGGTCAAGCCCCAATGACATTTACATACTAAATTCTCAACAAGTCCCTCGGTCAGCATTGCAAACTGTTTAACTGTAGATCAGTAACATCATACTTCTTTATCCCCTCTCCCCATACAGATGCCACGAAGTCGGAACTGATCAGACTTGCAGTGACCCAGGGACAGCGGCCTGACCTGTCCCCGGTGCCCACACACCTACAGGACGTGAACACAGTCAGCCAACTGATGCAGAGGTGCTGGAGGCAGAACCCGTACGACAGACCATCTTTCAAGGGTGAGCATGTCTCTGGATGAACAATCTACAATCTAACTGATCATGCAAATACTGTATTTGTGGTTGGCTGGTGTTCGACGAGGTCGGCTATTGCCCGCTATGCCAGCCGAATGTTTCAAAATGTTTAAAACATTGGGGTGTGGATGGGAGGCCTGGCCATTGTTGTTTGGCTGGTGTTCGGGAGTAGGTCAGCAGTGTTCGGGGGTCAAATTTGACTCAAATTGAACTCGTATAGAAAGGTAGGCGTGGCCTAAATCTGGTCAGACTGCTCCCGAACTTCAGCCAACCTTGGTTGGTTGGTGGTCGGTTGTGAATGTATCACAGCGGCCACACCTTTACGTGTGCCTTACCCTCCATACTATCTGAACATTCAAGTAATCCTTACCTTCTCTATACGATCAATTTGCAGAGTGTGAGGACGAACTACGGGCTGTGAGCAGCAACTCAAGCAAGGAGGACGTCCTCAAAGCCATCATCCACCTACAGAAGAATGTACAAAAAAACTCTTTTTAAGACCTTAACAACAGTAAATCTCATGGATAAAGGTTTCTTTCTGGTTTAAGTCAGAGATTTTCATGTTTAATGGTAAAGTTTAACTTTGATCCAACACAAGAAGGGAACTCACCATGAATTTTCGATCGAACTCGTCAGCCTTCGTCAGATGAATGATCCACTCGCTGACGTCATTCCAGAAGTCCGATGACGTCAGGAGTGAATCGAATGGAAGACGGAATCTCCCACCGTCACGCTCCAAATAGGGATTTTCATGTTTGTAAAGACAGGGTTGGTCATGGGACTAGGTAGGTAGTTAGGTTGGTAAAGACAGGGTTTCTATTGTCTCAATGAGACTTTTCTTAGCCTTTATTACAGGGTCTCAAGAAATAAGTCAACAGTAAAGTCTGGCATTAATATAATACAGGCACAAGTATCTGCTTCTTGTACATAGATGTTCTACAGAATCATTTAAATAGCCAGCAACAAAGATTTAATCACAATAACCTTCACATCTTTGTAATCACCTAAAGTATGACGGTCGAATCTAATTTCTTCACAAACCACCAATGATAATCTAATATAGACAAGCTTCTTTAAGTAGAAAAACATAAACCCTCAGCTTACAGAAAACGTTGATGCACATAAACTGTACATGTATTTGTCAGGGTAGAGACTCCAGTCTGGTAGAATTGGTGATTCTGCTGGTAGAGATCCTGATTGGAGTCTTTGTCGACAGAGACTCCGATCAGGATGCTGTTAATGTGTTAGGGTGGTTTCACATTTACAAATCCTAAATTTCAAGGTAATCTATTGATCTAAGAGACATGAATCAAAGTTGAAAAGTTTCGACTGTCTTTTAAGCGAATATCTTAAAAATTACAGACTCCAATCGGGATCTCTGCCGGAAGAATCGCCAATTTTAGAGATCCTGATTGGAGTTTCTGTTGACAGAGACGCCAATCGGGATCTACCAGATCAGAGTCTCTGCCCTGACACATATACCATATCTTTACACTATTTCCCACCACGCAGAGGTCTTTACTGCAATATGGACATATTCTGTGTCAGTATATGTAAATACATGTCATTACATTGTACATATCATTGGAAGAAAGCTGAACAAAAATGATACAACTAATATAGCTTTCTTATGAAGTGTGCTGCCAAAATCAGCTTCAGACAAGTACATGTAACATGAAGATTGGAGTTTTTTCTCAGATAACACTTATTTCTGTTCAAGACAATCTCTTGGGCAGGCTCATAAATTATACATGTATAATGTAAAGGTACTGCTTCATCATTTTCTGAATCTGTTAACTATACAAAAACTGTTACTCAAACTGCAAAAAAGTTACAAATATCAGGAAATGTCACATTATGGCAATTCAAAAGGGAATTACTTACATAATAAGTTTTACCACACACACATGTATATGAGTGACCTGAAATCATGTATATAAATTCTTGGCTGTACATGTACATGTATTTCCATAGGAGAAGTGAAAACGGTTAACTTTACTGGTACTGCAGGTTGTTTGACTTGTAAGTGATGTACAAACTTTGTAAGAAGAGAAGATACTACTTTAAGGTCTTTTCTAAGATGCTAGGAGGTTTTGCTGTGTAAAAGAGGCGACCCCTCGGTTGGATTGTAGTCTGTGCTCCATAGTCGTGTTCTGTTCCGGGGGGAGGTGTCCGTTGTCTGGAACGGCGACCCCCAAGGGGAGTGTTGAAAGCCTGGAATGGCAGTTGGAGGGGGAAGTGGTAAACATTGAAAGAAGTGGAACAACAAATATTTACAATATAAAAATAATATTGAGTCATTTTCCAGTGTAATCATTTGGAATAAAAATGAACTCTATGACTTTACCATGCGTCTTGTTTTGTCACCCATAAAATTAGAATATGTAAGAATATAAATAGCGTAATATAATGACAAGCACATTAGTATATATGATTGTAATTATAACCTTACATTCGTATGGCTGCACTTGGGGCAATTATTGTTGAAAGGGTGCCATTACAATTTACAGACCCTTACAATTCATTCCTGCCAAATATAAGTCACTCGCAATTCAGTCTGTCTGAGAAGAGAGTCTCAGGTTAGTCGGTCCACAAGATAAATACATGTAGGAATCTTAGAACAAAAGTGCACTTGAATAGACATTGTGTTACCAGGAGATGCGGAACTGTATGGAGGAGGTGGAGCTGCGGTGGGAGACTGGTGTAAGTACAGGCTGCTTTGTTGGCTGGGCTGGGACGACCCTGAACCGACTATGGCATGGTACGCTGGAGAATAGAGGTGTACAGATCACCATATTGCAAAATACATGCACAAACATGGACTAAAAACTGTACAACATTATCCATCAGTTTATGTAATACTAGTACACTGAAAACAGAGAATAGAGGTGTATATTAGACCAACACATCGCAGAATACATGCAAAAACATGGCCTAAAAACTATCTGTTTATGTAATACTAGCAACTATGGCGTGGTGAGATGGAACATAAAATAGAGGTGTACAGACCCTAGGTTGATTATTCCTTTGATAAACACAATAAGGTAGGTACATTCTGTACATGTATGATCAACGTTTAATCTACTTATGGCAAGAATCAAGAGCTGGAGGTATCATGATTTTTGGATGATTCAATGATCAATAACATCAAAACTTCTATGTTCATTGTATAATACTATCATAGATAAGTATACAGAAATGTTGACTTTTGGTATCACTGGCATCATGAACATACTTATGAAGGTAGCGGCACAGATAGCGATGGCTGTCAGAACCAGAAGGATCCAGAACTCGTAGTTCTCCAGGATGGCTCGGATCAGGACTCCCCATGTCGGCACACCTTCACGAGGATGGTCTGGGGAGGGGGGACAACACATGTACATCATTTAGCAATACATCGATGAAGGCTACACATTCAGATACACAAGAAATCTCTTACTCAAGTACATGTAACTGGATAGCGTTTGAAAACAGTCAAAGTTCTTGGACAAATGATTTATTGATTGATTGAAAATGGAGACCTACAAGTTACTGTCTGCACTTGCTCGACTGTCTCAGCGACCAGGGTGACAGGCACTTTAACCACCTGCCCCGTGAGGCTGCAGGTCAGGGTCAGATAAGTGTCACTCAAGTCTCGTTTCCACGGCGACTGTGTGTCCTGCAAGCTGATTGGATACACCACTCTGGTGTAGGTGGAGTCAGCAACACGGGGGCTGCCTATCTGGAGCAGGGAACTGTCACTGGGCACAACCTGGCAGGATAAAATTCCCTATTAGCAAGTGCACTGAAACCCGAAGTTAGGCTGCAGAATCAAGGAAAGCTGCTAGATGGCACAAAATTGGCGTTGACCTTCGTTCTCTCAAGATCTACCCACATACCAAACACACACACACACGCATACAACACACACACACATACCAAATACACACACACACATTATACATACACACACACACACACACATCCACACACACACACACACACACATTATACATACACACACACACACACACATACCACACACACACACATCCACACACACACACACACACTGACAAACCTATAGATTATAACTAACAAGCCAGTAGCTTAATTACTGACAAACCTGTAGATTATTCAGTACATCCAACACCCCTGACACAGTGACCTCTCCCTGTGGCTGCTTGTTGCTCAGTACAAGGTCAGCCTTACTCAGGTGGAAGGCCGGGTAGAATCTCAGGCTGGCGATTGGTGAGCTAACTTCTGTCTGGCCATCTGAAGCTTGTACAAAAACCTGGAAAGCAAAAAAAAAAAGGTTTTGTTTTGTTCAGAAATTGTAACATGACAATACAAAGTGTGCACTAGGCAGCAAGTATGCTGGTAGCGTGCACACCTAACACATAATACTCATTTACACCTGAGTCAAGTGAGGAAAGTCGTGTAAAGTGCCTTTCCCAAGGGCACAAGGTCGGTGGCATGTCAGGACTCGAACCCGGGACCTCTTGGTTCCGAGTCGAGTACTCTGTCGTTGCGCCATACGACCCCACAAAAAAAAAGGTAAATCTTGCTACTACTTTCCTTTCTTTGTTTCACAGTTTCACATTTTTTAAAATTCCTACAGAATCATACCAATTAAGAGGACAAGAAATTCTTTATATTAGACATTTTCTTGAATAAAATTGCAGTATTACAATGTATATGTAGTACATTCCAGGATAAATACGCTAAACGTGATCTGGTTGGTTATAGCAAAGGAAATCTGATTCTGGAAGAGTCTATTCCATGTGTAGGGGTGTACCTGCAGCTGGAGGGACGTCTCTATGGTGCTCATTGCCTGAATCTGGTGTGTGTTCTGCTGAACTTGACTCACACGGCAGAAGTATCGACCTGGGAAAATTAGCATAAAACATCAGAATATTGATGTAAAATTCATAAATCGATACATTATTAAACGTTACTTTTTAATTCATATGTAGGGTGAAGCATATCAACTCACCCTCTACTCTTTGTAGATCATTTGTTCTTGGTACGCTAGCTACAACACAATCTAATCTAACCACATTAGAATGTATTCATATTTGTATGTATTTGTATCTACCTTTTAGCTACATCATTATGTATTTGTATTTGTATCACAATAATGATGTTCTGTATGTATTATTCTATGTTGGACATAAGCCACGAAAAAGGATGTATCCTGTTACTTCTGTTTATTGTAACGAAGCTGAAATGAATATAGAATGTTTTCTTCACTTAAATGTCCCACCTGATTCTGGATCAAACCCTGGAGTAGCCAGGAACATCTCTCTAGCAGAGACCTCTGGCAGCTCTGATGAGAACAGCAGGCCACAGTGGAAGAGAGACTTCTGTAAGAAGGCTTGCTGCTCGGTCATCGAAGCCAGCAGGTCCTTGCTACAGTTCCCTGGAAAGGTACAGCGTAACCATTTCAGGAAAATCATCTATGAGTCGGAAGTTCCCTTTGTAATAAAATACATCTGGTGTGTTACGCCAAGGGGCAGTTATACTGGCTATACAGATACAGTCAAAACTAAGTGACGTTGAATGGCCGAGTGGCTATGCTAGCACACACAAGATCAAGGGGTCATGGGTTCAATCCCTGCCATTCTTGGCTAGACATTGTGTCCTTGGGAAAGGCACTTCCCAGAACTTTCCTCACTCCAGCCAGACGTAAAATGGGTACCTGACTTCGGTTGGGGAGGTAACAGGCAGTGGAAAGAGAGGGATGAGCTCCGCCTTCCAATACTGTGCCCTAGACACATAACGGTTGGCTCTGCCTCTCAGGTGTCACGAAAAATCAACAGCTACAAAATCCCACCTTGTAAATTTTGTAATACAAAATAAAGCAACTGGATGGATAAATTCTCTGGGGAGTCAGACGTTTCATATACATGTAGCATCTGTCTTTAATAAGTAAGTGAGAACGAAACATCTGACTCTTCAGAGAATTTAAGCATTGACTTGATTTATTTTGTATTACATAATGTTCTACCTGGATGTCTAACCTTCATTGATGTATGACAGGCTGAATAAAAGTTGTAAACGGGAACTATGCGGCTCCAGATGTTTTCCTGAGGGACGACTGCATGTGCAAGATGTCAGTTAGCTTGAGGAATGAATCCGCTCTACCATAACTTCATTGACGTACCTTGTATGTTTGTGTTTCCAGTCCCCAGAACCACTGGTACCAAGTACGGCTCCTGCTGTGGCACGTTGGTCACAAACTTCACCCCATTGGTCAGGATCTGCACCTCATCCACCGGCACAACTGTCACCTAGACAACCGTTGCCATGGGAACAAAGAGTCAAGCTCATTTACATGCAAACTCCTACAATACATGTACAATCCTCACCCCAAACATGTTAGTTCAAGACAAGTCTGAAAAACAAGTCTGAAAAACTTTGCAATGATGAGCTACAAATTTGCAAATGTAAGTTAAACAGAATGTGATACAGTAACTGTAAATTCATTTATTTTGGAGGTGTCTTGATTTTGCAGTAGAAGGCCAAAGGTGGTTTTTGCTGTGTTTAAAGTTCACGGTTAAGAAAAAAATTCTATAGTACCGTTATACGGTAGAAATGAATATTCGGGGTGTCACCATTTTGCAAAGGAGAGGTCATCACGAAAAACACCATGAACATTTCAAGATCTACTGTAACAGTACAATACACATCCATGACGATGTAGAAGTACCTCTGTGTGTGTTGCCTGTGTTGCAGACAGCCTGTAGTTAATGGTGGTAGTACCAGGGTTAGCAGCCAGGGCCAGGCCTGTCGTGCTCACTACCTGTACTGTCCTGCGGTCTGATGCCTCCCACTTTGCCAGCGACCCTTAAATATCACACAGAACATACAATCATGCATACATGAACATTACAGTACCAACTATACATTGACTAGTTTAAATTCTGTAGACGTAAAGCTCTAATTTTGTAGCATGTGTAGTCCAGTGGTACAATAAATCTGCATATACTGTACATATTGTCTGTCTTCTCTTGTCATGACCAGTGAGCTAAACTGGTTCAAAATCGCTCACCTTCTTTAAGGTGGACAATTAACAATGTCCCGATGTCAAAATGACGCTAAATTTCAGCTCGGGACAAGAAAATACTATATGTACATTTCCAGAAAGCAATGGCATAAAATTTGAATTAAAGATGTAAAAAGGAAGCTCTACATTTCTAAGACAAGCTTTTGAAAGAGTGTGCAAAAAGTACTGCAGAGAAAACCATTATCTAACCTTCTTTAAGCTCCAGTTGAGTAGACAGACAGATGACGTCCCCCCTGGATACGGTTGCCAGGGCGGGGCTGATGGCGTAGCCTACAGGAATGGGCACGTAGTCTGCTATCCTGGGGTTCCCTTCGTCCCATACCTTAAGTATGGTGTGTCCCACGTGAGCTGCCTTCAACACAAAGGTACCGTTCTCTGGTCCTCGCGAGATTTGGGTCAAGTCAAACCTGTGAGGAGAGTGGTTAGTATCAAGTATATGTTTTTTTTATGTGCTATCTACTGACAGATATTGGGATAGAAAAACAAAAACAGAACATTTTCTGATCTGCCATTTTTCGAACAGTACTCATACTCAAAGATACGGCCATTCAGGATATGAATCAACCCCCCAAATTCTAAAGTTTTGGCCCAACAGTTAAAGAAAGTCTTCCCAGTTGTCACAATTTTGCCATTGATAAATTCATTAAAATATGAAATTTCTTGTTTCAGGCGTTAACCAGCCTGGTATGTTGACATAGTGGTTAATCTGAAAACCAAGAAGTGTATGCAGTCATGTATATTTGATAACATACAAAGCTACAAATTAGCAGCATCTATTTTTTTCATTTGGAATTGCACTTGACTTTACCTGTTTGGTCTTTTCTTCAGCACAGAGCTGGTGGCGTGGAACTCCTCCCCGACGTTGTCATGGAAACTGACACGAAGGGTGATCGTCATGCCGACGGGAATGACAGACAGTTTGTTTCCATAACTGGCGACGTCAGTTTCACTGTTGACTGTTATGTACGACACTGGCTTCACCTACACATGAAAAAAATGCAAGGTTTGGGAAAAAAGCAGTTATGTTATTAACACACTGTTTTACCACCTTATGGCAATACATCGATGCTTCATCTGGATATCCATTAAGTACAGCACATATTTTGGTAACTGTCAGGATTCAATATCACTATGAAAATCTGTCCAATAGGATTCTTTATCACTATGGAAACCAGCTTCACATGACCAGTTCTAACCAGACACAACCAGTTGTAAGCAGACACAGCCAGTTTTAACCAGACATGACCGGTTCTAACTGGACACGACCAGTTCTAACCAGGCACAACCAGTTCTAACTGAACATGACCAGTTCTAACCGGACACACTCAGTTCTAACCAGTTCTAACTGGACATGACCAGTTCTAACCTTGACCAGGACAATGATGGTCTGCTTCAGCCCGGACTCCTCCAGTGCAGTGACCCTGATGTTGGCTTGACCAGTGACAGTCCCAGCAGTCACTTTGCCCTGAGAGTCTACGGCCACAACTGACCCTTCCTCTGGACACGTGAGCAGCTCGTACACCACCTTACAGGAACCGTCTCTGTGGTTGGGAAACAAAATCCAGTTACATATGTGTACAAGTGCCACCTAGCAATTCACTGCGGAAACGCAGCACAGGGTAATCTCCAAGACAAGGTTGAATCAAGGAATATACATTACTGTAGTATATTTGTATAATCTATATCAATTTGACTAAAGGCCATCTTCTAAGTTTGTTTTTGTTCCTTGAGATTCACAACAAGATTCCCACACAAAAAACATCTTTTGATGAATTTTCTTTAATAGCCCGTAAAATTTTAGCACAGAATTTCTGTATTTAGTAAAATCGTAGCTTACAGAATTACATTTTCAATGACTTTTTCAGATTCTATACATTTTTGTTTTCAAATTGTGAATTGTCCATGTTCTCTAGCTGACAACATTGACCTTAGATAACTTCACCTGTTTGTCCTGATTTGACCTACAGACTTGGGGCTCATCAGAAGGAGGCTTCCGTCAGTCTCCGGTTGGATCAGTCGCAGTTTCTCGAACACGTGCAGGTGCGCCGTGTCGGTGAGGGTGGCGCCGACTTCCACTTGGTCGTAGCTGCGAGGGGACCACTTTACACGTAGCCCGACGTTTGTCTGTCCCTGGTTCAGAGCTTGGACGCGCATCGCGTACGCGTCGTCTTCTGATAGAGTCACACCGTTCTGAAAGTCAATTAATGAACTTTATTGCTCAACAATCGTACATGGTACAATGTATGGCAGTAAATCAACAATGTACTACAAAACTAAACTATCCTATAATTGTAACTACAAAATATTAATAGATAGCAATATATGAGTTACAATATAGTCATGTATGGATGAGTTGGTCTTGCTTTTGGAATGAAGTATAAAGAAATTAACCTATGTAGGTGGATATATGAGTTGGACATGACAACAATACATGTTCTGTGTACCAGATAGGGTAAAGTTTGTCTTAGTAGTAATAGTCTGTAGCAGTGCATCTCTTTCTTTACTATAAGTAGGACAAGTCATCGCAAGAAATCAGAGATTTCAGACTCCCAGAAAGTGTTTGGAGTTTCCGTGAATGTAGTGGAACTGTTCAGAAAAACCCTTGCTTAACAAAAATACAGACCATCAAATACATCCAGACAAAGAAATATTTCTGTATCTGTATAGCCGGTATAACCGCCTTTGGCATAACACACCAGCTTCGCAGGCACACGGCGCGGCGGCAGCTGGCTACATTACACTGACTGAATTGTTACACCTAACCTTTGAACGTCTAAACATTGTTTAAAACTATCTAGTGACGATGCCCCTACTGTACTTGGTGGCAGCGAGTTCCACTCTACGATAGTTCTAGGGAAAAATGAACATCGAAGACTTGCGTCCTCTCCCTACCTCCTTGTACACAGGCTGGAGGTCCACCACGTCCTTGTTGCCTAGCGACCAGTGGAAGGTGAGCCCGGGGATGGCATGTCCAAAGGTGAAGGGAGTCTGGTGCTCGTTGACTCCCATCACGTATAGCGGCATCTGGACAAAACAGGCAGGAGTCAGGTACATGTAAGTAGATATACTTTCTAGTTCTTTACTTTTTTTAATCACATTACGATTGCCAATCAAATTATTCGTCAATGAAGGTTAGACATCCAGGTAATGGGATACACAAGGAAATTGTTCCTCAAGCAACTGGATAGATTTTGAAAACTGTCAGACTTTTTGTCAGTGATTAGTGGATGCTACTTGAAACATCTGACAGTTTTCAAAATCTGTCCAGTTGCTTGAGATACAATTTCCTTGTGCAATTAAATTACTGTTCAAGATGGATATGGTACGATTACCAACTGAAGGTACAAATGTATATGTGAAAAGTGAGTGTCTTAAACAGACTGTAACTTTCATGGCTTTATTTTGCAGTAGAAAGGAAATGAAAGTCTTCTGATTTAATTTTGCAGTTGAAATAATTCTGTAGTACATGTACAGTAGTCAAACGAGGGAGACATATATGCAGTGCCATGAATTTCGAGTGAAGAGATTTCCATGAAAATTGGGAAAATAAAAGACTGAACCAAAAAAGTTTCAACACTAACAGAAATATCCCAAACTACCTTTTCCCCAGTTTGTATCCTGTTGAGCGGGGTGTGTATTTTGACTCCCGTCAGCCGCACCACATACACAAACACCTGGTCCTGTGAGCAGGTCACGGTCGCACGGCTCTCTGGGTCCTCTGTCTGTGCCACGCCCGTTACCACGGTGTCGCCAATGGCAACAGCTTCGATCAACCCACTCTTGTCTGTGTGGAAATACAGCAAAGTGGTTAGCGCAATCAAGACATGTTATTATAATAGTAGTAGTAGGCATCCTTCCATCTCGAGAGATGATAGTAGCACTGTAAGTCTAGTGTTGTGGCCGTATGCAGCGTCTAGTGTGGCTTATCAGCCTTATGTTCACATGGCAGTCCCTGCCACAGTTGGGACACAAGAAGGTTGAGCTATCTATTATGTTATTATAGGCAAAGGTAGTCTCATAGCCTTTTTCTTTGAGGCCATAGGGGCAGTGGGTTGTTAGTCCACTGGGTCTACGGCAGGATATTGGAAGGTGGAGCCCATCCCTCTCCTTCCACTGCCTTTTACCTCCCCAACCAAGTCAGGTACCCATTTTACACCTGGGTGGAGTGAGGAAAGTCATGCTAAGTGCCTTTTCCAAGGACACAGCATTTAGGCAGGAATGCCATGGATCGAACCCGTGACCTCTGTCCACTAGCCTTACCACCTTGACATTCCACATCACAGTATTTTCACGAAATGGTAATGATTGTGTGTGTTATACTGTGTTTTTACATTGTAGAACATTAACGAAGCCACTACAATTATTGATTAAGAGTACGGGTTCTGCCCACTCTGATGTTCTGCAGCTTGTATTTACTATTTAGAAATGGTGACTTACACCTTACATAATACAAACAATACAAACAACAGTATGTGTATGGCAGTGAGGTCTCTATGTTTACCTATTGTAGCTATGTCCCTGTTGCCGATACTGTAGACAATGTCGGCCAGTGGCTGAGGCCCTCCTATAGCCACAACCTGGAACACCTCCCCAATGATCAGGGTGATGTTTCGGGGGCTCAGCTTCAGTGGGGGGAAAACCTGGAAAAAACATTGCAACATCATTACTGGTACATCATAGGGGGTACATTTTTACATGACTTCAACATGTCTAAACAAAAATAATGTTTTCTTCTGAATGCAAGAAACAATACCCTTTGGCTCAATACAAAATTCGATAAGAAAAATCAAACAAGCTTTTTACAACGCAGTCAACCCTGTCTATAGTGACCAGACAAAGTACCTGAAGTAGAGAATGGTCACAGAAGCTACATGTACATAGAGAGGTGGCCAATAAAAGCTGGATTTGCAATGCTTAAGGCATCGAGAAAGGTGATCCTTATATGCACAGGTGTTCCCAACACAGATTTTGCTGTATCCTTTTTAAAGACGTTAAAGCTGGAAAAACTTCCAACACTTACTTGTACGTTCACGGGCAGACTGCTGATGGTTTCCCCAGACTTGGCGCTGGCCTGGAAAGACAGGGTGGTGTGGCCCAGAGCGTCGCCTCTCACCTCGTATCGTACTGTGTATGGGTCAGCTGCCACCTGGGGGTCTGGTCTGGAACAAAGAAGAAAGCTTTTAAAAAAAGCTGGCCATAGGCCAAAATGGGAATAGCTGGTTGGGTGGCAAGGGTGTGCACTATTAATGACTTGCTCACCTTGCTCGAATTGTAGCAATACTAAAAAGAGTGAATTGAAAGACATGAAAAATAGACAGTGTTGCTTCCCTTTGCTTCCCACAGATGGATCGCCTTCCTAAATGACGTGGACGTCAGAATTGTCCAATTGCCCCGAAATTGCCGAAACGTAATTTGAATTGTCCCGAGCTGAAATTTAGCATCATTTTGACATCGGGACAATGTTAATTTCGAGGCCTGGCTTGGCATTGCGTAACGTGCGGTTAGACATTGCGCAACTTCTTGCGACCCATCCACCAAGGTGATTCCGGGCACGATAGCGGCCTATGGTAAAAAATACATGGGCATGACAACCAGTAGCCTAGCTACAACATGTTTCTAGCAGCCCTTCCTTAGAAGCTTGATGACCAACACCTCCAAACACATAAGGTCAATGACCTGGACCAGACATCTGTCAACTACGTGTATGGTAACTGGTGCTGTAGCAGACACCCAGTGGTGTTGGGTTACATTATATGGCAGAACAGAGCTGGAGGGGCTGGTCACCATATATTAGTATATGAATGTGTTTGAGTAAGAATAAACAGAGCAGTTACTGTAGTTTGTTCGGCTAGGCCATGTGAAGGTAAACACTATGCATTTGATTTGCAAATGTTACCTTTCTAGTTTGAGCAAAGATTTCAAAGAACACACACACCTAACACTGATGATATCTGTAGCGGGGTGGGGCGTGAGGTTCATCAGGGGGAAAACAGACGCTGCGAGAGGTTCTCCACTGGAGTCAAGAACACGAACATCCGCACGGATCACGTTGTACAGTTGCACCTGGAGATAAAAGAGATTTTTAATCTCAAGACTTAGTGGTTTAAGATGGTAAAGTGTTTCACATTAGTTGAAGAACAATTCTGAAGTATGTTGTTGTTGTGATAGTAGGCTTAGCAGAAATATACTATTAGATTGACCATTGTGTTATCTTTTAAACAAATTTGCTCAGTACAAGGACAAAACATCACTTCCAGGCACAGAACTAAGTTTGGGTTACTGTAACAGCTTCTCTTCTCTTTTAGTCAGCAACAGAAAGTTAAAGGAACAACCGTACACCAATTTTGGTATGCAGAGAAAGGCATTTTTTACCTTATCATGAAAGTTCATCTGTGTTGGAGTTACATGTTTGAAATTAAAACTTTTGTTCCAACACAAAGTCTCACTGGGTCAGTCTATTGAAGAAGATCAGAGTGACTGGTTGAAAGCTCTAGGTGAGAACAATTCTTGAACAAAAGTGTTTTTAACAGTTTACCTTGTCCACCATTTTGACCTCTATGACCTCTACACCAGAGATGTGGATGACAGCGCGGGCAGGGCGGGGCATCTCCAGACAGAGGTCATGTACGGTCAAGGTCAGGGCTCCGTTGTCCACTGGAACGACCTGGGGTCAAGTACAGGGTACAAATTAACCTTCTTTCTGCTGCCTAACCCAGTGACCGGTAGAAAATTGTTGGCAAATGGCTACTTCAGTGTGCTAATGGTTAAGGATGGTCAACTTCTGAATAGCTCTGTATTCATGCCACAACTGTTGCTGCGCTGAAAAGAATTGATTCATCAATTATCAATACATTGATTTATGAATTATCAATACAGCTGTCAACATTTATGGCTGCCTATTGCCCAACTTGTACCGAAAGTTCCCATGTTTTCAAGGACAGCTCTGTTTCTATTTAATTCGTATTCTCTGTTTGGAAAACCTTTTCAATAAGTGTTGGTACAGTCCTCTAGCCACATCTAATAAAGTGTGGACTACAATGAACTTCTTGCAGCATTTTCTTTCATAACAGCTCTTGATATCAAACTAAACAAGGTAATGCTGACTACTATTAATGCCTTTTAATGTAGAATCAAGTAGAAGTCACACAGAAACTTCAGTACCTCAATACTTCTAATTTTGTCGTTGTAGAAGACCTGAGAGATTTTGCTGTCACTTGGCTCCACGTGGAAGTGACCAGACCCTCCACTAACAACGATCTGGACCTGCAGAAAATGAAATGATAATGAGAAATGCTGCTGCCAAAAACAGAAATACACAATGGCATGTTGATGAAGGTTAGACATACAGGTAAACAATACTCATGAACTCAAAAAGGTTAAACAGTAAACCTACTAGTTTCTGCATGAATACAGCTAGTTACCTTTGTAAAAAAAAACATAGTCCACTGTAGGAAGGTTTAACAGTAAACCTATCAATTCTAGTTAAGACTTAACAGTCCATTCTAGTTAACACTAAACGTATCAATCAGTTCATTCTCAGTTAACCTATTGATATCATTACCTTGTTAGAAGGGTGGTTGAAAATGGACACCAAATCTGGTGCTAGCTTTACCTTGTTAGATGGATGGTTGAAAATGGACACTGAATCTGGTGCTAGCTTTACGTCGTCCACCAATAGGAGCTCCAGGCTGCTGGTGATCCTGGGACTGAGATCAGTGGCGATCTTGATCCCGTGGTACTGGAAGAAATGCTGGTTGTACCCTTGGATGGTTCCTGTAACGGTCATGGAACCTCGCTTTCTCTTGGGCACAACCGTCTGCATAGCTGTCAAACAAGGGTATCAATGTTTAGAAATTTATTCCAATTTTAAAATGATTAGTCAGCAGGGTCACAGTATGTACCCTATACTTCAACTAGACAACTTTCTTGATTGTGGTTAAATGTGTGTAAATACCAGCATAATTCAACTTGACAGGTCTGCTAAGTTGTATTTGAATAAAGATGTAAAAGATTTTAAAGTGTTTGAGGTTTGTTTGTATCCCACGTTGACCTCTAATTCCTGCTGGCTTCCAGCCAGATTCTGAGACCTTCAACCTCCTCTCATTCTGCTTGTCAATCTTCCCCCACCCACATGCTGTCAACCTACTCTGTCCAGACAAACAGATACACAAACCTACATACAGCTCAGCAACCCAAAACAATACTTCTGTACCTGGTAGTAAAAAATACAACTTTTTGCGAAGAAACTATTTTTTGAATATCGTTTAATCAAAGTAAGACAAAATGTACTCACATGTGAGGACTTTATGCCCAGTGTACTTCCCTTGTCCATGGATCTCTCTTATTGTGGTGGTGGGGCTGGCAAAGTCAGCCAGTGATTGGTCACTGGTTTCCCAGGCAATGGCCAATGAGGAGAAGTTGTCAAAGTGCCTCCCATTGCCATCGGTGACCACAACATCCACATCCAAGTTCTTATAGTTGTGGACTGGAATCTAGATATTCAACAAGAAAATATCCTTGCTTCAAAGCTATACATTACACAAGCATCAATAATCATCTAATAGACTTTTCTGAACATTTTTTCCTCAATTTCAACACTAAATCAAAATTATCTGATGAAAATACCCCAACTTGAAAAGAAATGTAAAATTAAAGGTTTACAAAACTTTACCCAATCACTGCAGTAGTAGTAGTATACAATGGACCAGAAGACTAGCATGATTCAGGAGGCTATATTATTAGTCCCTCTTTCATAACCTTTGACCTTACCTGTTGTCCTGACTACAGTGTGATGGGGCTAGTAGTATATAAGAGTAGTATATAAGGGCCCAGAAGACTATATGTTTCAGGAGGATCACTAGTCCCTCTCTCACCACCTTTGACCTTACCTGTTGTCCAGACTCCGGTGTGATGGGACAGGGGAGGTCAGACTGGGGGTATCTGAGGACGGGGTAGAGTTGGAGGGAGGTGGGGATTGCACACAAGAACTGGACAGTCGTTCTGGCCGAGGCTGGAAACTGGTTCTTGGAGGTTGGACCATTCTCGACTGTAGAAGTCAGGGTCTAAGTGTGAAGGGAAACATAAGGTTAATTTGTTAAGTTTTGTCTGTCACTGACGAAAAGTAGTGCATGCTACTTGAAACATCTGACAGTTTTCAAATTCTATTCAGTTGCTTGAGTATCTGTTTGCTTGTGCATAAGGTTAAGTTTGCTGGGAAGATTTGTAGCAAGCTTTCAAAGATGGTTTTGATAAATAAAAAGGTATAATTTTGTATTCTTACATTGCTTATACAACTTGCTATTCCAAAAGAGTTTTTCTGAATATGAGTTCATTCAGTGAAAGCATTTCACCCATAATTTCATTGGCATAAAAACAACTGAAATTCAGTAAAATGTACTAAGTTGGAAGACTAAGCCAGGATAACTGTTGATCAATGAATCATAAACTCTTACCTGGTCCCCAATATCTTTACACAACACTCGGAAAATGTGAAGATT
Source organism: Branchiostoma floridae x Branchiostoma japonicum (assembly GCA_013266295.2). Lineage (NCBI taxonomy): Eukaryota > Metazoa > Chordata > Leptocardii > Amphioxiformes > Branchiostomatidae > Branchiostoma > Branchiostoma floridae x Branchiostoma japonicum. The sequence continues at coordinate 3,531,103 of CM023839.1, forward strand.
TTCTGCAATTTGAAAGAATACAGTTTCAAGGGGAACATCATTCTATTAAGGTTGTAGAAGCGCCATCTATTGTTCAGTTGTCAAAGTGCAAGAAACTCCAGGCAAAGGAACTACCTGACATGGCAGTACTCGGTTGGGCAAAGGTAGTGTTTCCCAAACTCAGGTATTCTAAGGGACATAACATCAACACACACACAAGATACTGTAAATTCATTTATTTTTGCAGGGATTTTAATTTTGCAGTAGGATTGGGAGTTTTATGCAGTGCTTTATAAATTCACAGTTGAAACAATACTGTAGCACAAAAACACACATTCGCTGGGTCATGATTTTTGCTGTGGCGAGGCACCCATCCCAAAGAAAAACGTGGAAATAAAACCACTGCGATTATATAACGATTTACAATAGCAGAAGCAATTATTAATTTACAGTAATATAGCATCTTGCACCACAGTTGGATTTCACATCTGTGTGTCTCTGGTAAATCTACTCAAGTGGTCTGAAAATTGAATTGAAGATAACCATACTCACTCTGCCCTCCATAGGAAGGAACGTGGTCTATGGAGACGAGTGCATCTTCCTCAGCAAGTGCTGCACACAGAATACAGAATAAAACATTACAGGATAGAACATAGGAATGTCATAACCATGTTTCAGTATTGCATAGCTTTGAATTTACGTGTAGATTATACTAAACTAACTAATGTAACTAGCCAGTAGTCTTATACAATACTGTACCTTACACTGTACCTGTTGCAATAAACTTTGACTTCACTTGTTTTCTTACTTTCAGAGAATCACATCAAGACTGTTCTTTTTTTAGAAACTTGTGATGATTTGCTTGAATCAATTATGTTAACAAATCAAATGGGTTTAATTAATTGCATTATCGAATCAACCTGAAATGCTTTAAATAAAAACAACCTCCATGTTACATGGAGACCAATGTGAACACTATTTGCAATTCCTTCTAAAATCATTAAATACAAAAATCTCAAATACTGTGACTGCGCAAAAGCTTAATATTACGAGACCCTACAAGCTGACTCCAATATTCATCCGTTTTCTAAATCAAATACAAAAACATGTTCAATTGAACCCTTGAAAACAGGATATTACTTGTACCTCTGGGGTGATATTTGGATGTGTCCAGCACCCAGGGAAGAGGCCCTCCCTGGAACACCACATCTTTGGACGAACCAATGGCCACCACAGCTGTCTCCTCCGGGTCTACTGGCTACAGGAACAGAATGTAGCACAAGATGCTTCAAAATTCCCATAGTAGAGATGGGGGCACTATTAACTTGCATAAAGTGATGTTATATTAAATAACAGTTGGCTGCTCATTCCTTGACATTATGACTGGTGCTGGACAGTCAAAGTATTTCTACTGCTACTGCAGTACTGGAGCTGTGTATACATGTACATATGTCAGAGTAGAGACTCCGATCTGGTAGAATCGGCAATTCTACAGGTAGAGATCACGATCGGAGTTTTTTGACAGAGACTCCGATCAGGGTGCTGCTAATGTGGTTTCCCATTTACAAATCCTAAACTTCAAGTCAATCCACTTATCTAAAGTGACATGAATCAAAGTTGAAAAGCTCTGTGTTTAAGCAAATATCTTTAAATTTACGGACTCGAATCAGGATCTCTACCGGTAGCAGGGCTCGAAATACTTTTTTCAGCCAGGTGGCGCATGTTGCCACCTGAGTCAAAAGCCAGGTGGCGCCATCAGTATTCAAGTGGCAACACTTCCAAGTTATCATTTTCTTCAAATCTGCTACTTATATCTATTACGTTTTCTTCTAGTTATTAAATAACTACTTAAGTTTTATGTTATAAAATAAAGTAATGTAAAGAACACAAAAGCTGTACACGCATTTTCTACCTGGAACTTGGAGCAAGTATTCCAAAGGTGTTACTGATATTAATATATTAAAAACTAAACCTAAGCTAGTACCTACCCAATCATATTTCACCAATTCCCAAACAAAATCACATATTAACCCAGCTAAACAAATAAAAATGTGATTATGTAAAAAAAAGAACTAAAAATCAGAATTAAAGTTTAAATCAAAATTGAAATCAAAATTAAAATAAAAATTCAAATTTTTAGCTCAACAAAAATGCTGCCAACAATTTCTAATCTTGTACAAAAAACAAGTAACATCGCGATATTCAATGAATCAATGTTTAATCTTGCACCCAGAATTCTACCTTGGCCACCTAGCGAAATTTGAATACACTGCAGTGTGGGCTCAGTTCTCATGGAATATCGCGAGATATCGGGAGATTTTGAAATACAAGATGGCCGACTTTGTTTACTTGCGTGCCGAGCGCTACATATTTCCTTGTTCAAGGCCGCAAAAATGTGCCCCAAACTCGTAAAAATGGATTGAATACAAGTACACGCGATCCAGGCGCAACATCACAGGGCTGCCGCCGTGGGAATGCCACGCCTCTACATGGCGGCACACTTATGTGGGTGGTGTTACGTGCGCCATGTTCTTCGTTTGCGCAAGGATAATGTTACATGTAGCAGCTGGGGAAGAGCGGTGTCGCAGCAGTGACGTCCCTACCGTAAATTATAGGTGGCGCGCTGCGCCACCTGAGTTTAGGAATAAGTCGCGCCAAGCAAAATCAGGTGGCGCCGCGCCAGTGCGCCACCGGGTATTTCGAGCTCTGGGTAGAATCATTGATCATACCGGCAGAGATCCTAATCGGAGTTTCTGTTGACAAAAACTCCAATCGGGATCTCTACTGGTAAATTGGTAGAATCTCTACTGGTAGAATCGCTGATTATACTGGCAGAGATCCCGATTGGAGTTTCTGTTGACAGGGATCTCTGATGGTAGAATCGCCAATTCTACCAGATCGGAGTCTCTACCCTGACATGTATATACATTTTGTACTCACCTTTAGAGGGTTGTATGCTGCAATGGTTACAGTAGCCTGCAGGTTGACAGATGCATGTCTGTATGTGGCTGTGAGCTGGGTGTGACCCTGAGTCAGTGCTTTCACCTGCACTGCTCTGCAGCTGGTGTTGACTGGAGATTCCACAGCTGTTGCACCTGGAAGGGGGAGGGGGGCAGAGACAGGTGTTTACATGAGGGTTATTCCATTTTTAGACCTAAGGTTGTTGATAATCTACCACTTAATTCTAGTGATGTATTTGAATTGCTATTGACTCTCTATTACTTCAGGCTGAAAAGTTCAAGATTGACCCCCTAAAGTTAAAATGGCACAGTCCTGCAAAATTACAGCTGAGACACCAGAAACATAAAAAAAGTTTAAAAAGGAATATTTTGGGAAGCGGTACATTTTTCCATAGGTGACATTGTTATCATTGATTCAAAAAAGTTTGCACATATTTATCTGAAACACAGTCCGTTCACTTTAGATACAATGTAGCTGTATACACTAACATTATATGTATATTAATATATTTGCTCCAAACAACCCATGGATGGCAAATAACTCTGAGTCTGAGACAAGTTGCCTTCATGATACACAAAGCTATATGATTGTATTCTTTTACAAGAGAAGTAATCCACACCTTCTACCAGCTGGAAGACTGCCTTGTCGCTGAACTTGAAGTCCATCTTGAGTTGTCTGCAGTCATCATAGTGATATAACACTCTGGGGTCTGTTAGAAACAAAGAACCTTAACCTCTAGCACACTGAAGTAGATGTTTGGTTACCAATTATCTATTGGTTACAGGTTAGGCAGCAAGGTAAAGGTCAAAAGTGAGTCACAATCAAATTGTCATAATGTTGCTTGTTGTGAATTTTTAATGAAAGTTATACAATCTTGTAACATTAAGATCCATATAGATGTACCAGCTGAAACATTGTACTGTGTATTGTAGAATTATAATATACAGTACAATATTGTGGAAAATAATTGTACAATTCATCCAGAAATTACATGTAGATGTACAACTGTGACATCTTGTTGCAATGTTTTAAACCTTACTCTGAGACAGGTCTGCAAACAGAGCCAGAGGCAGGTCCAGGGTGGTGCCGATCTCAGCTTCAACTGGTGACGGGAGGAACTGGATTTCACTGGGAGGTAACACATACACCTGGGGGGGACAATACAGGACTGGTAAACAATGTTACAATGTACAATGCAGGTGTTCAGCGGTGCCAGAATACTTCATTTTGCAGGAAGGCCTCTGTGTTGTGCCATTGGGAAAGGTACTTACACCTATTTCTTCACTCGACTCAGGTGAAAATGAGTACCTACATGTAGGTTCGGTTAGGGACGTCCTCTTGGATGGGAAGCAAAGAGAGTTTGAGGATAGCCACACCTCGAGCAAATTAAAGATCCCACCACACTTTACGAAAAAAAAGAAGGGGTCCTTCCCAGTGTGAGTGGTTCAAACCTTACAGTCTGGTCTCAGGGTTGACATCTTGAAAAGGTGATAGTCACCTGTTATATCAATCCTTCCACAAATTTGGTGAATCCTAATAAATAACTAATTACTGAGTGGTACCTTTGCCTTTCCAGAGTGAGCCGTGTTCTTGACGTCAGAGGCAGTGATGACAGTGGACCCCACAGTTGCCGTGGTAACCAGACCCTTGCTGTTTACCGTGGCAACGGCTGCAGCTGAGGACGACCAGGTGAAAGCACCGCTCCCTCCTACAGCCTGGATTGTAAAGATCACAACGTTAAAGGTTAGGCTTGTACTGTCTAAGAAGATACAGTCACAACTGCTCAAGTAGACCACTCAGGGGACTGATAAAATCTGGTCTATGTGGACACTTTAGGCAGGATGCCAAATGTTTGTGTCAAAGGGACCACTAAAAAGTGGTCACACTGGCCAGGTCCTTATGTAGATGTGGTCACTTGTACATGTACATGTTAGACTGTATATAAAAAACCCCCTAAAAACTCCAAAATGAGATGCCTAAACACTGTGAAGGTAGCATAACTGTGAGCATGGAAGACTCTAAACCTAACATTTTTTTTTACTTTTGTTCAATGTTGTTGATCTTGAATAGTGACAAAACAAACCGTAAGTCCTAAAATATTTGTCGTGGTTCTATGTTTGCAGTTTAAAAAAGTCATCTTGCTTACATTTTCTTCTTCTTTGTACATGTACCAGTACATAATGCAAAGATAGGAATTTCAAAATACCTTCAGCATCTTCTGATAGGTCAGTCTGCTGCTTGGTTCCCATGGAAACACAGTGATTGGCGGGAGGACTTGGATGGGGTCGTATATCTCAACTGACTGTGAGCCCTCCACTGGGGTGGGTAGGAGGTCTGCTTCTCCATTCTGGGGTAGAAAATGGGTACAAAAATGTTGCATTCGACTGTTTTTGATCAAGATATCTAAAGAAATACATGTATGTTAAGTCAAAGAAGTTGTATTCAACTGTTTTTGATCAAGATATCTAAAGAAATACATGTCTGTAATGTCAAAGACGTCAGACTCAGTGTTAACATAAATCACTACAGCAGGAGGCTAGTCCACTGGTAGTGGTGTGTGTTGATCTACATGTACCATACTCTTTTTCAAAAATGCTGAGTCCTAAGCAGAGAGAGCCATGTGTACTATTTTGAAGTCTTTGGTAAAATATTTTCTAAAGTCTGTTTTAAAGTCTTTGGTATGACCTAACTGCTGGGGATTGAACCTGTGACCTCCTAAATACGAAGCAAATCCAATGGACTATAGCACCCTTGCAGATAACAGATTTTAAAAACAAATCAGAATTCAGATTCAATAAAACTGGAAGACTCACAGATTTGATGATTCCCTTCATGGTTCCCTTGATGTCAGGAAAACCCTTCTGCACAGTTCTGACGACGTGGTACGACCCGTTTTTGGAGGAGTGAAGAACCTCAAAGAAATCCGTTGGGAAATGTCCTTCTATCAGCAAGTTCTGAAAAATGGAATGGAGAATTTTGTACATAGATACTAATTCTGATTTACAGCTTTATTGTGTGCCTTTGCTTGTATGTTCTACAATTAGGACTAGCTGTGTAACTAGTATCTGTACCTGCAAAATTGTTTAAGTACAGGTACAGACCTGGACATCAAGGGTACATGTACATGTACTTGTAACTGAACAAATTAAAACACTAGTGGACACCATTTTTCGATGAAAGATTGGTCAATTCTGTCCCATAGATGACAATTATGCACTTCAAAATGTGGAGAAAACTTGCAAGCACTTTTGCAGTCTTTTGCTGGAAGATTAAATATATGTAAATCCCCCTCATATCAAGATTGCAATTTACCACTACAGTAGCTGTACAGTACATGTACATACCTCTGAAGGGTAGATCTTATGTGGGTTCTTGCTGTAAACCTCGATGGTTACTTCATACTCCCGACCTGTCTCCAATACATTACTCTTCCCAGGTGAGATGAGAAACTCTGAAAAACAAAAAAAAATCTAAATTGTATAACAGTTTTTGCAGTGTTTTATTTTTGCAGTTGAAACAATTCTGCAGCCCACAAGAAAACAGTGACTGACAAAAAGTAATGGATGCTACTTGAAACGTCTTACTGCTTTCAGTCTACCCAGTTGCTTGAGGTTAACTGTTTTCTTGTGTACCTCGTTATCAGGATGTCTAACCTTCATTGACGAATTCTGTAGCAAAGTATTCAAACTTTGGAAATGCATATTTGCGATTACATGTACTTTCAGCACTTGAAAAGTTGTTGTTCAAGAAAGATTTGAACGAAAAACATCTAGAAGAAAACTCACTCAGCGAGCCTGGCTCCACGACATGAATCCCTGCAGTAGGATGATGAGGGGCTTCTTGTAGTTTGATGTCTGAAATTCCAGGCTAAGAAATGGTACTTTAAACAGAAAGTACAACAATAAACAGCCACTTCAAACTAACAGAAAATCATATAAACAACATAAGTCTTCTTTATCCATTGCTGTCACTCAAACACCTAGTTACATTCAGTCTGTTAATACTAGGTTTTTTTTCCAGAAACAACTGTACGAGGCAATGTTAGGGAGTGGAGTTAGAGAAAACATGATGTGAAAATGGGTCATTCTAAGGCTTTCTGGGGGTAGAAATTCATGGACAGACAAGTTGCAGTTGAAGGCTTTGGCCACATGTAATGTATCCAGGTAAACCAGTGGTACATGTATGGTCAGTAGTGGTTAATCTGAATTTTCCACTTTGGGAAGAATCTGACTCCAATCCATTCCAGTCAAGAAAAATGCTTTACCAAAGTACACAATCTACATACGTATCTTCCATATACATATATGTTGAGTACACACGAAGGATACTCTTGTCGTACAGTGTGATAGTGGTGGTGCCCATGGCCAGGGCTGTTACAGTGGAGGTGTCCCTGTCCAGACTAGCGATGTTCCCTCCCTGTAGCTCAAACCTGTACTGGGTGGAAGGCATGGCCACCTCTGGAAGGGAACAGGAACAGAAGAAGGGGGTTCAGACTAGACCAGTTCTTAGCTTGACATTAGAACTTGGTCAAGTGGGCCTATTTTTCTAAAAATTGGATGGCCCTAACATATTGATGATGCTGAAGCATGAAAAATTGCACAAATCACCATCTTGCAGTAAGGCACACCTGAAAAAAATATAGGTCAATACTCAACTATAAACCAGTATTTTTGGAACACCCCAAACATCCTAAGCCACCCTTCCTTACAACCTTGATACAAAGAAGAACACAAGCATTGTGTGCATCCCCAAAAGCATAATAAAACTGAATCATCGAAAATCCTAAAGGTTAGCCGTAAGAAGTTGCATGATGGGAAGGGGTCAAGACAGGTCATTGCCCTTTGTACACACATGTATCTACATGTACATACCATTGATCTTCCCCTGTCTGAACCTCTCCACCCTGTACTTGATACACTGTCCCTGTACCAGGTACACGTCGTAGGACGGGTTGAGAAGTAAGTTGTCAATCACGACCAGCTGGACCTCGGCTGGTGACACACCCTGGGAACAAACAAAAACCGGTACTGGAATTCACTTTATGTTCACGGTAGCAAAAGTTCACGGTCTGAGAAATATGGAAGTCTTCCCAGAACTATATGTTCACAGTGGTGGCAGGTGCAGAAAAAGTCTGCAAATTATTATTACTAAACACATTCATATATAAGGTGACCATCCCCTTCCACTCTGTGAGGCTACTTGCAACATAACGTAACCCAATACCACAAGGTGTCTGCTACAGCACCAGTTACCATGGTGACAGCCGTCATTGACCTTATTTGTTTGTAGAAGAAGAAGAAGAAGAAACAGAGCAAAAACAGTATGTTTCCCTTCTAAGAGGGTAAACATAATAACCCCACCTTGTATATGGGATCCTTCAGTTTGATGTTGACCTTGGCCGACCCAGTTTTGATGCCCTCCACTAGCGCGACGTTTCCCTGCTTCCCGGCGTTCTCCAGGGTCAGGACGTCCGGCGGAGCTGCGTAGGACGTGTCAGCAAACCTCAGAATCCTGAACAGAACATCAGGGGCACAGGGTTTTAGTCTTTTACTGAGATCATTCTTTATAAAATAAGATTTTTCTTCAATACGAAATTGATATAAAGCCTAAGATATATCAGTCATGACTGAATGTGCAAGGGGAAGATAAACAGACAAATACAACATAATACAGGACATCACACAATCTTGCACAATGTTGTATCTCAAATCAAGCATATTAAGATCATCAAAAGACAGACTTGGAAGTTCTTGTTCTGTATGTAGGTTGTTCGATAACTTTCATTAGTTTGAAAAGAAGCAAGTATTGTTACAATTTAATTTCAAAGAGAAAGCTGGTGAGTTTCTACTAGAACTTTCTACAAGAACTTTTAATGTGCAAGACAGAGAAGTAGTATAATTTTTAATTAAGCTTTCATTCATTCATTCAAGATATCTAAGCATCTGTATGGTTGTTGATTCAGAATCTAAAGGTTCTGGATTCAAACAAATGTTCCTTCTGCCTGAAAATAGTACCAGCAGGTACATACGGTGCTGTAGTTAACATTTTTTCATCCAGCTGTCATCCACCCTTCCTTCCATCTATCTATCCTTCCTTCCATCCTTCCCCTTACCTGAGAATAGTAGCAGCCGGTACGTCTGAGTCAGGATCGTTCACCAACGTCCAATCAAACTCCTCCCCCTCCAGACTACTGAAGGTGTTCAGCTCATCGTCGAGCGCCTTAATCTCGAACGACTCCGGCGAGTCTTCCAGGTAAAGTTCCCGCGTGGTGGTTTCCACGGTGATGGAGTGTATCCTGTCAACGATGACATCACATCGCAACATCTGTCCGGTTTCTGTCACATAAAATACAGATATTTATGTCAGGGTAGAAAATCTGATCTGGCAGAATCGGCAATAACATTGAAAATTACCTGCACCAGACAAACTTTACCGGCACCACTCATAATTTAGGAAATATGGATCACACTAAAACTGTTCTGAAACCATTGTCTTTATACTTCATATGTGGTAACAGTCAATGCAGTAAATAAAAATCCACATACAGCTACATGTATATATAAACCCTGAGTACATGGACCGGTGCAGGTTATGTGCAGATAGACATCAGAAATACCTACACAGCTTCAATTTTACCTGTTACCTGCACTAATCTAATCAGGCTAGTACATCTACACATGTGGTAAACAATTTATCATTAAATCAGAAACAACCTGTAGTGCTATGTTGACTGAATCTCACCTTGTTCCTCAGCGAGTATGATGGAGGTAAGTTTGTTGGGTTGAGTGGACACGGCCGTAACAACGGCCTTGTTGGAACATTCCTTCCCATGATGCAGTGGGATAATCTGCACAGTGGCAACTTCGGGTCTCGTTGACCTCCTAGAATTTCAACAACAAGAAATGGAAGATTTCATACCTCCATGAAGTATGTAGACTAAAGTTGTTGTGAAGTTCATTTCATTTATTCTACAAGTACAAATCTATATCACACTCCGTGACCTGTCCCAGGTGTCCCATAAAAAAGATATATTTTTGCAAGTGTGACAGTGTAATATTACTAGTACTTTTCTGCAGAATGTGTACCTCTCTTAGGGAAATTTATCACCTTTACCATTATTTACAAGATTTTGATTTTTTCCATTGATTGAAAAATGTTTTATCACCACCTGCTGGATGAATTGAACTGATATCAAATTATTATATTTCACATATTTTTGAACACTGTCAAAATAAATCTGAAAGATTCGATCACAACTCACTTTTGATAGTTCTAACACTGCACATACGAATAATTTAAGTGACACTCTTATATGAAGCAAAATCATAGCATAGGCAAATTATGAACATGATTCATAACTTCCGTTCTTACACACTGCCCCCCTCCCCCTACGAATTCCTCGAATTTTACAGACTTTTGTTTGTGGCGCATTTATCCTTGATGAAAAGGCTGTGTAATTTGGACGTTTGGTGAAGAAAATTACTGGTCTTCGACACCGTGCAAGGTCGAAGTCATTATATGGGGGGAGGGGGGCTGTGGTTTCTAGACCGGGACGCAAGAGGCGCACATGTCAGGGCGAAAAATCTGGTCAGAAAATAGACACTCACCACGTGAAACACCCATCGCTCGCCTCCAACGTGAAGTTCGTGGCTACTGTAGAATAGTACGGGAGTAAAACCTTCGGTGCGTTGAGTTTTGAGGCGAAACAGAGCGAAATTTGGAGAAGAATGGACAACAAAGATTTGTAAAGTGCCGCCATGCTGCCTGATATGATAAACCCCGAGGACCCTTAGCAGGCCAATATAAAATAAATGCTGCCGTAACATTTAAATGACTTCATGAAAGGCATACGCAATGATTTCATCGCTAATTTACGACTATATGTGATATATTAGGTCAAACACATATGCATTTGTCAAATATACTACAAATATGATCAATAAGCAACTTTTGTTATACAACTAAATTTTCAAAGGCACCTAAATATTCACGAAAGACAGCCTAATTGAAAGTTAGGAAACTGTAAATCCCGCCAAGGTGAAATGAAAGACGTTCTCGGATTGGCCAATGCCGGTGACTTATGAATATACCTGTCATTTCGTAAATTGTCGCTTTTTAATATATAATAGCTTAAGTGTTATGATTTTATTCACAAAAGTGTATACATTTCGTTCTGTTGAGAATTTTGCGAGGATAATAGACGCAATTCTTTGTCTTTATCATTTAACGAAGTTCTAAACTCGAAGCGGCCTTAGTGGGGTTTTTTTAAAAGTTATGATATAACGCTAATTGCCTTACGATAATGATGGCTAAAATAGTAAAAGAGTCGTTACAGAGTAAGAAGTTTGTGTAAGTTGTTTAACAATTTCATAGCCTATCCAGTTAGGCTGCCGCAATGCCAGACCAAACGGAAATCAGCTACAATTTTGCATGCCTGAGTAAATCTCCGCTGGCGACTGACTGTGCCTCCAATGATCTCCAAGCAGAGGTTTAGGCTTCGTTTTTTTCGGCTTATTTTTTGGCGTGTTTTTAGGCGTTTTTATCGGGCTTTTTTTGTCCTAGTATCTTTTTTTTACTTGCAGCTGATGGAACGATAGCCCTAAACACAGCAAAGTCTCCCCATGAAGACTTTAACAAAAGCTTGGCCCTGGGGCAGTTCCTCCACCTACACTCAGGCCTTTCACTAAGTCGCTTGACGGACCAGGGAGCTTAACATGCCGACATTCTCTCCATTGATATCTGTCTAAGACAAGTACTGTTGAATAGTGTCTGAACAGACTAGGAAACCAGTGATTTCACTAAACGATCGTTGCCTTTTATCGCTTGTGATTTGTGGAATCAAGGAGTTTTGTCAATCATTCGAGCTGTTTACAAAATTGTGCTGTCCCAAAGTCCAAAACGCAGCATGTGACTTGAATACTAATGTTATACCAAGGAAGTTCTTTGAATAGTTGAAAGACAGCTTATATAACGTTCAGGTATTTAGACAACATGCTGCGTTGTGAACTTCCCCCAAACTTATTAAAGCACTGCGAATTTAGTAAACAACTCGAAATGTTCCCATGGCCTTTACCTTGGCATGTCAGCCTCACCTGCTCATTTATTCAACAACATTCACAGGGAGGAAACTTGACAACCAATCAGATCCCTGCGTTTGCGTCACATGATGTGACGTCATGCGTCCAATTTCCCCACAACTTCTAGTCTGAGCCGTCCCAGTACCCTAGTCGTCGTCGATGCGGTGGCTAGTCACCCTTAACGCACCCTCAGGGACGATTTGGCGACGTGTCTTCTGATCTTCGGGTAGCTCTGTCACCCTCCCCGCATTTCAAGTTGGGCAAGGAAGGGCGATCCATTGAAGCAGACCATCATGACTGCCAAGGCTTTGTTTCTCTCAGTGGCGCTACTGGTGGGGTCTTTCTGTTCAGGTAAGTGAATTAGGTTTTAACTGAGCGACGTCTGTGTGAATGTGTGTAGTTTCCTGTTGGTAGTTCTGGTTAGGCGAGGGAAAGCAAAACTGTTTATACGGTTCTGTTTCTATAGATGTTTAATAGTAAGCTCGAATCACGCACGCAATAACAAACTATCGGGCTTTCTTCCAGTGCCTTTAGTAAGGCTTTACACGCAACTAGCCTCCACCAGGCCTTCCTAAGGTGTTATGGGTAGTAGAATTGGGAAAATTAAGAGAGTTAGCCGCGGTAAGGGTACAATTTCCCCTCAGTGGAAGCGCCGGCAAATGAACTCTATTGTGGACAAACTCCCTTGGCAAATATTCTCCCTCTAGCCAGCGGAGTTAGTCTGAGAGAGACTAGCAAACGGTCCCAAAAGCTTAATTTCCCCACACGAATTCTTGGTGGCCAGCCATAGGACGAAACAAGTTATGCGTGAAGATAAAGCCTTCAACGTTAATAGAGTTAGTTGCTGCTGAAGCATAATGAACACCAGGCCACCGCCAGGCTTTTTATCTACGGTCCAGTTGCCGATTGCATGTTGTGAGGTCCCAAGGGAGGTTCATTAGCCACTAATTAGTTCGTAAATTAGGTTGATCAGCACGCCTTGGGCTGATACACGCCAACCCTGCAGATGCGTAAATTAAAGGTTATGAAGTCACCACTATCTGTCAACGTAAAATCAAAGTAAACATCTGCAGAGGAAGCTTGGGTAGATGTGCAAAATGTTATGGCAAAAGCTGGCCTCAAATTAGTCTCCAAGCAGATCTTTTGGCGGTGGCTACAATACAGTATCAAATTGGGCAGGCAGTTAGTCAATACGCCACTAAGAAAAAAATACTAATATACAAAAAAGAAAGCCCCCAAAACACGTCAAAATAAGCTGAACCCTAAACTTCTGCTTTGAGAGTAGCCTCAAACAACTAGACGAAGCTTAAAACCAACTTGTCTTTTAAATTTGTCATCCTCTGTATAAGAGCATATATGTTTATACATTTTTCTACCTACAAGTAGTTAGTTTAAGATTGTACACTAAGCTTGGGATCAACCTAGTACTAAGCGTTTATCCTGAGTGTATTTCTGTCCACTGCTGTAGGCTGTAGGTTACTGTTTCCTTGGACCAGCTGGATGATTTTGCGTTTGTGACTTTGTCAGCTGGATAAGCTTGAGGCCAAAGAAGAGTTCGATAAGGTCTCAGAAACAATTCGCCTCGACAGAGAATATCAGGAAAACAAAGAAATGCTAGAATGCTAGTAATCACGACCAGACGTCATGTTTTCCGGGACCTGGCAGCACGCAGGAGTAAATTACAGTGTTGCTAAATCTAGACCCGAGTGTAGAACCGAAGCCTGAACCAAAACATCTGTTAGAACACACACAAAAAAACCTTTACTCTTTACTCTTTATTTCAGGCATCCATGGCCCATATAAAAGAAAAACATACAGATATAAATACATATAATGACAACAGTTAGAATATGACTATGAGTACAGACGGACCCAGACATTGCAGAAGAATCTGTTGCGGAAGATTACATCGGATTTGAGAACAGATTGGATGATGTTATATCAGGAGTTGTACAGACGAGATGTGAAAGAATAGCATTGTTTACACCATGTAGCGTCAAATGTGTCTGTCCAAGGAGCTTCTACAACTTGGTCTGTCCTATGGTAAACAAACATTTCACTGGCACTGCAAAATCTGGGTAAAGAAACCCCGGAGGAAACAAAAACTGTATTTTCTTCTGTTCGCTCACTTTGACGTGTGCACTTCCGTTTAACATGTGATGTGCTAATTATGGTGTGTAGTGTGGGGTAGTTGTGGTCGGGTTTTGTTGACATAGTCTTGAGCGGGTCTGGGGGATATCCTGCCGTTCTTTTATGTGACTATCCGAGGAGGAAGTAGCCTGGAACTCAGGTGTATTTAGGATGTGAGAACTCAGTAGAAAAAGCCTCGCTATTTGGCCAATTTCTACCCTTTCCAGCCGCTGCCCGAAGCCTGGTAGAGGCTAGCAAAAGTCGCCGGGTGATGATATTTGCCAGACACAGAAATCCCGGTGAAACACAAGTCTTGGGGATTGACCTTATTTCACACTCCGAATGTTGTTAGGATTATAGTAAGGCAAGGGTTAAACCGGGAGGCACGCAGTGGCGAAACATGAGGGGAACTGGCTGATCGCGTAGTCTGAGTCTACACTACCACCGGAAAACTACAGAAATGGTCCGAGTCTGATTTGTTTCGAGTCTATAAAAATCTTCTTAACATTCGAAAGAGTTAATAAGGACGGACGGAGTGAATGTCCAGGTGAAAGATAGAATGTCGTAGTTCTTGAGACAGCACGAATCAGAGCATGACGACATTTTATTCAGTCGCGTTACAGAAAGCCTGCGCAGCCTCCACCAGGCCTTCCTACGGGGGCACGGATCGTAGAATTCGGCAAAAAAAGGAAGAATATAATTGGTCAGGAGAGTCAGTCCGCGGGAGGGCTAATTTCCCCTATGAAAGTCTACTTTTGTATATAAAGATGATCATCATTTTAGTCTAAAAGAGTTGACAGTTGCACCAGTAGTCGACTTCACAGAGGTCATTGACCCCGACCTGGACAAGGTACTAGTAATCCTACATAATACCCACGTCTGATAACCTTCTTCACAAAATCACATTCTTGTTTGGAGGAATGCAGGATTGTCTAAGTAGTGACGTCCTTTGAGCCAACTAGTATTTAGGTGGCTAAAAGGCGCATAATAGGTCAATCTTCTATCAAGCAGATGTTAAATGTTCTGGTCTCTTTTGTTAGCCTTTTAGGTGGTGGCGATTTTTTTCTGGTGACATTTGCCATTGAAAAGGGTGGTTACGGTGTGTGTGTGGTCAAGTGTTCTAAATTGACAGGATCCGGACATTACGGACAAAGCATAGGGAGGGTCAATGCCTATACCGTGGCCTTTAGAAACATTCCAATCAACTTGCTGAGGAGCATTAAATCATAAGGGGAAAGAAAATAGAAATGATCAGGTAGGGAACCAATGCAGGGATCCAGTTTCCTGGGTTACAGCACCGGGAGCAAACCAGACTGCAAACCTTACATCAACAAAATAAAAGGTAAATCAAAAGATAGTGCAGTCCTAAAAGATACCTGCCTCCATGGAGGGGGGTTCTAAAGAGTCAAATCCAAATCGCATGCTGTATTCGTGCCCGTACAACCCGGCGTGCCAGAGGTCAAAACCATAGAGACAATTAGGCCCACTTTAGATTAGAAACGGTTTACTACTCTGAAACGCCTCGAAACGTTTCGCTACCCGAAACGGTTCGTCTTTAGACTACAGAGGCGGAAGTGTTTCGGTTTCTCTGAAGGGTTTCAAAACCACGGTGGAGGTGGTTTCGGAACCGTTTCGCAAAAACCCATAAAATACCGTTTTGTTCGACTTTAGATTGGGAACGGTTAACCCATCGGAAACGTTTTCCACCCCGAAACCCCTTAAGCGTTTCTAGTCTAAAGTCGGCCTTAAAAGCCTCTACAGTAAGACCACCCCACACTTCCAATCCGGATTTCCAGCCCCTTCCCGAAGCCTGGTAGAGGCTATTAAATACTCTTGAACTATTGTGACCACTCAACTGTATATGCCAACCCGCGGACTCTAAACAAAATTACTCACGGAGTTTATAGACCCCTTTGTTTGGACACACATAGCTGGAATAGTAGCTGGGCATTGTACACAGGGTCGGGGTTTGTTAGACAGAGTGTTCTTTGTTCAGACTGCACGCTAAACTTCACGGGGAGACGAACACCAAGAACGGCTGTCCAAAAACATCTAATCAAACACAACAAGGTTATATGCGATGTCTGTTAGTGTACGTATGCTGTACATGAGTCAGATGTGTATATTCTGGGGGTAATTCGTAGAGACTGACTACGAATATAAAACGTTATACAATAGAGTTTTGTATGCCAATATTACTCAAGCCTCTGCCTAGCCTAGCCTAGCTCTACCAGGCTTCGGGAAGAGGCTGGTAGAGTAGAAATCGGGTAAACTGTACTCCTGATTCTTTAACTGTACTCCCCTGGCATCTTATCTGTCTATTTGGTCAATCTTAGAGTGGTACTCTTTCTAGCCGCTTCTGAAGCCTGGTAGAGGCTATACAGCACGCATTGTACAATTGTTTTCTTGCTTTCATTATCGAAGCAGAGGTTTAGGCCTTGGCTTATTTTTTTCCCCGTATTTGTAGGCGTTTTTATGGGGCTTTCTTTTATGTACTGGTAACTGTTTTTTATGGGTGGCAAATGGATACTGCCTGGCCAATTTGATACTGTCTTGCAGCCACCGAAAGATCTGCATGGAGATTATGAAAATTCACAAGTTCCATATTTGATGAACATCTCTACCCTATTATACGGCTGTCACTCACATCAACATTAGAGCTCAGCCACAAGCATCTTCTAGTCTCTGTTCTTGTCAACAACAAACTATGTGACAACGCAACCGACAAACACAGTTTACAGCTTACCGAAACAAGCACACACTATAAAGCATGCCACAGTTGTTGACTAAACTGTCCTGAGTGGGTCTGTAGGGTGACATGTGTGCTGACCCAGCCGTCATAATGGACTGTGCGATTGTTTTGTACACAGACTATTGGTTTTAAACAGGCTCGCATCATTCCAACAACAAAGCAGGGATCGTCTAGCCATATCAATATTCCGCTATTAGTAATAGAAATGGTTTCTTTTGTTCCTCCTTTCCTAAATGACGTATGTCGTATATGATATACCATAATTCTATGATGTGAAGATTTAGAATAATCAAGGAGGTTTTATTTCTGATTTTTAAACTCCTTGGAATAATCAAAATTTTACACAAACAAACAAACAAACAAACAACCAAACAAACAAACAAACAGACAGACAAGCAAGCAAACGCCAAAATCAAGTCACCCTTTCTTAAGCGTTGCCCAAAGTAGCATCTTCCGTCTTGTCCTTTATATACACGGAAATACATATACAGTAGAAGGAGATATATTAGAACTGTCAAATATCGTCTAAAGAAAACCATGCACCGTAAATGACTCAGCTAGGAACTACAGCACTGGAAAGGGGCCTGTATGGGGCACCGACGGTCTACATTGAATTTAGGAACTTGCGGTGGCTACGTATTACTTTAGAGTCGACAGACTGACTTCCAAAATGTTCTCTTTAAGTTAAATTCAGGTGAAGAATGCACCGACTACGCTTTACGTAAGCCATGTATTATAAGCTCCATCAGTTCTTACACTTATAACTGTCTTAAGAAGCGAGAAGAAGTTGAACCTGTACATACTAGTACACTATAGATGTAGTAAGACACCAGACTTGTATCATTCACTGTTGTTGTACACAGAACTTTATCACTATGACCTGTCCTTAGCCTGTAAGGGCATAAATGTACAATAGAGGTCTTTCATTCATTCATTCTAACATTTCTATTAAATTTGACGGTCCTTTTACGAATTATGTGGCATTCAAACTGCTCCTTACTTTAATCAAGGGTATGCAGAGCCCCTTGAATTTAAGAAGAAAGATTAAGCGGCTAAGGAAAAGAGACTAAGGTCAAGACGTCCTGTAGCGCCGTCTTTATTTTTCTTGGGAAGACCTTAATCTTGCGTTGTAGTCAGACGACGAGGGGTGGACAGGAAAAGTGGTATCGAGAAATCTCTTCCGGTTGGGGAGTATTCACAGCTGGAATTGGCGGGAAATGCCTTGTTGAAGACGAGTCCATTTTGCGCGTTTATGGGGGTGTTTTACCAGCGTTTGTTGGTTGGTTGTATATGTTAGAATATCGATGATAACACAAACGTGGGTGTACATGTATATCATGTCTAGAGGGTAGGTATAAAAGAATGCTTGTATTTTTTAAAGATTAGATTACGTTACGTCTATGTTTTGGTTGTAATAAGTCAATCCACCTAGCGACTCCTTTCCAAACTGCATATAACATGCCTCTTTTTTATCTTCATTTTCAGAATCTCAAGCTGCGGTCCTTGGTCGGTTGGAACCCAGTCTGGACAGGGTGAAAAGGCAAAATAATGAAGCAACGAAAGATGGTAGGCTTCGTACGACATTTCTGTAAGAATTAGATAGAAAAGACGATTTTTCCATGAATACAAAACTCGTGCTGTTCGGAACCAAGAAACTTACAATGTACATACAAAACGTATTCTGCTAACGTTGCTTTTAGCCTGCACAATAAGAAATAGCGCATGATGAAAGCCCCAAAAAGCCACCGTCGTAGAGCCTGCTAAAGATGCCAGTACATGTATTGTATCCGAACTTTGCCTATCTAGTTCTATGCCGCAATGGGTTAAGATTAGGCTCAGGCACGGTTCTGGATAGTCTCCGCGTATCCAAGAACGTAGATTTGCCCCAGGCACGGTTATGGATACGCGTACGTGGACTATCCAGAACCGTGCCTGAGCATCCTTCTGAATGAATCACGGTTTGGGATACAACAGTTAGCTCTCCTTAGCGTTTAGCTACGTTTTCACTAAAACAGAACAGAAATGGCGCCACCTTCTAGCCTGGAGTCCAGCCTTGTTAGCTTTGGTCCAGCCTGGGGAGCGGATCTTGGGGAGCGGACCAAAGCTAAGCAAGATCTAACAAGGCTGCCATTCTCTTCCCTACAGCTTTGATGAAGGACTTCATCTGGACGCCAGGGGTCGCCGCTACAGTGAAGGACGGCATGGAATTGTCCATACAGGCGGCGACCCCGGCCGACTGTGCCTCCCGGTGCAAAGAGAAGGGCCGGGACCAGTGCTTGTCGTTCGAGTACGTCAAAGTCCGTAAGATGTGCCTGCTGAAGAAGGGGAACTCTTACACCGTAGGGCTTCGACTTCGGCTGGAGGCTAGCTCCGACTTCTACGAGTTACGCGAAGGTGAGGTGGTTTATTCGCGCTTTATCACTGTGTAGAAGCGACGCGTAGCGAGTACATTTAGTACTGCATATTTTTTTCCATTGGCATTAAACGTTTGTGTAAGCTATTTGTAATGGCATTTTCGTACTTATATCTAAGTAAAGGTGCTATATTTCCATTACTTCCGGGACGAAAGTATTGTTTGGGGTTGCGCTGGTTTAGGGGTGTTTGTATGTTTGGTTTCAGAGTGGCAACGGTTACTAGGGAGTGGGAGGTGGTTTTGACAATTAAATTAATAGATAGGTCATGGTTGAAGTATGTCCGAGTGCAATAATCAATTTTGTGCAAGAAGTCAGTAAGTGTTGTAATACCAATTAGATTACATCATACACCCCCCTTTTCACTTCAAATGTGTTTAAGTAAACCCAAAAGAGTTCCCGTATGTTTTAAATCTCCGATTTCTTGTCTTTCTGTAGAATTAAAGCCACAACTCATGAAGCCAAAGGAGGAGTCGTCTTCGCTCGCTCGTGCAAAGTCGGAGGCGAACCGAGTGGACCCGAACAAGCCCGAAAAGGAAGCCGAGAGCGGTGGACGAAGGGATGGGGGCAAGAACAGGGGAAGGGGGAAGGGAAGAAACCGGGGGAAAGAAGAAAAGGGGCGACAGGATGAGGACAGTTTCGTGAGAAAGCAGGGAGAGAGAGAAGGAGAATCGGACGACGCGCAGCTGACTACACCTGTACCGAGGTTAACTACACCGGCGAAGGAGATGCAAAAACCCGACATTGTACCAACAACCACCCCGGCCCCTTCCAACAAACAGCCCGAAAAAGAAGACAGGAAAAAGAAGGGAGGCAAGAAGAGAGAAAAAGGGAAGAAAAGGAAAGACGGAAAGAGGAAGGGTGGGAGGGGTAGGAAGAGGAACGGGAAAGAAGACAACAACAACAACAACAACAACAACAGGGTTGTCTCAAAATTCAAGGAAGCTGCCGTTGTCCCGGATGTACTGGACAACCCTCCCATGGAAAAAGCGGACGTGAAGTTTGATGACGTCAGGGTCAGTCTGGGCAAGACCTTGACCCCCACGGACACAAAGAACGAACCGAAGATCACGTGGCCAGCTGAAGAAGGTCAGCTGTACACGTTGGTCATGCTAGACCCGGACTCCCCCAGTAGGGCGGACCCACGGTACAGCCAGTGGAAGCACTGGCTTGTGGGTAACATCCCCGGAAATGACGTCAACAGAGGCGACGTCATTTCCGAATACATCAGTCCCATCCCAATGCTAGGCACGGGATTACACCGCTACGTCATCCTGGTGTACAAGCAGACAAAGAGACTGGATTTCGACGAGCCGAGGCAGACAAGTATAACGGCTAGAGGCAGGGGGTTGTGGAAGGTCCGGTCTTTCGCAGAAAAGTACGAGCTTGGGGATCCCTTGGCGGGAAATTTCTTCGAAGCTGAATGGGATAAGTGGGCTGCGAAGGTGTATGATCAGCTGGCGACGAAAAGGAAGAAGTAGGGAGGGAAGAATATTCGGTAAAAGTTTTAGGGACTATACTAACATTGGTAAAGGGGGCGAGCCAGATTATCTAACATTCAACCGACAATTGTATCTGTCTTCGCCAAAATTGGTCGTTTAATTCCAGTTGTGTTCTCTTTTACAATACAATGCAAACGGGAAACATGTTACATGTACAGGTACCTAATATGAAGCCTTTTAGCCTGAATGGGCTTCGCACAAGTCTAAAAGTATAGAAGAAGACACAGTAGTTGGACATTGCATAGCCTGTGTTTACAAGCTCTCGGCCGGAGGTTAATGACCCCCACCCCAACCTAGGGGCGGCGGCCGCCAGGAGCGCGATTTAGTCAGGCTAGACATTGCACAGATGTACTACTAGTATACTAGTAGTACATCTTTACATTTACCGATACTTGTTTTACACATACGTAGAATTTACACCGTGACCATTTAACTTTGTAACTTCCGGAAAAAAAAGAACTTGCAAACTAGTATTGTGTAACCAAGTGCCAATTTTAAGTTGGTGTTTTTAAATTTAAAGACGACTTTCATAGTTCTATATTCCCGCCTGTTCTATGACAAGCAAGCATACATGTATGACTTCCGCACCATTACCGACAGATTCGTTATTCACAGTTTATAGTTTAGTAAGCATCCAGGGACTGTTCATAACTCGTTAAGCGGGTATGTTCATACAATACACTCTATATTGAATAACGTTGGCTTCTGAATGTAGGTGATTAAATGTTGGTGGGATCAGTTATTGTGTTACTTGTATTTTTGGTTGCTTGTTTTTCTGTTTTCTCAGTCTACATATATACATGTACATGCTCCTCCTATCGGATAAACGCTTTTTGAGACTAATCTTAGTAATATCCAGTTCACAGCACATTCTAGATCCATGATAACTGTATGAATAGAGTCATGCCTGTGGTTTTTACAGTAGCTGCGTGACTGAATTCTATCACTCTCTGTCGGACAAAGAATAGTCTGACTGACACCAGATTGTGAAGAAGTTGGACCAGTCGCGAACACCATCCGGAATTATGATGAACTTTATATATTATTTATGAATAGGGACCATCCGGCCCACCAGGCTTGTTTAAAATAAGTTCCGCGTGACTGCATGCGACCACTCACTGTCAGTCGGACAAAGAATGCTATAAATCTGTCTGTAGAGTAGACAGTAAAATTGTGTTTCAGGTTATTCATATAGAGAAATCGATCATGTAATGACTAACTCCCGGTGGTTGTCGCTGCATACAAGGACACACCCCACCAAAGAACAACACGCAAGCAGGGGCAACTGGTGACTGGACACGGTCTTGCCACCACGTATTTGCTTGGATATTCACGCTGATCGAGTTAGGTATAAGTGGAGGCGTTCCTTCGTAACGTTGCAAAGTTTAACGTTAAACGCTGACAAACAGAGCCAGGAAGTGACAAGAGTCGAGGGCATCGCTTCTGAGAACTTCTGAGAGTGAGCACGTCTTTGGTCCTACACTACCGGGTGCTGTCTGCTCTTAGCTTATGAGTAAGGAGGACATTCCTTAGCACCGTTTCAAAACACACTCAGCAACTGAGACCTCGGGCAAATTTTCTTCTCGCTTTTTCGACCACGCCATTCTCACCCGTTTCTAATTGTAGACCTGGTATATAAAGGGGAGTCTTCAGCCCACATTTCCGTGCCCAGTTTTGGTCTGAGCTGAGAAGAACAAACAGGTGTGTAACACATACCGGCTTGAGTCATGTGGCCGTGGAAAGGCTTGCGCTTGTGGAAAGGCTTTTCAGTGGGAGATGCAGATCCAGAGGTAAGTGCCACAAAGTTTACTATGCACACGCACAGACACACATGTCTATGTGTGTTTGTGTGTTTGTGTGTGTGTGTATGTATGTGTGTTTATGTGTGTGCATATATGTGTGTTTGTGTGTATGTGCATAGATATGTGTGTGTCTGTGTCTGTGTCTGTGTCAGTGTGTGTATGTGCGCGAGCGCTCGTGTGTGTGTGAAAAAAAAGGGGGAGACCGAGGGAGAAAGGTACATGTAGCAACACCTAAAAATATCTATAGTTTTATGTCACCGATAAACACATAGTTCATATCAACTCGGGAATCCCCTACATGTAAATCAATAGTCCGGCAGATAGCGTTTGTGTTTTACTCCATTATTAGAGGGTGTAAGTTTATGTCGTCACACTCCCTGCACTACACATTCTGAAACTAAGTTGTGACATGCCACTAATAGCTTTACTGGATGTCGTTTAAGTATTGACACATTGCTTTTTTTTTCAGAAGATACAGTTTGATGGCCAACCAGCAGACCGACTGATAGAGAACCAGAACCCACCGTACAATGGCACCCTTATTCAGAGGATCGGGCAAAATGGAAAACCCAGAGTGTTCCTGGCTAGCCAAGGGGGCAATGGCGACGGTAAGGGGGATTTTCACTTCATTTGGAGGAATGCGGTCCCCTATACAACATTAACTGTACACGTTTCTACTGCAAAATGTTTTATCGTCCCTTTTTCTTCACCTTATTTGGCAACATAGAAGTGCCAAACGAACAGCTAACTTAAACCTAAGTGGTAAGTAGAAGTATACTCATTATTGTTACGAGCCACCCAACCACACTGCAGCTACATGTGAGTAAGAAACAAATACAATTGTGCTCTCAGACTGGTGAAGTTTTGACTTGAAAATTTCAAACATAGAGATGGCAAAAATGCTTAATTTTGCCTACATGAAGTTGAACTGATTTTCCTTCTGTATTTCATCGATCCTTTCAGAGACAGTGCTCGTGTACTCCTACACCAGTACACGGCCTGTAAACGGCGGCACCTATGTTGTACTGCAGTTCAAAAAGTCTGGACTGTACGTTGCCTCCAAGGGCAAGGGCTGGAGAGCGCAGCTAGTTCTGCAGCCAGTGCAGGTGAGCTACACTGTGTGAATGCCAGGAAGACTAGCGGTGGACCCGGTCTGGGCCCACCGCTAATGGCAATTCGAATAAAGTTTCAAAGTTTCAAAGTTTCACTGACAGATGGAGATAAATCGGCGATATTCGTCTGAATGGGCTTGTCATTACATCTTAATGTTTTTTTAGTGGAGCTTTGAGTTTTTCATGCGTAAACAAATCGGCTATATCAAGGACATTATAATATCCTTGGCTATATGTAAGAAATAGGACCTGTTTGTTATTTTGCCGACAGAAGTTTGGTAAGGATGCCAAAGAAATCACGTCAACTGCCGACCGACGGGTGTTCCTGATGAAACAAGAGAATGAATTAGAGTTTGCCTCGTGTGTCGCCTCGAGACAAAGGCAGGGCAACTCCAGCAAGGCCCGCGTCATCACCTTGTTTAGGGATATAAATAAGCCCGCTGTATTCAGGCTCGAAGGTACGACATTTTGAAGTTCTCATTTGATGAAGCTGTATAGCCTTGTATCACGTACATGTGAGCTCACAGCTAGTTGATCCAAATAAAGTCATTGACAATATGTGCATAAACAAAAAAAAACTAGTTAGAGACAATTAAAATTGGAATATTAGTCATATTGTAATACATTCTAAAGAGTTGATGTTGATTACGAACTTGCATGTAGGTTGGTAGAAGGACATTGTTTTCGTGGTTTGGATTTTATGCATTACTTGTTTGCTAAAACACATGATAAAACGATAGGTACATGTAGTGAAGACCACAGCAAGAAAATCCACACAACCCACCACCATGTGAGCAGCAGTCATCCCACATGGGGCATCCACATGCAGCATCTGCCACAGAGACTGTTCATCCGGGATTAGGGTGCAGGAATATAGAAGAGACTCTCATCCGTCGTAGTCGACGGGTGAACTGAGGGGAGTAACTTTAAGAAGAATCTAAAATTGGTTCGTTCAAAGATGCGTAGCTTTGACATAACTTTTCAATATTTTCACAGGAAAGGGCCCATCTTTGGAATCGCAGTGGTTCAAAATGGAGGGTGCGCCGCAAGGGGGCGCCGGCGAGCTGTCTGACAAATGTCAAGTCCAGGAAGACCAGCATCACAACTAAATATCATCGCTCGCTTACAACGATGCAAATTTGCGTGAGAATATGAAATAATCAAGACATACAACTCTTTGTTACTACGCGCAAACCTGTCCTAAACTAAGCATGCAATTTTTGCTTTATTGCCTTCGTCAAGAAGGGTATGTTTTCATGGGCGTTCGTGTGTGCGTGAGTCTGTCAACAGTATAACTCGAGAAGGCTTAAATGGATTGTCTTCATATTTGGTAGGTGGGTAGGTCTTGATGAGGTCTAGAAGTGATAGGAATATGGGCCCCCTGGCGGCTCGTTATGGTACTGCAGCGGTACTTCCGGTTTTGAAATATGGTGTTCTGGAGGAGCTAGGGTCATGATTTTTGGATGGTAGATAGGTCTTGTGCTCGGGAAGAAGTGACATAAGTTTGGGCCCCCTAGCGGCTTGCTTTGGAACTGCAGGAGCATTTGTATGAAAATGTTTAAAGTAGGATAACTCAATAACCGGTCGACGGATCGTCCTGATATTTGGTGTGTAGGTAGCTTAAGTGATGCTTGACATAATTAGATGACAATTATGCAAATTATGATCTAATTTGCATAATAAATGAAGCAATTCTATAATTCAGTTACCTTCCATGATACTCTACCTTCATTGTGACACATGGGCTACAGGCTGTCCCAGAGGGAGAAAGTCCCAGAGGGGATAGTCCATGTAGCTGCAGGCGGTGTTGCCTTACAGCCTGCACATGTGTTTTTTCCCTTGCCCAATGCTCGATTGCAGACTGCATCGGCAGGGGTAATTTTCACAATCCAACTTCCATATTTAGGGGGACTAATATATCACTTCTACCTTCTTAAGTTATATAACGATAACATCTTTTGACGAAGGCATGAGATCGTTGACCTCTAGTTATTGATATGATAGAAAGAATATTATTCAAATTTAACCCTATTTGAGCTTGTAGGCTGTTATATACGAACGGACATCAACCAACCTATCTATACAATTTCTTAGAAGCTGAGTAGAATAAGTAGGTTCCGAAGGTGTATGATCAGCTAGCGACCGAAAGGAAGAAGTAGAGAGGAACAAATATTCGGTAAAGCACTAAAAGTTCTAGGGACTATACTAACATTGGTAAAGGAGCGAGACAGAATATCTAAGCCACCTGATCATTGTATCTGTCGTTTCATTCCAGTTGTGTTCTCTTCCACAGAAGAAGACACAGCACACAGACGTCGGAAGTTGCACAGACTACTATTCTCATTCACCGATCCTTGTTTTACATATACCTAGCATTTAGGACGTGACAAAGGCTTAAGCTTTGCAACTTCCAGAAACATATTGTGTAACCATGTACCAATTTCAAGATGGTGTTTTTTTACTTTTGATTGTGTTTTAAAGACGGTTTCCCGAATTCGACATCCCCACCTGTTCTATGACAAGCATGCAAACATGTATGACTTCTACACCATTGCCGAGATGCATCGTTATTTACAGTTTTCTATAGTTTATCTAGAAGCGAGGATCCGGAGATTAGAGAGGCTTTTAGTATCCAGGAACTATAGTACTATTTATGGCATTTTCATACTCTATATTGAACAACGTTAGCTTCTGAATGTAGGTGATAAAATGTTGGTGGGATCAGTTATCGCGTTGCTTGTATTTATTGTTTGTTTCTATGTTTTCTCGGTCTACATATACATGTACATGCTCCTCCTATCGGATAAACGCTTTTTTAGACTAATCTTAGTAATATCCAGTTCACAGCACATTCTAGATCCAAGATGATTGTATGAATAGAGTCATGCCTGGGGGTTTTATAGTAGCTGCGTGACTGAATTCTATCACTCTCTGTCGGACAAAGAATACGAGTCTGACTGACACCCGATTGTGAAGAAGTTGGACCAGTTGCGAACACCTTCCGGATTTACGATATTATTTATGAATAGGGACCAGCCGGCCCGCGAGGCTTGTTTAATTATGTTCCGTGACTGCCTGCGACCACTCACTGTCGGTCGGACAAAGAATACTAGTAATCTGTAATGACTAACTCCCGGTGGTTGTCGCAGTCATGCAAGGACACACCTCTGCCAAAGTTTTATTTACGCAGGGACAAGCAGGGACAACTGGACACGGTCTAAACAATTTTTGTAGTGTCTTGCCACCACGTATTTGCTTGGAGATTCACGCTGATCGAGTTAGGTATACGTGGAGGCGTTCCTTCGTATTAAACGTTCCGTACCTAATCGCTTTTGTCAGTTCTGAGACCGTCGGCTTAAGTTTTCTTCCTTCTTCCTTGAATGATGTCATTTTCCCCTGTTGCTATTTCAAGATTTCCTGTTGCTTGAAGTATATATTAAAAGGTGTCTAGGTCGCAAATTTCGCTGCTGTCGTCTGCTCTTTAAGCTTATGTGAAGCACAAGTTTGTGACATGGGGAACAAACATTCTCACGGCGTGAACCCAGTGTCGGAAGACGACCGAGAGTCAACATCACAAGTAAGTGACGTGCAGCTTGTTGAAAATATAGAAGGTGTCTAATATGTATGTGTGAGTGAGTGAGTGAGTGAGTGTGTGTGTGTGTGTGAGTGTGTGTGTGTGTGTGTGTGTGTGTGTGTGTGTGTGTGTGTGTGTGTGTGTGTGTGTGTGTGTGTGTGTATGTGTGTGTGTGTGTGTGTGTGTGAGTGAGTGTGTGTGTGTGTGTGTGTGTGTGTGTGTGTGTGTGTATGTTCGTACGTGCTTGAAATGGAACGGGGCGTAGTGCTACTGTCTAGACACGGTGTTGTATATTTCTTAACATTTCCTTTCTGATGTTTGGGGTCGACCTTTCTGATTTAAATTGAAGTTATATTGCATACCGCTATTGAACACATGGCCGATTTCAATTTTGCCATTTCCAAAGCCTGAATCTTTGCTGTACAAGCATCTTCGTCCTCTGTTTAAGTAATGGAAATTTCTGCACGGCATGTCAATTATAGCCTTTACCTGGGAGCGTTTGAGTCGTGACGATTTAACCCTATTTTTTCAGACGATTGAGTTAGACAAGGTAGAACCGAGAGTGATAAAGAACCCTTTCGAAGGGTACGAAGGCTACCTCATAGAGAAAAATAGAGGCACAGGACAGGTGGTGCGGACTGAAAGGCTGCCGCTGGGAAAATACCTTAAAGGTAGGACACAGTCTCACAACTTTGAACCTCCTTTGTAATGAACGTAGCCCGCCCACCTCCCACAACTACTAAAGGCCAAGCAGATGTTGGGGGTAGAAAATCGTCATGTTTCTGCTGTTTTCTTTCCAGTCATAGAACATAGAAATGCTTACTTTGCACATCTTAATCAATATCAGCTGACAAGATATAATTACAACTTTTGAACTAACTTGCTGTTGTATTTCACGTCTCCTTCCAGTGATTTTACTAGTCTACAGCTACAAAAGTGTACGGCCTGTACAGGGCACCTACGTTGTACTGCAGTTTATCCAGTCTGGAAAGTACTTCTATCGGACAACAAATGGCGAACTTGGGTTGAAGGTGAGCTACAGCAGATATAGATAAAAGGAGAGTGATCTTGATGTGCAATTTCTGTGGAAAAGATCGGCCAACTAGAACAGGGTCACTAAAACGTTTGTTTATACGCTGACAGGCTGCTGGATTTCATCCGGAAAATCCCGTAGACATCACGTCAGCTGCCGACCCACGAGTGTTCCTGCTCAAATCGTGGCAAAATTCGACGGACTTTGTGATCGAATGGCATGGCTACGCCAGTCAAGCCATCACCCTGTTCCCACAAGCCGGGACACCCGCTGAACTCCGGCCCCAGGGTAAGACTTTTAAACGTCTCCTTTATCTTTTTTTTCTACTTCATTGACAATGTGGCATAGAGGAAAAAAAACTTGTTGTGAATAATGAAAAAGTGATATAATGTAGACATCACTTTTGGCACAAAAGTGAAATATTAATCATACATGTATTACAATATATATTCAGAATGGTTAAGTTTTATTTAAAGGAAAACAGACACCATAATAAAGAAACATATACTACACGTGGCATAGATTTCTTTGTTTAAAAGACACAATATATTAAGATAGGTCAAATATATATATATATATATATATATATATATATATATATATATATATATATTTGACCTATATATATATATAACCCTTGTTATATATTTATATTTGTCGAGAGAGAGAGAGAGTGAGAGAGAGAGAGAGAGAGAGAGAGAGAGAGAAAGAAAGAAAGAAAGTTAAAGAAGTAACTTGTTTGATAACACACGGAAATTTGAACCTAATTTTTTTTCCCCAGGAAATGGACCGGTGGATGGGCAACTGTTCAAACTTCAATGGCCGATAGTCAGACGTGCGGCTGATGGGTCCGAGTCTCTGGAAATTGCAACCCATGTGCAGTTCCCATATCCCATACCACCGCCTAGCGATGCCCACCAACAGCCTGACGAAGCTTGAAGACTGAATCAAGTCGCCCTCAAGATAAGGCATATCATAAGCATCATCAAGTAATACAATGTCCTTCAAACCTCTCCTAAAATGACCATAAAATACTTGACGTTTTATGATTAAAATCTATCTATCTACCTATCTATCTATCTATCTACCTATCTATCTACCTGTCTATCTACCTGTCTATCTATCTATCTATCTATCTATCTATCTATCTATCTATCTATCTATCTATCTATCTATCTATCTATCTATCTATCTATCTATCTATCTATCTATCTATCTATCTATCTATCTATCTGTCTATCTACCTACCTATCTATCTATATATATATATATATTGGTTTGGTTTATTTAGATCTCCATTATATCTATATATCTCCATATATAAGTGTGTGTGTTTGTGTGTGTGTGTGTATGTATGTGTGTGTGTGTGTGTTTGTGTGTGTGTGTGTGTGTGTGTATGTGTGTGTGTATGCGTTTGTGTGTGTGTTTGTGTGTGTGTGCGTGTGTGTGTTCTATCAATCTATTGGTGTTGAATGTTTGTAATTTTAGATATATTAACGCAAAACGTAGCATACAGTAATAACCGGAAGGATTATTGTTACTTTCAAAACAATGTATGGAATTTTTATGGAAGTCTGGCAGTCCCAGGGGTAAAGGAGTCAGTGCAGTGGGTATGAAATAGTCGCCAAATGTAAAAAACACAGCTTTTAGTTTTTCTCCTGTGGGGGCTGGTGAATGGTTAGCGGTAACAATTCTGTACTGACAGCTTGTACCCAGAAGTCTATACTAAGACTAGTATAATACTTTAACAAAGCAAATAGATTTGTATAAACAAATGCATCACTGATTGCTAATTTAAGGAACTGGAGTACTTTATAAACGTGAAAATAAACGGTGCATTAGATATAATCCTACAGACTACAACAGAAATGACCTACCACTTCAAGTTTCTATCTGTTATCAGAGTCAGTCTGTATGTTTTACCACATTGCTTCTGTAACAGGAGCTATGAACGCTGTGCTATACCATGTAGATATAATACTATAGACTACAAGAGAAGTGACCTACCACTTTTAGAGTTTTCTATCTGTTATCAGAGTCAGTCTGTATGTTTTGACTACATTACTGTTGTAACAGGAGGTAGGAACGCTGCGCTACACCATGTTTATGCTTGGATACCTTTTTAGAGCCTTAGTGGCTTTTATCATGCTGTGTTACATGTAGCAGTTGAAGTAAATAAACAGATGTGGTGAAGGCATTTGAATTGTTGACGTGTCTCTATTCTAACATGAATATATATTACGTGCACCATGCTTAAAACGCTCCTTATACCTCACCATAAATAGTCCTGTAATTCATTCAGAGGTTGACGGAAATTGAAGCCTTTCCTACGCCGTGTCTTTGGTCAGACGTCAGATAAAAAACTGCAACGTAGCTGTTGAGAAGTTTTAGTTTGTAGCACAAACTGTGTAGCACTTCTTGTTTTTCCCCCAGTTTAATAGCTACAGGTGTGTGTCTGTTCCGTACCACGCAAACAAACAAGATCAAAACATAGCCCACTAGCGTCCCCTAGCTACAGGACGCTGCACTGCACTTTTCTAAACTGGCATACCAGTACATGTAGTACACAAACACGTTTGTTTACTATGAGCACATGAGTAGGAAACAGTCCCAAATGCATCTAATATAAACTGAACTTCACTAAAACATAAAAGCAACATGAGAGTACAGTCGCCTGCTATTCCTGACACATCACTGGGCCATTCCGTCTACCTACACGTAGGATGGTGTTTTGCTGGAGTCTGCAGTTTTGTCAGCCAGGCCCTCATCCAAAATCTTCACAAGGCCCGGCTCCCTTATTTCTCCTATTTTTTTCTTCTTTTTCTCATCTGGCTCTCTCCAGAGCCTTGGAAACAGACACTACTATTGCTCTCACTACTGTTATGACCCCGGCACAACCTGAGTTTTACTACAGAAAGCCGCTTGGAGTCAAAAATCAAACCTGAGCTTTGTTTTGTCGACACCTGTCCATATGTCAAATACACAAATCACACAACTATCCATTATTACCTTGGGTTGTGCTGCTAAAATACAAACAACGACAAACAATCGCTACGATAAACATG